>WOXC01003456.1:0-65789 GCA_011680675.1 Gymnobelideus leadbeateri
CTCGTTCTACCATGAGAAAATGTACTATTTAAATGTGAGAATACTAGAGGTTTTACATATTAACTAAGTGCCTTAGCTCAGTTCTAGACATCATTGCCTTTAGTGTGAAGAAGTTACTCACTAGATGGTCATTTTGCTAAAAAACTGTTTCCAACTTACTCGGCTATTATGAATAAAGAAGGAATACAAATCATATTTTCTATGAAATTAAACTATCACTTAAATATAATTATATAACTATCACCAAAATATGCATAACTCACCTAATCTAAATCTAGGTTTTTGGCACCTAAACCTTTATGTATTGTCTAAAATGAACTCTAGCTGGCACCTATGTAGTCTTCCTAGACCAAATCAGATTCTGCATCACAAAAAAGGCATATAATTAAAATAGAATGGTAGGACAGTAACAGAGAATTGAATTAGTTACTAAATGCTCATGAACCCATTTCTAAATGTTTGTCATTTCCATAAATGTTTCTTGGGGAGCACTAGTTTCAGCTCCTGATTAACCACTGTCTCTTTGCTACAGCATAGTGGGAGAAATAAAGAATCATGGATTTAGAGCTAGGATAATTAAAGGTTATTTAGTTCAGTACCTTATCTTACAGGTGAAGAAACTGAGAAGAAAAGATATTAAGTGATTTATGCAGGCCCAAGTAGATAGTAAATCAGGTAGGACTTGAATTCAGTTCCATTGACTGAAAAACAAATTATTTTTTCCATTGTACCATTAGTTTTCTACCCCAAATCAATTATGCCAAGATATTAGCAAAAGTTACCATAGTTTCAAAAATACAGAACTTCTGGGGACAAGAACAAAGACTTGAAAGCACAGGATTTATGGGCATAGGACCCAGGTATTCTCAAGAGCCCCAACTTATAACTTTCATCACCATCAACAAGGTTTAGTAAAGACACATTTGACATTTTTGTGATGTTTCTCCTTAGATAACCACAGCGCCTCTCTAAATCTATATTTCATCATCTGTGAGATTACATTTATTTATTTAATTATTTCTTGCTTGAAGCTTCTAACACTGCAAATTCACGCATAACTTCTTGGAGGATGTAGTTCTAAAGTGAGCTCAGAGGCCAAGTCCCTTTATATGACATTTTATTTTTATGTTTTCATAGTTGATTATATTTATCTATTTTTGAATTTATTTTTTAATTTATGGAATAAAGTAATCATTTCCATAACATAGTACAATAAAAAATGATTGCATGTGAAACTGCAAATCTATTACGCAAATTTGCTAATCCTTTCAAATATACAACAAAATTATCCTGTAAATTTCTCTTATTTTTCCTTTTTTTCTACTCCCTACCCCAGAGATTACTACCATTAGACACAAATGTGTGTGTATTTGAAATTATTCCATATATCTATTTATCAGTTCTTTCTTTGGATGAAGATGGCATCTTTCTTTATATGTCCTTTATAGTTAATTTGGGTATCTATAATTGACAAAATAAATTATACGCTCAAAGTAGTTCTTTTTTTTTTTTAAAGCAATTGGGGTTAAGTAACTTGCTCAAGGTTACCCAACAAGTTATTTTTTGTGTGAGTGTTAAGTATCTGAGGCCAGAACTGATTCCAGTCCTCCCAACTCCCGGGGCTGACACTCTTACTCACTGTGCCACCTAGCCGCCCCTCAAAGTAGTTCTTAAAACAATGTCATCATTACTGTATACAGTGTTCTCTTAGTTCTGCTTGTTCTGCTCTTCATTATTTTGTGCTTTTCCGTGTTTTACCTAAAATAATTGAGCTCATTATTTCTTATAATACAGTAATATTCCATCAAAATATATAACACAACTTGTTCAGCCATTTCCCAAGTGGTGGGCAATCATACCTTCAATTTCCACTTCTTTGCTACCACAAAGAGAGCTGGGGAGGCTAGGTGGCACAGTGAATAGAGCACTGGCCCTGGAGTCAGGAGGACCTGAGTTCAAATTCGGCCTCAGACACTTAACACAGAACTAGCCATGTGACCTTGGGCAAGTCACTTAACCCCAGTTGCCCTACCTTACCCCCTCCGAAAAGCAAAAAAAAAAAAAATGTTAGAACATATAGATTCTTTTCTTTTTCCCCTAATCAGCTTTGGAAATAGATCAAGTAGTGGTATTGCTGGGTCAAATAGAATAGGTAGTTTAATAATTCTTTGGGTATAATTCCAGATTGCTCTCCAAAATGGTTGGATCAGTTGACAATTCCACCAACAATGAATTAGTGTATATGACATTTTTTAAAAGTTCCTAACAGTTATGAAAAAAGTAAAATACTACTAGCCAATTGTTCTTGTTTTTATAGTATACTCAAAACAGGAACATTTGGTTTTTCTTGGTAAACTTATTTTTTCTTCCAGCTATAGTATAATTTATCATACAAATGCTTCAGTATTGTTAAAAGTTATTCAAGGGGCGGCTGAGTAGAGCATCGGTCCTGAAGTCAGAAGGACCTGAATTCAGATCTGGCCTCAGACACTTAACTAAGCACACACAAACAAAAACCTAGCCGTGTGACCTTGGGCAAGTTACTTAACCCCAATAGCCCTCCAAAAATAAAAAAAAAGTTATTCAAAAGCCTTTTGTGCTTTTTTAAAAAATTCCAGTTTCCCCCTGTGCTTCAGAATTAAGAATCATAGCTTTCCTTTTAGTTACCAAGTTATGTAAACTTAGCAGCTCATTAAATGAAATAATTCTTCCTGGTCCAAGTATTAATGTAAGCAGATCTTAACTTTTCCCTTCTTTTAGCACCCCATTCAATATTTTTACTATTTTAAAAGATCCTTGACCTTATCAAGGCATTCTCTATTGCAATTCATTACAACTCACTAGATGTTTTGTTTTTTTTTTATGACAAGCAAACTCCCCCCAAAAAATCAACACTTGTTATTCACTGAATAATTGACTGAACATAAGCATTTCTCAACTCAACTTAGGCTGGTCATCAGTTTACCAAGATAGACTTCTGAGCCTAGTCTTTGAAAACCCACACTTTCTTCTCCATGATGAGACATCAATTTACAGTAACAATCAACTCAAACTGGGGGAACATCAAGGGAAATATGACAGTCTCTATCCCCAAGACTTTTCTTATCCTGCCTGGAATATTCTCCCTTCTCTTATCTCCACCTCCTAGCTTCCCTGTCTACTTTCAAGTGGCAGCTAAAGTTCCACCTTCTTGGCAAGAAGGCTTTCCCAGTCCTCTTAAATCTCAGTGCCTTCCCTAACTGCCTTTAGGGGGTAACCATCTAGGCGTACCCAGGATAGCTGCTAGCACAAGTTTACTAAAATCTGCTTTACTAGGAAAGATAACTGTTTAAGAGGTCAACAATCTTTTTTTAATTACATTCACTAGTTCAGGGGGAAAATCAGCACCCTGAACTTCAAAGAAAATCCAAAGAAAATAGAGAAAATGCAAGCAGAGAAATAAGATCAACAGACAGGGCTTTGACTGCCTGAATCAATTATATAACTTTACATCCTTCCTTGGTTTGAGAGAGCCTTCACATCTGAGCATGTGGAGAGCTCTGAATAAATAGCCACTCAGAATCTTAACCAGTGAATCACAAGAATCTTCTCATAAGCGAGCCCTCAAAGCAAAATACCACCTCAGAGTATATATTATATATATAGTATTGTATATAGTGTATTGAGTATAGTTGTGAGAGCCAGAAGGCATTACAACCCTGATGACTCTTTGCCTAATTAGAAATTAGCAAAAAGTGTGAAAGCCTTCCCACAAGCAAGCCTCTCCTAAACAAGTTTCCCTTAATGGGCTCCTGAGGCCTATTAATAGGCAGAGAAGATCTTATATCCCATTAACATTACAGTGCCTACCCCCAATCTATCCTGTATATATTTTGTTTGTACATAGTTGTTTTCGTGGTGTCTTCTCCATTTGACTATGAGTTCCTTTAGAGCAGGGACAGTTTATTTTTTGCCTTTTGTACCCCTAGTGCTTAGCACAGTGCCTGGCATGTAACAAGTACTTAATAAATGTTAACTGACTGACTAAAAGTGACTTATGGGCAAGACCTCCTGGAAATATGAACTGGCCAGGTAGTGTCTATCCGATCTGCTTCCTTAACCCCTCCCTAGTGAAGTTAACAAAAATGTATGTAAGCAAATGAAATATATTTCCAAATGTTTAAACACTTACACACACACACACACACACACACACACACACTAGAGGTTTGAGAACTGGCTGCCTTTGTGGGATTCATAATTCTGAGTTTTTTTCCTATCATCTTTAAGAAATATCTGTGCTATTGTGATCTTTGAATAGAACCATGCCCAATAGTTTTGATGGGGGAAAAAAAAATCCACATAATTTACATAGCCTGGGAGAAGGAAAAGCATGGGAAAAAGTGCTGGGATTGCCAGAGCTGAACACCATTGGCAGTGATTGAGATGGCATCTTCAGTGTGTGCATTTTAGGATTTAAATATCTGATCTGGAAAAAGAAATGGCCAAGTGGCAATGTGTAATCTGAAGTGTATAAGCGAGGGATAGAGAGAGGGAAAAAGGAGTAGAGGAGACAGAGCAAGAGACAGAGAGAGAGAATATGGGATGGAGAGGAGGAGAGAGGACATTTCAAAAGAGAAGAGTAACAGAGAGGGAGAGAAAATGTGTTTGATGCTGTTGGATCTCTGCCCATTATTTTTAAAAAATAAAATAAACCAAAAAACCATTTAAGTAAAACTGCTGGTTGTCATCCCTAATTGAAGGTCTAAGGGAAGTTCCAAAAAGCTTATTCTTTCTACAACTTCCTCTCAGTATGCCTGTCAGATAACAGCTACTATTATAGACTCTTATTCTTGTTTCATTTTTCTAAGCTGGTGTCTATATCCTGATCCAAAAAAAAAAAAAAGGCCTTTGGTCCGTTGGATAGGCTTATAGTAACATGTCTTTATAGTTAATGTGTGCTGATAAAAAGGGAATGGAGGAAGCCAAGGGGTTCACTGGAAATACACAAATTTAAATTATGTCAGAGAGCTAAATCTGTTTCTGAATGTTAATAACTTTCTTAACTATATTATATATGTTATATATAATAATTTTATTAATTATAATTTTATTAATAACTGTTATTTTATTTAAACTCCATAAAAAGTCAGAGGAAAGGACCACTAAAGGCCACTTTATTGTTGCTATATTAAAAGTCAGCTAATTTTTTAAAAAAAGATAATTAAAGGGGCAGGTAGGTGGTACAATGAATAGAGCACTGGCCCTGGAGTCAGAAGTACCTGAGTTCAAATCCCGCCTCAGATACTTAACACAAAAAAACTAGCCCTGTGACCTTGGACAAGTCACTCAACCCCAAGTGCCCTCCAAAAAAGTAAAAAAAAAAAAAGTGAGTTAATTTTTGAAACTGTGGCTGAGAGAGAAAAGAGAGGGAGGAGAGAGATATGATCAAAGCTAAGGTTACACCCTGATCCAATCCAGTGGGAGGAGGCAGGTGGAGAAAGGTAGAATTCTATCCTTGTCCAAAAAAGGACCAGGAAATGATTAGTTCAATCTACTCTCTTCAGGAACACCAACTAATTACATAAGTATTGATTTTAGATCTTGAAGGGACTTTAGTAATCATCAGGCCTAATTCCTACACTTTTCAGATGAAGGAGCTGAGCTGCAGATAGTTGAAATAACTTCCCTAAGGTTATACAGGTAAAAAGGAGCAGAGAGAATATTTAAACTCCACTTCCAAATTCCAGGTCCATTTTGATTTGTTACTTTTTTTAAAAAACTAGATAATCTTGTCCTAAAGGAAGCCTAAACAAAGAGATTTCATTCTGATAAATTGTAAAACCATTTCAGTCTTTTAAGCATCATACTTAGGAACATTTGGAGTCACTGGTAAGAATTTAAAAGAAGGGGCAGCTAGGTGGCACAGTGAGTTGAGCGCTGGCCCTGGAGTCAGAAGGACCTGAGTTCGGATCTGGCCTCAGACACTTAACACACACAAACAAAAAAAACCTAGCCATGTGACCTTGGGCAAGTTACTTAACCCCAATCGCCCTCCAAAAAAAAAAAAAAAACAAAACAACAAAAAAAAGAATTTAAAAGAAGACCCAAACTTAATATGTTTTCTTTTAAAATCATATTTGTCAAAAAAATTCAAATATTTTTGTTGACTAAATAATTGAATGGGGTTTAAAAATCCTACTTGACAAACATTTGATTGCCCATAACTTAAGAGAACTTAAAAATCAAACCAGAATGCCCAGTTTTCAGAATTTGTCTGACAGTCCTAATTTAATATCTGAATTGTGTAATGTGAAAAAAAAATAATTTTGACAGTCACTTGATTAGTTTATACTTATGTGATTTTGTTGAGTTGCTATGTGATTGAGAGAAGACTTACTTCATATTGCTGGATTTGATCTATAAAGAATATGACATTTTATTTCTCTTAACAGAACTAAGGAGAATTTAAATAAAAAAGTAAAGTGATAAACTTTGCTGATCACACTAGCAATCCTATGAAAATTGCTCTAGAGGTGACAGAATAAAATTATATGTTAATATAATCAACACGTTTTCTTTTTCAACTTCTAAATGATTCAAAGGATAAATCATGGGATTTTGCTATTTAAAAAAAAGACACAAAGTAGATTAAGAAAAGAGCTGAGGAAAAGAAATTATCCTACTTGCCAATAGTTATCTAAATACAGAAAAAAAAGAAAGGAAAAAAGAGAAGTTTATTTAAAAATTATACCATTTTAATTAAAAGTCATAGAGTGAAATGATACCTTAATTTGCATTGTTGCAGAATAAGAATTCTGTGAAAATAGAGACAAAAAGCAAATTTTAAAATATGCATTCAAAATGAATTTCTGGGTATAGTTTGGAAAATTAGACCATTGGTATCATTACTTAATATTAAAAAAATTAAGGAATTAATGGAGTTAATAATTAGAGAATTCATCCTCCATTCTATAGACCTTATGGAATTTGGAGAGTCTTTTTTTTTTCTTCATTGTGTTATACTTAAAATCTTATCCTCACTGCTATAGACAGATGAAATTCTTTCTGTTGCATGTATGTGTTATATTTTTACTACAGAATAGCCCTAAAAATATTTTGATATACTAAAGTCCCCTACTGAGGACATCATCAATTATTTAAGTCACTAAACCTACAGACCAGGACTAGATTAATGCCGGCACAATTTGGTAATTAGCCAATAATTAATGTAGATACATGTGTTGCTGAAAAATTTGACTGCACCCATAGACAATTGAATAGATAGTGTGGGTGTAAGAAGTATTGGCATTAAAGTCAAAAGATGTATGTTTGACACCAAGCTGTGCTGGCTGAGAGATAATGGCTTGTCTGCTTGAAGAACTTCAGTGGTGAGGATCCTAAGACCTGAGAATCACTCATTCCATTTTTGTATTGTTCTAAGGATTAGGAAACTTTTCCTTGCATTGAGCCTGAATCTTCTGCCACTGTTCCTAGTTCTTTCCTCCACAACAGAGCAGAAAATGTCTCACCAATCTGTATGCTGTTCCTTCAAATGCTGGTAAACAGTGTCCATATTCTCTGTATATCTGCATATCTGTGCTCTTCATTCAGTAGAAATAAGTTTCACTCTTAACTTTCCTTTTCCAAATTTAGACCAATGATTCAAGAGAATAAGTTATTCAATAAGAATAAGTTATATATAAGGCACAACTATTGAGCCTCAGTCTTCTGAGACATCTAACTTTCTAATCTGTGTTACTTCACAAACTGATGCTAAAATAAATTCACAACTGCAAATGTGAATTTGAGGTTTAGTCTTAATTGGTAAGTCAGCATAAATTAAAAAGAATTTAGAGAAAAATCCTCCAAACATTATTACCTAAAGCAAATTATATAGCCAAACAACCTAATCTTAATTAGGTTTCCCCATGTTCTTTTAAAACCCCTTTAAACCTTTGGTTGTTGCTTTAGGTTTCTTTGTTTCTTTATGAAATTTTCCACTTAATAATAGTTCACATGGAATCAAATTAGTACAGTGTCAATTTTGTTTACCCTTAAATCCTTACTTAGTTTAGAAAAAGAAGTATATGGAACCATTTATCATTTAAGAGGATGTATAAACACACAAATCATCTTAGCTGTTTGGACTGAATTTGCTCTTCCAGATGGTGAAGAAGAATAATATAATAACTAGCATTTATATAGCACTTACCACTCTTTACTCGTTGTGCTACCTCACTGATGAGTTCATGACAGATAAGAAACTCAAGTTCATGACAGATGAAGATGGAGGAAAGGAACTAGGTATGTTTATTCTGGAAAAGAGACTTCTTACACATACCATGAAAATAGTATTCAAGGATTTGAAGGACTGTCACATGAAAGACAGATTAAAATTGTTCTGCTTCATGCTAGAGAGTGGAACTGAGGTAAGATAGATGGAAGTTGGATAAAGGTAAATTTGGGCTTAATGCAGGGTGATAAACAACCTAAAAATCTTAAGCTGTCAGTGGAAGTGGATGCCTTAGGAAGGAGTGCATTGTTCCTCCCCGCATCCCTACCAAGATCCCAGTTTGAGACCTTTAAGCAAAGATTGTATGGCTAATTTTTTCAAGTGTTATTTCATGTGTTCATTGAACTTGATACAAATTTTTGAGGTCCCTTCTAACTTTAGCAGCCAGATCCACCATTGTTCCTTGCCATAGACTCCCAGAAAGCTATCTCCATTTTAAGGAACTCAGAATCAGTATTTATAAGCTCTTACTTTCATACACAAATGTGTACATATATACACATATGTGTGTGTGTGTGTATGATGTAGGCCAATCAGTAGTTTAAACCAAAGAGCATAGAAAAATTAGTTTTATAAAAAATATACCAACATGTAAATTCTTCCACATATTGCCATATCACCCGTTGGATAGAGAACATGTATGTGAAGGGGGGACAGGCATCAAGAAGTGCATATATGTCATGTATGTGAACAGGCAACATGTGTGAAGCAAATGCATGTAGGGAATCCCTGTGACCAGGAAATATTTATGTCCAGGGAGATTTTTCTCTCCAGTGTATAGAGCCACTGATGTCCTCTGGTGATTCTGCCATGCTCTGGTGATGTCATCAGGCAAGCTCTTTTTGCTACTGAGTTGGAATTTTCTGCTTCTCACTCCCCTCTGCTGGGAATATTTTAATAGCTTCATTTTGCAGTTCTTTCCTACCATCTTCTGGTCATGGGTTACAATGCAGCATCTTGGGGGCCTATGCTGCTTTCTGCTCCTGTCTGCTGGATCACAGATACTATCATACCTTCCCTAGCACTGGGTGAGAGGTAAGTTCTTTTAGCCATGGCACAAAATTGTTGTAACCACATTCAGACAGACAGGAAAAATTAAAATGAGCAGACTCCCTTAGGCTTGTGTTCTCAATATTCTAATCTATGTCTCAACTACTGCTACTAGGTATATCTTTGCCTAAATTCTTATGTAAATTTCTGCAGACATTTAACATTAACATTTTAAGGTTTCCAGATTGCTTTTCATATATTATCTAGATACAAAACTGGTTTAACTAGTGTCATATTCCTTACTCCCTAGTTTAGGTTTCCTTCAAATAATCTAGATGACTCCACTTAGCAAAATTGCAAAGGATCCTGGTGGGATAGATACAAATCAGCTTGGAAACCAGAATGAAAAGCCCATGGTTTAGAAACTGGAGCTAGTGACCTTTTTCCTACTTTTCAACACCAAAATAATTTGCTGCCTCCTACATAAATGAAATTATAGGATTGCATTTTAAATCCATAAGTGATACATGACATTCAATAAATATATTCTCCATATTGAATCCACCCAGAATTGTCCTAGTTTCTTTGTAGCCTCCTTTATAATCCAACTCCTTCCACTCTTCTTATAACTTAGTGTCACACAAATTCTACCATCCAGTGATGCTAGCCTCCTTGCTATTTCTTTGATAAGATGTCCCATTTCCTAACTCCCAAAGTTTTATCTAGCTGTCCCCCATTCTTAGAATTATCTCCAACTCTTAAGTTCCCTGGTTTCTTTTAAGTCCTGGTTAAAATCTTAACTTCTGCCAGCTTTTCCTTATTCCCCCTTAATGCTAGTCTTTTCCCTCTGTTGATAATCTATGGTCTATAAAGCTCTTCTTCCTCATCTGTGATTTCTAACTTACCTACCTTCCTTCAAGTCTCAGCTAACATCTTGTCTTCTTTAAGAATCCTTTCCGGGGCGGCTAGGTGGCGCAGTGAATAGAGCGCCGGCCCTGGAATCAGAAGGACCTGAGTTCGGAGCCGGCCTCAGACACTTAATCTGCACAAACAAAAACCTAGTCGTGTAACCTTGGGCAAGTTACTTAACCCCAATTGCCCTAAAGGGGCGGCTAGGTGGCGCAGTAAGAGCGTCGGCCTCGGAGTTTGGATGACCCGAGATCAGATCCGGCCTCAGAAAATGAGCACCCACGCATAAATCAAATGACTAGCCGTGTAACCTTGAGCAAGTTACTTAACCCCAATTGCTTTAAAAAAAAAAAAAAAAGAATCCTTTCCCACTCTTTTTGGAATCTTGGTGCCTTTATTTGTTCTATGATTAAACCTTACATATCCTCTTTATGCATTTGTTGTACACAATTGTTTGCATATTGTCTACCCCATTGGACTGAGTTTCGTGAGATCAGGGACTACTTTGTTTTTTCTCTTCTTTTCTTTCTCTCTCCAGTGCTTATTTAAGCTGACTTTGAGCCATCAAAACCCAAATAATGACCATCAGACCTCAGATGGCCCTCCAGTGTGGCCAATGCAGAAGCCGTCTTTATACCAGAGTGCCATCCCTTCTTCACTCATTACCAGTTCTTACTACCCTGAGAGTCTTCCCCTCTCAGACGATTTTTTTTAAGTAGGTAAAAGAGGTTTTCTTTTGCTTCTTTTACCTTGTCTTTGTCACTTAATGGTTGTAGTCTCAAACACACTGAAACCTTAGCTTAAAAAGGTTGGTGTCTTCCACTGCATCCAGAGCCATCGCCAGTCATCCTTACTTATGTCTTGCTGCTGGAACCAGATGGCTGTGGAGGGGAAAGTGAAGTCAGTGACTTTGCACAGACCTCCTTCACTTAAATCCAATTCATTCACAAGTCATGACATCACCCTCCAGATATTATTGGTCTTCTCGAAAACGAAGGACAAAACAACAATAATATCAATGTTAAGAATAGTCCAAGAGTACTCAAGCTATTCTTCACATAATGGGAACAGGTTGGTTTGTTTTTCCTTTGTTTATTCAACTTCTTGATTCAATCCAACTTGTTCTTGTGCATGCTGTAAGTATGAGCCCAGCTTTTAGTAATATTATTACTTAGTATGTACTGGATATTGGAAACTTCTTTACTCAAGAACAAGATTGCTTTCTATACTCTCCGTGTTGTAAGCAGAAATTACAAAGTGGTCAATCATTTTTCTTTTATCCATGATAACAGGCAGTCCTTTAAAAAAGTATATAGTCATTTCTTCACACTTAACTAGCACTGAATTTTTAGTAGGCAAAATTATACCATAGATCTCTGGCCCATAAGCCTCTTTGCTATAATTATAGTTCTGGGTTTTTCCTGGTTTTCCTTGTCCATTTTCATTGTTTTCTTTCATTAACATTAACAGTGATCTATCTCTTCTAATGGTCTTCTCTTAATTTATTGAAATATACCATCAAAATCCATATAGGTATAAAACTAATACTATTTAATCAATTTTTTCAATGATGGGAATTAAAAAAACTAACTTTGGATAAATTGTTTTATATACCTGGTTTCTAATTACTATCATCTTAAAAATAAAAAAGGTAAAAAACCTTAACTACTTAACTAACTCTTTCATTGGTTCTTTCCCAGGCACTTTAATATATTTGAAAATTAAAAGCCATGATGATTCACAGCAGAAAAGGTGTTTGGAATAAAGAGTAGGGAATGGGAAGAAGGACAAGTAAGATTTTGAGTAAAATAAAAGGACAAAGAAGAATACTCCATGCAGCTCTGTTTAATTTCCTGAGATTCAATAATGACAGGTCAGGAGGCTGAGGTCCCTGAAGGAAAGAACAAAGAAGGACTCCAATTTAAAACTGATATATCATTACATTGGGTAGGGGCAATATTAATAGGAAACTGGATTTTCAAAGAGGAGATACTATGAGGCAAGGCAATACTGCCGTGGCTTGAAATAAACAGACCAGTGAGATAGAGTGACTAAATAACATTTGCTATCATCTATCTGCAATAGGACTAATAAGTACCTTGTGCTCTTATAACTGATTGTAAATGATGAACTCCAATATCATGTTTAGTTTAAACTATTAAGGTCAGAGAAGACCAGATCTATGAAGGCTGAAAGGAAATGGTCTATCCTAAAAAGGTATTTAACCTCCAAAAAGGTCTTGAAATTATATTTTGTAGGTTTTGGAGTGCTGACATGAATCACACAGATTTGGAGAGTAATAAAGGTTTTAGAAAGTTGTAATGAGGGGCTATTTTCAATGCCTCTGAGTGACTTAATGGTTAGCAGAGATAATAGGAGATAATGTCATAAAGCATACATATGCTGAAGAACTTCCAATTGTTCCTGTTGGAATTACTGTATGGTTTTTAAAAGTGTCACAGTGAAACAATGTGCGCTGTTTTGTAGTAAAATGATAAAAATTATACAATGAACACAGAGAAGTCTTTTTCTAAATGAGGAATATGAAAAACACTGGTGCAATATATAAATGGAAGTAAACATAATACTCACAATTGGGAATAAAGTGAACATTTTCTTTCTTTCTTTAAAACAACAATTTAGAATCAACATCTATTGAAAGGCAACTAAATTACTCCCTTAAAAAAAGTTACTTCCTACCTTTACATATGATTATTTTCTGTTATATACATATACATATACTCACACATACACACACACACACACACACACACACACACACCCATAATCCTTTCCTTTTTTTTTTTCTGGTCAACTTTAACTGTCTTTCCTCCTTGACTTCAAAGTTAATCATTTCAACATATATCATATAAAAGCATTTTTCAGACTTTGTTCTTGTGCTCAGAGAAACAAAATTAAATTTGGAGGAGAAAAAAAAACTCTAGGGCATGTTGTGGGGGCATGAAGTATATGCCCTCATCCTCTAAAAAATTTAAAAACAGTGGATTTATGTTGCTCTAGGAGGGATTTAGCTTAGATGTTTAAGTTTTTCATTATATTAAACCTAAATCACATTTCTCCAAACATCCACTTATTGTTCGTAGTGCTTCATTCCTCTCTAGGCTGCACTCCAGGCCTTTCAAAACCTTGTCTCTGGTATAGATAGCTCCTCCCTCTTCTCCCTCATTAGAATAGAAGTTTCTTGAGGACTGAGACTTTATTTTTCTTTCTGCTCATATTACTTTGCTAGTGCTTAAATATACTTGGTTCTTTTGACCTGTCTTTTTAAGAGAAGATATCTAGTTTTATCTTCCTAGTTGTACTTCTGGATATTACTGGTTTATCAATATCATTTTCAAAATATGGTACCCAGAACTTAACATAGTAATTCAAATTTGGTCTTTGGGGTAGTAGGGGTGGTGGAAGCGGACATAGACAACTATTACCACCCTTATTCTGGACAGAGTATATTTTCAAATCAGGAAAGGTTCTCAGATTCACTTAAGCCTATCAAAGGACCTAGGAGCTGGGAAGATCTTAAATTCCCATTCCCAAAACATCCATACATTAGACTGTTAAACTTTACTCAGAAATTGAACTCTGTGAAAATCATACTGGGACAAACAAAAAATCATTCTATGAGAAAAGAAAAAAAATTAAGAAAAAATTAAATTATTCTTTGACCATTTCCTTTAAGGATTTTCTTTTTCACCTGGTCAAAGGTGAACTCTTAATCAAAGAGATTCCTATTCTTTACACTAAAAGAGATTTCTATTCTGGTGTGGGTGGTTCTAAATAATCTCTAAGGCTCTTTCCAAATCTAGAGATTTTTGATTCTGTGTATATTAACAAGGCAAGGTGTCTCACAATTTACTAAGCCAGTGACTTTGGATTCAGTACATTTACCTAGTGAGCTAAACATATGTAACTACTATATGATATATGGACAGTGCCCTAAAGTAAGTTGCTATGATTAGTCTTTTACAGTCTGTGACTTTGTATCATGAAAGGATGATTCTGCTTCTGTTGAGCCAATTTTCTCTATTATTTTCTGTATAATTTAGGGGAAATCCAGAGTTATATTCCTTTCTTATAATGATTTTAGGCATGAAGATAATTGAATATTTGGTGGAGGGAGCAAGGATGCTGGGTTTATTCTTGAATTCCATACTTAATTTACTCATCTTCCAATTCTGCTTTAAAATATTCCTTGTACAAGGATCATATGATTAGTTATTAATGTATACAGTCTAAAATAAAAATGTGTTGATTAAAGGAATCTGGGGGTCTGAAAACATACATATTGTCAGTGCTTGATAATAATAATAGTTAACATTAGCATAGTGCTTACTATGTGCCAAGCTCTGTGCTAATAGTTTAAAGATGTGTAATGTCAACAGCCCAAGAGTTGGCTTTGATGTTCACAAATTGACATTTAAGTAGTATGGAAGCATTCTCATCAATTTATTTCAATAGCTTTCTAAATGAATTGTGTTTTTAAATTTCAGTGTTGTTCCCGTAAAGAATTAAACCAAGCTTGCACTGGGGAAAACGCGATTACATTGCTCATCAAACTCTACAGAATAGCATATTTGGAAATATTGTAATTAATCTTATGCTTAGAGACCTGAATAGGATCTGCATTTTAAAATACTAGGGGAAATAAAGAATTTTTTTCTCACTGATTCTTTAGTTCTTAGCTAGGTATCATGAGTAACCTGATTTTTAAAATATGTATCTGAAAAAAAAATGTTCAAAACTCAAATGAAACACATTGAGTATTCCCTTGAGCCTTCTAAATGTTATCTTTAGATTCTGTCTACGCTTCCTCAATGGACATCTGAGAGAGTAATTATTATTTATAAGGCCCTCAAAGAACCAAATGTATTTAATAAAAGTGTACTACCTCAGGTGATATTCATTTCTCATTTTTAAGGTGAATAAATCCCCAAGATTTAAATAAATTGATTTTAAATGTATATTTTGCATGGGTGTATGTATTTCTCCTTTCCCTTCTGTTTACATTTTTACTTTCTATTCACAATTGCTCCTACCTCCTGATTCTGAGTTTGGAAGAGTGAAAAGTAAGCATTTATGTGTATGCCTTAAGTCTATTGCAGGTGCTTTGTTTGATTAAAAAAACAACAACAACTATATTTCTATCTCAGGTTCTCATTTTACAGTAATTTTTTATCTTTCATTGGCATAATCATTTTAAATATCAGATTGCATTTGGTTATGCTATAACACTAGGAGGTGGTTTCTGGTATTTCTTTAAAAATGGATGTTTTCAGAAAAAAACTCTACTTCAGGCTCAACTCAAATGCACCTATCCTCATTTAGTGTTATATGGATTATAAAATCTTTCCAATGTGAGCTACATGTCTTTTTTCTGGGCTTTTTTAAAACCTCTATGAAAAGTCTATTAATTATCAGTTTAAAGAACTAAAGATGTTTAGCTTTTTCTTGGACCCATAAGACAGAAAAAGGGCCAATGGGCAGAAGTTTTATGGAAATACATTCTATTTTAGTATATGGAGGAATGCCCAAACAATTTGAGCTCTTTGGTAGTAGAATAGAAAATCATAAGGCAGTGAGTTCTCCATCCCTGGAGGCCTTCTGGATAACTTTAGCTTTACAAAAAAGAATGCTGGATTTAGAATCAAAGGAACTACATCCTGGTTATGGTTCTTTTCTCTTGCTACCTGTGACCTTGGATAAGTTATTTAATCTGTCTAGACCTAATTTTTTTTTTAATCTACCAGAAAAAAACAATACAAAACAATGCAATCGATAGGAGGATTGGACTAGATAACCTTCTGAAGTCTCATCCAGATCATACTATGCTGTAGAGTTGGTTTCTGTTTTAGGTGTAAGTTGGACAATCTTACCTCTTTATAATTATGTTTTATTTGTGCTTTCATTTTGTTTTTTACCTAGATCTTCAACCTACTGGTTAACCCGTATCCAGTCATTTCTGTACTGCAATGAAAATGGCCTTCTGGGAAGCTTTTCTGAAGAAACTCACTCTTGTACTTGCCCCAATGACCAGGTTGCCTGCAATGGTTTCCTCCCCTGCATTGTGGGAGATGGTTCTTCGTGCTTGACCTGTGCTCCTGATAATCGTACACGATGTGGAAATTGTAATACCGGATATATGCTGAGTCAAGGGCTTTGTAAACCAGAAGTGGCAGAATCCACAGAGCACTATATTGGTTTTGAGACTGATCTACAGGACCTGGAAATGAAATATCTTTTGCAGAAAACTGACCGGAGAATTGAAGTCCATGCCATTTTCATCAGTAATGACATGCGCCTCAATAGCTGGTTTGATCCTTCCTGGCGCAAACGAATGCTCCTTACCTTGAAGAGCAACAAGTACAAAGCAAGCCTTGTCCACATGATTTTGGGGCTCTCTCTGCAGATTTGCTTAACTAAAAATAGCACCTTGGAGCCAGTTTTGGCTGTTTATGTCAATCCCTTTGGAGGCAGCCACTCTGAGAGTTGGTTTATGCCTGTGAATGAAAACAGCTTCCCAGACTGGGAGCGGACTAAGTTGGACTTACCACTTCAATGTTATAACTGGACGCTGACTCTAGGCAACAAGTGGAAGACTTTTTTTGAAACAGTACATATCTACTTGAGGAGTCGCATCAAGTCAAATGGTCCAAATGGCAATGAAAGCATCTACTATGAACCACTGGAGTTTATTGACCCTTCCCGGAACCTGGGCTACATGAAAATCAACAACATTCAAGTATTTGGCTACAGCATGCACTTTGACCCTGAAGCAATTCGGGATTTGATCTTGCAGCTGGACTACCCCTATACTCAGGGATCCCAGGACTCAGCACTTTTGCAGTTGCTTGAGATAAGGGACCGTGTAAATAAACTCTCCCCACCTGGTCAGCGTCGTCTTGACCTTTTCTCTTGCTTGCTTCGTCATAGACTCAAGTTGTCGACTAGTGAGGTGGTGAGAATTCAATCTGCTTTGCAGGCCTTTAACTCCAAATTGCCAAACACAATGGATTACGACACAACCAAATTATGTAGTTAACCATAAATGTCAAGCACAA
The DNA here is from genome assembly GCA_011680675.1 of Gymnobelideus leadbeateri. Classification (NCBI taxonomy): domain Eukaryota; kingdom Metazoa; phylum Chordata; class Mammalia; order Diprotodontia; family Petauridae; genus Gymnobelideus; species Gymnobelideus leadbeateri. The sequence goes on from WOXC01003456.1 coordinate 17,251, forward strand.
CCCAAAACCTTGAAGGAGTTTTTACAGTGCTTTTGTGGAACAGTTTATGTTTGGAAGAGTAAATTTAAATTGTCTTTTCAATATCTGTCTTATATCAGTCAATACCGTTGGATGGCAATTTACACATGAACTTGCTGACAATGAATATATTATACCTGCAGTTTTGGTTTATGAATGAAATAAATACTGACACCAGTCTAGAAGACATTCTACTTTTTACAATAAATTTCATTTGTAATTTTATATGTTCCGTGGCAATGCTTTTGTGCATTACATCCTCTAGAGGGAACATAAAAGGATACCAATAAAATTTTGTAGCTGAACAGTTATTAAAAAGAAGTGCTGTGGGATTCTTTTTTTTTTTCCATGAAATGACTTCTATTTTGATATAATTTTGTTAGGGGCTGGGGAAAATGCATAGGTTTTTTTGTTTGTTTGTTTGGTGGTAGTTGTTGTTTTTAATGGAAATACTGGATAAATCCTTTGCTTGAAGCAAACTTAATTCTCTCTCCTATAGTCCTTATGGAAAACTCAACCATTGGTAAAATGTTGCACTCATCAGTAATATTTTCATTGTTGATGGCATAAAGGTGGAGTTGTGTCTCTATCATTCAGATCTCTAACCTCTTCCTGAAGACATGCTATCTCCAAACTAGTCAATATAACATTTATCAAATCAATACCATTCCTTGTTTTAGACATTGGACTATTTCTTCTTCTTAAGCAACCACATATACAAAAAAGAAGAAAAAAAACCACATTATGATTATAAGCAGAGTATATAGGTAAAAAATTAATTTCCTTAGCAACTATCTTAGTAACTATCTTAATTTGTAACTTCTAGAAATTAGAAGTGAGCTTTAACATTAGACATTTTCAATTTAATTCAAATGGCATTTAAATGAGTACCTCCTGTTCAATCATTTTATTAACATCAGTAAAATAATATAAGTAACATTCACATATTGTAATTTGCTAGCAAAACATCAATATTTAATTAAATAATGCCTGAGAAAAATTGAGAGGAGTAAATAAGGATATTTCTACCCCTTTCAGAACAACTATCATTGCTAAAAAAAATATTCAGTAACTTTTGAACTTATGAAGAACTGACCCTTTCATTATTACATCACTGATTTTCACATAAATTCCTGATATGGAAAGTAAATAAATTATTCATGCATATAACTTAGAAGGCATTATTTAATAAATAATTAGCTAGATTTTTTTTAATTAACTAAAGTCTAGGTTTATATAATAATATATTGCTACATTTCTTTATGATGAATATTATGATATATTTTTTTCTTAGTCTGATGGTACCAGTATCATCATTACATTATAAATTAACCATAAGTGGTATATGGCTCAGCTCTTTTTCACAGGTCATAAATGGCACTCAGTACCAATCTGTCTTCTTTCATTGTTGGCCCAAATCAGATAGATTTGAGGAAAGAAAAAATATTCACAATGTGGCTAATTAGTACTTATAAGAGAATGCTTAAACTGCTTGCTTCTACTACTTTAAGCTAAAGAGAAAAAAAAATAAGGTGATAACTCCTGTTTTCTTGAATAAAGAGAAGATAATCCCCTCAATAATGGCCCCAAATGAAAAAGTGTTGAAATTTGCAAGCTGTGACCATACAATGCTATATAACATCCTGATGAAATTAAAAAAAAAAAATACACACATCAAATCAGCAAATCTTTAATTACCTTGCATAAAAAATATTGAATGCTCTAAGTTCCATTGCCTGATAAGAGGTGAAATCTATATAAAACAGGTCTGAAAAGTACTTTGTGTGGATTATCTCATTTGACCCCCATTAATGCTATGTAAACGCCTGTTAAGTTACTACAAGTATTTTCCTCCCTTTCATATGTGAGGAAACTGAAGCTATGAGAAGCTAAAGGTGCTTTCTATAGTCACACAACTAAAAAGTGATAGAGCTATCCATGTCTTCTGGATTCTTGGTCCAACATTCTGCCTCTTCCCCAATATACTCTCAATGTATTGGTGCTGTATGAATGACACTATAGAGACACAATCTGAGATTTATAAGTTAGACTAGATTTCATTAAATATAAAGGTTTGTGGAGAAAGAAGTGATCTCTTAAAATATTTCAGTTCCAAAGTGGCTGAAGCAATTAAAGTCATTGCACTTCACTACACCTGTCTATTGAAAATTCATTCTTCCCTTCCCAAAACTATTCTTCATTAACTAAAGTTTCAATGTATTTTAAAAGAGACTCAATTAAATTTAGAGTTGTCTTAATGGGTTTATTTAACATTCTTTCCTAAATTCCAATAAATCATCTTTTTAAATCCCTAAGAAATCCACCATGTGCCCAGTGCTATCCCCCAAGTGTTATAAAAAATTAAAAAAAAAAAAAAAAGGAATGTCCTTGTCCTCAAGGAGTTTGCAATCCATTTGGTTGGTTTTGTATTGAGGTTTGCTGTATATAAGACATATTTAATAATGTTCTACTTACCATTATTATTGTTGGTGTTAAAATCAATAAGAATCATTCTTTATTGGGTAGAAAGACTATGTGACTCCATTTGACATTAATCTCTGATAAACTAAAAATATCAGTCAACAGCCTGCTTCTCTTCTGGTCATCAGAATCTAGAGAACAAAGCAGCATTCATCACCACCTTCAGCAGCTTTGTGTTTTTTTACAAATATAGTATTATAACAATAAATTCTTAAAAGATAGAATCTTAAAAATACTCAAAGAAACTGTTTTAGAAAACACAATGAACACGATGGCCTACACTCCAAATAGCAGTGGTTAGCTTATTAATTTGTTTTTAAAACAAGTTTCCTAATATTGCCTCAAAGATCCACTGTTACATTAAAATAAAAGTATGATTCTTGGTCATCAAGTGTGCAAGGAATATCCTTTATGCTTAGCTCATCTTTCTGTGTTCCAGCTTGTGTCAGCAGCTGCCATATCAAGAATCACAGACTGGTTTTCAGATACATGAGGCCTCAAATTATATAGATGACTATCCCTAGCTACAAAAGTCCTTCTCAGCTCTCACTTCAAATTCCAATTCAACTTGACTATAAGAGAGGCTTAATAACATAGTATAAGGAACACTGACTTAGAAACTGAACAACCAAACTCTAATCCTTAGTTTTAGTAGATATGTGTATCTGAAACAAATGCCTATTAACTTCTCAGAACAGAGGTTTCTTCATCTGCATACTTCCCAGAAATATTAAAGATGGAGAATGCTTTTTTTAAAGCCATAACATTCTCTATACATGTTAAATGCTGTTATTCATTTAAAAAAGAAGTTATATTTTTCTCCTTTGTTAATGCCATGATTTTTTTTCTTCCATTAAAAATAACTTAGGCAGAAACAAGGGCCTTTTAGCTGGCCTCTGGCCTCTTTATATCCTTGCTCCTTTATTTCTTGGTATTCCTATTTAAGTATAAATCATAGGGGAAGTTAATCACTAACTTCTGTATTATCTTTTTTTTAAAAAACTGGTGCCCACTTGTTTATCATGGCTTTTATACCATAATTAACCATAATTTTATTTACTAATTCAATTAAACATCCATTAAGTAGTTGTTACATGTCAGATACTGTGCTAGGTGCTAGAAGTTAACAGGCATATTTTGTATTATGCAAGATTGACTTCAATATATATACTTTCCCATTCATATAATCCCCCTGGCCCAGAGAGGATTCTTTTATTATTATTTATTTATTTATTTTGGGTTATATCTTTCTATACAGTACAAAATTAAGTAGAGATGCTGGGGTCTGAATTATCACATGTGACTGTCCACACTAATCAAATTAATTAGATAATTGCCAGTGTGGTACTTTGTGCTAATCTAAGTAACAACGTGAAAAAGTACTAGTTAACTTGTCGATGAAAGATCAAAATAGGATTTTTCCCCTCACTCTTTCTCAGAGATGCAGGGAAATAAAAAGCACTCAACCTGGATTTAAATGAGACTTCTTTTCATAGTCTACCCATAATAGTCAATTATTATCTTTTATCTTCAGTTTACTTTTCTGCAAAATGGGATAATATGAATAAAGAAATAAATGGGATAATAACATAAATCAGCCATCTAAATACCACTCCTTATGATGTGATATAATCCTTTAATTGCATTGTCTTTTTTACTGTCATTAGTAGCAAGTAGAAATATGTTCTCAATTAAAATTAGAATCTGTTGATCTATCATAGAAGAGGAAGAGTTAGTATTAAGTGTGGGAGTTAGAATAATATATATGTTTTTTCAATAACTAATGACATGATCTTGATCACTAATCAGTACAATTTCCCCCAAAAGATGTTGGACTACATAATCTCTAAAGTTTCTTCCAGCTAGAATATTTTGTGATTTTATGAAATGTTACACAATGACACTTATGTGGACTAGTTTTCAGACCTAGAATGATGTATTTTTCTCATACAACAGGATATTCTGATTATATTCAACGCTGGGTAGAAAAATCAATATTTAATTAGTGACATGAGTTTTAGCTTTTTTTCTAAAACTAAATACTGTCACTGAATAACTTTCCAAGGACATTAATGATTAAAGAAAATATGAGACAACTCAAACAATTTACACTAGTCACACTTGCACGTCTCAATGTCATCTCCCTACTGGCTTTTCTCACTTTCTTTCATTGCTTAAAGAATGAAGAGTAATGTAGTTCTGCCTTTATAAAATGTCTTCATAGTTTCTCCATAAGCAAAGCTACTCATGAAACCCAGCTCAAGATGGACAGAGACTATATTTTTCATTAATAGCTTGTATCCTGCCCTGAGCCATAGGCCAAACAGAATTTTCAGGATGCTTCAGCTATTGGGTTCTTTTGGTTTGTTAGAAAATTATGCCACTAGGGACAAAAAAATGACCAGATAACCAAAATAATTATTTTCTAATATGAGAATGACTTTATGGTCAGTAATTCACATGTTTTGTCTTTCTGGAGCAAAGCTGGCCATCAGTATCAACATGCCCTTTGGACAAGTTGATGCTGCTGTGGTAATTATAATAATTGATTTTTGAAAAGAGGGCACTGTCAAATTGTCTTCTGGATTCTTAGTATGCACCACATTTATATACTAATTATCACACTCCATCAGAAATTAGAAAAATACAATTTCTGTAGAAGATATTTTCAAAGAAGAGAATATAAAGTAAATAAAAATACTTCAACTACTGGAGTTTTTTTTTAATTGTGTAAAGAACAAGATAAATTACACAGTCTTCAGAAATTGTTTGCTGACCTCTATTTTCTATATGAATATGTATCATGTGCAAAGGAAATTATTATCTTCATTTCTGCTCTAAGAAAACTCTAATGATTTGTCATATGTGACAACTTGAGGCCCTTGTTGTTCAGTCATTTCAGTCATATCTGACTCTTCATGACCCCATTTAGGGTTTTCTTGGCAAAGATACTAGAGTTGTTTACCGTTTCCATTTCCAGCTAATTTTTACAGAGGAGGAAACTGAGGCAAACAGGGTTAAGCAACCTGCCCAGGGTCACACAGTGTGTCTGAAGCCAGATTTACCTAAATTTATCTTCTTTTCATACCATTTACTATAACATATGGCCACAAAGCCAGAAAGTCCTCTGTGTAATCTTGCTTTTATGTGACTTTGGAAAAACCTGTCACCCTCTCAGTGCTCAAGGCAATTCTCTAAGGCTATAAGTTCTAAAAAAAAATACATAAACTTGCATTGTTCAAGGCAGTTTTCTCATCCAGGAGTTCCCAGGGGTGGGTAACCTGAGGCCTTTAGGCCACATATGCCCCACTTGATCCTCAAGTATGGGCCTTTTAGATTTAGGATCCCCACCCCTGCCTTATAACAAAGAAATCATAGTTATAATCCTGATCTTTTATGTTACTAGGGAATCCTAGTATCAGTGTCCACTGTATTAATATCTGTATTTGATTTTCTTATTATAATAGGTTGTGAAATATTATCTTTCTCTGAAGGATATCTTTCTGAGAAGAGTGATTTTCATCTTTGTCACTGTATTCTAACACCTTAGTAAATAGTAGTTACTTAATAAACACTTTTTGAATTAATTTCCAAAATTGCAACTTTAACTTAAAAACTTCATATCGGCAAGTATATCATCTCTCACACCCCCATTTTTTTTTATAGAACTGGAGTTCTTCGAGGCAATCAACCTTCATGTCCTTTTCCTATTTAAGGATATACTGTTGAAGAGGGTACCCACTAAGAGAGTTAGGATTGCTCTGGAGATCCCAAAATACCCACACACAGGATCCTGTGGAATGAAATCAACTCAAGTCTTCTCAGCCAAAGAAAAGTAAAATTTATTAAAAGTTCGCTTGCATTAGACACAGAGTAAGTCTGTGCTAGGTCCTTCTATGGCACTCTCACTATTCTATAGTATTCTATGGTGCTCTCACAAACATGAAGACAAGACAGGATCTTATATACAAAAGGTTGTGGGAGGAATCCAGGGGTGGTCCAGAGGAGGAGTTTGGGGAGGGTCTTCAAGAGGAGTTAATGAAGTCAATGAGTGATTAAGGATGGGAAGTAACCGGAGGCTACAGACGATGGTGGTCTAGGCCAGTTCAAGGGTGGATAGATATTTTGATAGGTGGGAAGTCTAGTAACAGAGGGTGGGAAGTTTAGTAACACACTTGCCTCATCAAATGGGATGATTTAATCAGGAGTCCAAGGGAGGTTCCCAGAGGACTCAAGGAGATCTCCAGGAGGCTCCCATAGCCCATACCTCATCACTATTACTATCCAGTTTCTCTTTAAATTATTTACTTAAGTAGTACCTTTAAGCTTTTCTGCTTAAGAAACATTTAGATCCTTAGATGAGACTTTTTTTCAAATCACTCTCATCTACTATTCTTTGCTTCATTGAGTAAATTTGCCACAAAATTGACCTTCTTTCATTTTAATGGCCAATTGTACATTTTTTTTTCTTCAAAAAATGTTTATGACACTTTTCCAAGTCTGCTGATCCATTTCCTAGCTGATCTTGTCCCCCCCACTGCTGTTTTCCCTTCCTTGTTTTTTCACTTCACTATTTATAACATTTTCCCGCTGTTCAAACAGGGGCAGAGAAAAGTAATCTCATTCTATTACTTTTTGTCCTGTTAAAATATCTGGTGGGAATGGAGATTTTTAAAAATCATTGTCTAAAATGATAATTTCTGCTTCCTCTATTCCTTTCTCCCACATTAGGAATAATTGAGTTTTGACAGTAGTCAATAACCAACTATGTGTCACCAACAGAACCCACTGCCCCTCCAAAAATACCTTTTAAATAACCAGAATATTAGCACTACCCTAAAAAATAAAAATGTTAAGAACAATATTATAATTAACATGTATATTTCAAGTAATAATAATGATAACATCTAGTATTTATATAGTGCTTTAGAATTTGCAAAGCACTTTGCATATATTATATCCTTTGGTTCTCAACAATCATGTGAGGTAGGCCCTTATTATCCCCATTTTATAGATTAGGAAACAGACTGAAAGGGATGTGACTTTTCTGGTGTCTTATAGCTAATAAATAACCAAAGAAAGAATTTGAAATCAGGTGTTCTTAACATAAAATCCAGCATTTGACCCACTATGGAGCCTAAGTGCCTAGTTTGAGGACATCAGAACATCTTACAAAACAGAATCATTTGGGAAGATATGCATTGGGAGATCCAATTCTTAAGACCTTAATTTTGCACAGAAAAATATATTCAATTAAATTCAACCAACATTCTCGAAGTTTCTGCTGTATCTAAGCACTGTACTGATTGTTAGATACACAGAAATGTGAATGAAAATTTACTTCTTTGCCTTCAAGAAATTTATCACTCTATAGAGTGTGAAGGTTGGGTGTAGAGACATAGGTCATATATATAAATATGAGTGAAATACAAGGGAGGGGAACAAAAGAGTTATCCAGACAAAGTGCTTGACATAGGAGAGAGCACTTTCTTCTGGGAGACCAGAGAAGACCATAAATAAGACATTATCTCTGAGCTGAGACTAAAAAGAAGGTAAGAATAATGAAAGGCTGAGATGAGAAGGAAGAGTATGGGGATAATCTCTTAATCCATAAAAGTAAAGCTGTTGAATTCAGGGAAGAGCTAGTAAATCCAGTTTAGCAAGGACATAGAATATACATAGTAATGGGGTAGCAATGAGAAAAAAGACTATGAAGACACAAAGGAGTCAGATTGTAGAGGTTCTTAAATGTCAGAATGAGGAGCTGAAATTTTATTCTGGAGGTCATAGGAAGTCACTGAAGGTTTAGGATAAGAGAATGACATGATCATTCTCATACCTTGGGAAGTTCATTTTGGTTGCTTCATAAAAAGTAGATTAGAGAAGGGAGAAATAAGAGTCAGAGACACTAACTGAGGAAGATATAATAGTCTAAGTAAATAATGAGTACCAGGCCTTGGAGGATAGCAATGTGAATTTAAAGGATGTGGATTGTGAATCATAAAGTAGATAGAATTCATAGATCTTTGCAAATTATTGGATAAACAGAGTAGAAGAAAAGAAAGATTTAAATATGGTTCTGATGGGGTATAAGCTCTGGGAAATTCCTTGAACTCTGATCGAATCTTCCCACTTGAAGAGGCATTTGCCTGAGGCCATAAGCCTTTCATTATAGCTAGGCCCAAATCTTTTGTTACTCTTAACCTAGCCTAGCCCTCTGTTGCCCAGCTATTTCCCACCCTTTATCCTATCAAAATAATAATCTCCAAATCTGTTACCCTAAGACCAGCCTAGCCCTCCATTATCTGTCATCTCCAGGTAGCCTTCAGCTATTTTCTACCCGTAATCTCATGGCTATAGTCTGACTTTAGTCTCTTCAAGATGATCCTTAAACTCCTCCTCAAGACCCTCCCCAAGCCCCTACTGTAGACCACCCTTGAATCCTCCCACAATCTTTCTGTATATAAGATTGATCTTGCCTCTATGAAGGGGCTGGGAATTCAATCTAGCTCAGACTTACTCTGTGTCAGATTCTGCATCGTGGTCACAGATACTTAAGATTCTACCCACTATGGCAAATCTTTAATGAGCTTTTCTGTACTTTGGCTGAGAGAAGAATTGAGTCACATTCATTCAGTAGGACCCAGAGTGTTGGTATTTTGGAGTCTTGAGCACTCCTAAACCCTAAATCTCAACAGTTCTGAGGTTTCTAACCTGATGGGAGTTGGTAGATAATTATGTTATTAACAGAAATCAGGAAGTGTGAAGGGAAGATAAAAAAAAATTCAGTGTGGGATATGTTGAGTAGACATCAGTGTGACATATACTACTACAAGATATGTTAAGATTAAATTAAACACATGTGTGTAGAGTATGGTTCAAGTGGACCCACACACTTGAGAGCATTCCTGAATGGAAAGTGAAAAGTCAATGGCAGTGGTCTACCAGGTGAGCATACAAAAGTGCCAGTAAACAAAAGGCCATGTTCTATGAATCACGATGGGATGGTTTTGGAGATTTGGGAGTTGCATAAACATGATAATTGAACCCATAGAAACTGGTGAGATTATTGAGTATCAAGTGGACCCCTAAAAGGAAAAAAACATGTCTTCAAAAGCAGTCCAGGCGCTGAACTTTCCCATACAACCCAGTCCCTGGTGTTTCACCCAAGGCATCTGACCCAGCCTAGTCCACTTGATACTCAATAGTCCTTTTAATAGCCCTTTCACTGTGGCCCTCCTGGCCCACCCCAGGCTATTTACCACTCCTTAATCCCATCAAGACCTTTTCATTGATCATTTTCCCCTTTTTCTGTATAAAAGTATCAGTCCCATCCTTAGGGAGCTGCAAATTCATTAAGGAATCTCTCCCACTACTATTGGTGTTATAATAAACCTTGCTACTTTGACTGAAAGAAGGCTTGAGTGGTTGAATTCTTTCCCCCTGTACCCTTGCATTTCAGAGTTCCCAGCACCCCAAAATGGAACAGGTGAATCCTATAAGAAGGTTCTGTGGAAGAACATCAATAAGTGTTGTATAGGATGAGAAGGTATGGAGGGATGACGGTCCTACTGATAGAGGAAATACTAACATGACTGAGATCAGAGAAGCATTATTGAAGATTTTTACTTAATGTTTTGAAAATTCACAAAGCAAACAAAAAAGTACAATTATGACACCAGGTAGACTTGTCAGCCTAACTAAATGCAAACGTAATCAGTTAAGCACATCCTTATTTAAAGTATTTCCCCTTTACTATTACTTTGCTATATTATGGTGCTTCTTAAATAAATAATTGTTTCCAATACAAAATTAAATTAGTTCCAAAAATATTTATTAATCACCTACTATGTTCAAGACATTGTACAAATGTTGAGGAATTCAAGGATGAATTAGCTACCTTGCTCTTAAGGAATTTACACTTTTCTACAGGAAAGAAGACATAGCATATACAAACAATCATATTAAAGACAGCATGCAATTATGCCTGTCTTGACTGACCCCACCGAGACATAAGGGTAGTTGCTCCCCCTTTTTTCTGGCCCCTGAGAGAGAGATCATTAGGGAATGCTGTAGGAGTTTGTCCTCCCATTATCAGCAAAACTCTTCTGAGAAACCAGACTAGAATATAGTAAGATTATTAATCCCTTTTTAGTGTCTTTCCTGTCTGACCAGATCAAAAGTAAACCTGTGCTAGCAGCCCTCCTGTGTTCTGTTTTTATTGGTTTTACAAGCACTTATTTCATGCTTAGCAATTAGCAAGAGTTTCAGCTGTGCCCTTATCATTATATTGAGTCATACAAGGAATTAATGAAATTTACAACTTATGTGACCTCTACCTTTTATGGTTACCTAAAGATTATTAACAAAAGGCTATTCAGCCCATAGTAATTTTTTTTCCTCAAAATAAAATTGCGTCCCATTTTCCATTTTATAACAATCATAATTCTTAGGCACTAGTATTTACTTATTATATGATACTAAGATTCAGGATATGAGTATGCAATCATCTTTTTGTCAGAATTGTCATGGAACTATTCCATCTTCTTTATTCCTGGGGTAAAGATGAGCTCCAGCTAAGAGACACCTTAGGTTTGAGCTGCCAAGTCTCTTTCCAGAGTCCTTCCTTAGCATCACTTTGAAAAAAAAATAATCACATCAGCACTTCAGTGACTAGGAATGACAAACCCGGCTTGCCTCATTGTGTTTCATATATATTCATAGCAATCCCACAGTTATCTGAGGACTAATTCTGCAGTACCAATTACATTCTCTTTGTTGTAGGGTCTCTTTTTAAAAATTCTTTAGAGTCCTTGAATAGGGTAAGGCTCAATTTAGAAAAAAAAAAGTCTGTTTGATTAAGTAATTATCATGCTGTCTTAATTTTCTGAAATTACCCCATATATGTATGTATGTAGGCATATATATATATATATATATATATATATATATATATATATATATATGCATTTTCAAAGTGTTTTATCTTTAGAGAAAAAGAAGAGAAAAGTTTTGGGATCCTTAAATTTCCTCACACAAGGTCAAGCATGACATAGCAAACTGTAAGAGCGTGATAACCACACTATTCAGGGAACTTGGGGATGTTTCTCTTTAACTGTAAATCAACTAGAAAATTCTTATTATTCTAAAATTTTAGTGTTGGATATTTTCCTAAAGTGTATTAGCCTGCTTTCCTTACTTTATTAAGTATTCTATACTTCATGAAAATTTTTTTTATTCAAAGTGGCATTTCATTTACATTTTGTGAAGGTTTTCAGGCAATCTCATGACTACTCAGTGGTAGACCATGTAGCAGGGTCACATTGCTTTATCTTTATCATCTTAAATTTCATGTGGACAACATAGGGGGAGTTGGGGGAAAAAAAACACAATTATTGAAAGCACTTATCTCACCTCAATGCAGTCTATGGGATTCTAACTCTAAATATTCTTGATGGTGTCTTTCTAATTAATAAAATGATTGTTGAAAGCCTCTCTGTACATAGCTCTTTATTCAGTTAAATGCCTGACCATTAAGCTGTTTGCAAATTCTTGCATAGGCCTGAGCTCATCTGTCCAAAGAATGACACCATCTATGGTGTGACAAATAATTATCCCCACATACATACACACAAACACACACATAGGCATACCATGGCTATCTTATAAACACTGTCTGAAAAGAAGGAAAAAGACTTCCCAGAATGTGGAATAATAACAGAGACATTAAGTAAGAAAGGGAAGCCAAAAATCAGAAGTGAGGATGGAGAACATTCCAGGGATTGGCTGACAGCAATTTAAAATGGTAAGAGTCAGGAAATGTGTCCTATTAAAAGAACAAAAATAAGGTTCATATTGTTAGATGGGAGAGTAAAGGGGCGGCTAGGTGTCGCAGTGAGTAGAACATTGGCCCTGGAGTCAGAAGGACCTGAGTTCAGATCTGGCCTCAGACACTTAAGGCACACACAAACAAAAACCTAGCCGTGTGACCTTGGGCAAGTTACTTAACCCCAATAGCCCTCCAAAAAGCAAAAAAAAAAAAAAGGGAGAGTAAACTGAAAGGAGTGAAGTATAAGATGACTAGAAAAGAAGTAACATAGCAGGTAGCAAAGGGCTTTAAAAGCCAGACAAAGAATTTTAGAGGTGATTAGAACCAACGGTGTTTATTGATTGAGGAGAAGGGGTAAATGGTCAGATCTGGGCTTTAGGAAGATTACTATGGAAACTAAGTGGAGAATGGACTGGCACGAGAAGAGACTTGAGGTAGACTAAACCACGAGTATTTGTAATATTCCAGAAGTGGGGTGATGAGGGTGTATATCAGTGTAGCATCTATCTAAGAGGAAAGAAGGTAGAAAGGACAAGATTTGACAATAGTTGGAATATATGAGGTAAATTCAAGGAAGAGTCAAAGGTAATACAGAGAATTGTGAGCCTGGGTAACAGTGAATATGTGGTGCTCTTGATAGTAAGAGGAAAGTTTAGAAGATGGGAGGATTTGGAGAACTGAGTATTACCTGCTTGGAGTTCTATGAAACTAAAAGAGAATACTCACTTCCCATCTTATGCAATTTGAAAACTGGGTTTCTAAAGCCCATCTTTATCTAAGAAAAGAGTTGCAGGTCCCTATATTCTTTGTGAGAAATAAGATGTCATGGGTTTCAGAAGAAAGCAGAGGAACTTTCCTCAAAAAGAGTTGCTTTTTCACATGGTGAAGTATATTCAGGCCATAGCCATATTCTGAATCTTTTTGCTGTTCTAGAGGTAGCTTGTAAAGAAGCCCCATAAACAGTCTTAAAGTTCTCTCATGAGCCAGATCTCCATTAGCAGAGCAACAATTTGAGAGAATTATCAGAAACATTTAGTCCAGAAGGCTAGGTAATTCTAGAAAAATTAGACTTTAGTGCCTGAGTTATGCTAATCATTCCTACGATTCACCAATTTCCTTTTTCAGTAGAGACTTAGCCTTTGAAAGCTATTTACCCTTATTACTAACCCCCAAATCTCCACTGGAAGTTACTAAGCAAACCAGTAAAAATAGCCTGTTTAGTCTAGAGTACCAAGTAGAATGAATTTGTTTGGAAGCTCAAACTAAACTTTTAATCACAGAATACAATGGCCCTTTTCCATTCACAAAATAGTGCTCTTATTTTGTGAAATTCTGCAGTGCACAATCATTTCCTCATTCTCATACTTGACTGTTTCAGCATTAAGGCTGATATGTGTTGGCAGGGGATCCTGGACAGGGCAGGATGCATTTGGCCTGAGCAACAAAATAGCTTCAGCTGAATTTGCCATTATGAAAATAATAACTATACTCCTGATGGCACACAGCTACCACAGAATGCAACTATCTAAAAATACATTATAGCGAATTTTTGAAGACAGCTGTCATGATAGCCCTCATTCCCACCCCATTTTATTTTTTTTATTTCTTTCAATAAATTTTCATATATCATGGATTCGAGGCCTGTCAAAATCCAGGCTTCCTACTACTTGATACTCTCCAATTCACTAGTATTATTCTTAAAGTGTGATGCTGAGAATGGAATAATCCATGTATGATCTGCATAGCAGAAAGTAAAACTGATAGTTCTTTTGATCTAGGCTTTGAACTTTGGTTGATTCAATCTAAGTATACAACTCTGGGAGCCAAAGTATCCTCATTAGTAATAATAAAAACAATAAGTTAACATTTATATAGTGCCTACTATATGCCAAGCAATGTGCAAAGCCCATTAGAAATATTATTGCATTTGATCCTTGAAAGAACCATGCAAGGAACTATTATTATCCCAATTTTACACATGAGGAAACTGAGGTAAACAGAAGTTACGTGATTTACCCAGAGTCATACAACTATTAAGAATCTGAAGCTGATTTGAACTCAAGTTGTCTTAACATAAGGCACAGAGCTTTGTCCCCTGTGCCACCCAGTTTTTTCACTGGTCAATATGGGAGTGTAAAATCACACAAAATATTCTATTTATCTAGCATCAGTCATGCTTCACATCCCACCTTGGCCATCTTCTTGCTGTCAGCCTTAATGAATCATACCCTAGAACACCAGAGTACAGAGACTATTCCCCAGGGGACTTAACCCACTTAGCTCTGAAATTTAAGGTCCAGGACCCATAATATCTTCATTAGTGAAAGCATGAGGGCAAACTCACATGGTCCAATATATGTAGCTGTTGTCAGCCTTGTTTCATCTTCTGGCCCATCCATCTTCTTGTAATCTGCCCTGCTGCAGTTTGAATGTCTCCCCCTTCTATGTCTTCCTCTGAGAACTGTAATCCAATCAATACTGTTGCTGAAACTGGAAAGGGTGTGGGTCAATTCACTTCCCTGTGGTTCCACTTACCATTCCTGTCACTTCACAAACCAAAACATTCTGCCCTAGATATACCTGCTCTTTATGTGTTAGTTTCTTCCTCTAATATTGTAAAACCACATGACCCACCATTTTTACTTACCACCAGCTCTTTGTGGGCAAGAACTTTCTCACTTTGTACTATACATGTATCCTCAGCACTTAGTACAGAACTTGGCAGATAGTAATCTCTTACTCGTTTTTCATTCATTCAGTCATTTTATAAGTAGGTCCCACTACCTTCTCCCCTGTTCAGACAATGTGTGGAGTATTGTGTACATTTCTGGCCATCACAATCTAGGAAGTACATTGCTAAGCTGGAAAGTGTCTAGAAGAACACAGTTAGGATGGTGAAGGTCCTCAAGTACTTGACATAAAGGGATTGTTTGAAGAATTTAGGAATGTTTCTCTGTGAGAGGAACATGCTCATAAGGGACATGATAGTTGTTTGCAATTATTTGAAAGGTAAGGGATTAGATTTGATTTCCTTGTCCCTAGAGGTCCACATAAGAGCTAGTTCTCAATAGCAGACTTAAAAGTAATAGGTAATAGCAGCAAACACACACATTTAAGCTTGATGCTAGGGAAAAGTTCTAACAATTAAATCTACCCCAAAATGAAATGGGATGCTCTGAGAGGTAATAGGTTCCTTTGTACTGGAGATTTGAAAATGATGACTGAGTAATCATTTGTTATATTTGCTACAATAGGTGTTTTAATTTTTTTAATGAGATTGGATATAATAGTTTATGAGGTCCCTTCTAATTCTGAAATTCTGTGACTGTGAATAATAAGTGTATGAAAACAAAGTATATGAAAAGGCAGCTCTCAAAAGCAGAAGTACTATTCCAAATTACCAAGAAGAAAAAAAAAAGTTCTGTGATTTTTGACACATTTCGACCTTCTAATCAACTATTTCCCCCTAGATCTTAATCTTGTATTTGTACAACAGATATTTTTAAGGTACAAGAATTTTATTCCCATGAAATTTTATCTGGAATTAGTCTTTCTCTTCTCATTTCTGAATCTTGTTTCTGTTGGTGCCATAAAAACACAAATTAAAATAAAATTCCTTGCATTATGGAATTTTAGAATGAGAAGTCACTTTAGAAATCATTTAGTTTAACCCCCTTCTCCCCAATAGTATTGATGAGGAAAGTAAGGCTCAAAAGGGTTAATTGACCATTTCAAGATCATTTAAGTAGATTAGAGCAAACAGTTTCACCTTGGTACTTGAGTTCCAATTCTCATGTTCTTTTATCTAAACCCTGCTTCTTTTTTCCCTGTGAAAATCCAATAGAGGATATTATCTAGGTTCTAACTCTTCCTTCCACTAATCAGCACTCCACTGTTTATTCAGCTGAAACTCAGAAGATGGATCCAGGTAGCCCTGCTAGCCCTTCTCCCTTCCCCCATCCCATTTCTTCATCTTGTCAACAAAGATATTGCCATTATTCATATTTCTCTGGCAAAGAAATAGTTAACTGCTTTGTGGAACTCCCAACATTCTACTCATTTGCTCCTCTAAGAACTCTATAAAAAAAAATGTAGATGACAAGGCTAACTTCTTTTCATTTTTCCAAGATATAAATATTAAAATATTAATTTTATTCTGATTTTGTTATTACAAGAGATGTGCTTTTTAGTAGCCTGTACCAGGTTCTGTAGTTGTTAAAAAAAAAATGTTAGCATAGAGAGCATCAATGGATCTGTACTAATGAATATAGAGTAATTGTTTTAAAAAAAAAAGCTGACTTTCAAACTATATTAATAGTTCCTCATTTCACTTCAATCACTTCATTTGTTATATTAGATTTTTTTAAAATGTTAATTTGGTGTTTGTACAAGTTATCAGTATGAAAATCCTGGAAACTAATCTTCTCTAGCTGCATGGAAATCACTATAGATTTAATAATATCAGCAATCTCTTTCTCATACACTGACCAAGTCCCTGGGGCCTCTTTGGCCTCTAGTTACTTCTCTCCCAAATAGCTGATATGTTGATATATTTTAACCCTGCTCTTGCCAGTCAAAAATATTGAGAAAAGGACTAGTTGGGAAAAGCTGATATTTGGGAATGGTAACAAAGTGAGGGGCGTTGTGGGGGGAGAGTTTCTATGCAGTTTGGAAATAAGAGTCGAATATACATTGTCCTGTCTCCCCAAATTCAAACAAATTAGGATCTCAGAAAGTTTTTGTTCATCTTGACTCTGCCTAATGCCAGAAGCAATATTTACCCTGACCAATGTGACTTACTAGGTACACCTACAATACTCAAAGTGATACCACAAGATTCACCTTCACAGGGCTTAGAGTCCCAAGAAAGACATAGAGAAACACAACTATGTGAAAAGACCTGGAGAAATTCCACAGTAGAATCTCAGTTTTCCCAAGTCTAAGAATGTTAGCAATAGTTGAGTTTATTTCCTAAGACTAATGAAAAACACTGTGGCTTCTGTATAGTGTCAGTCCCAAACTGACAGCACAGAAACTATGTTCTTCTTCCTCCTAGGTTGTCCAATTATACATTACCACCACATGCTCATAATTGTACTGGAAATGAAGTTCAGTGGCAGAGAGTGGAGGGGGTGGTTCTATAAAATGACCGACTGGCTTAGTCAATTTGCCATCTCTCTCTCAAATATTAACAGCATCCTGGTCCAATTGCCCTCCTTCCCTCCTCCAGGGTTAAGATTTCAGGGCTTCTCTGGCTGCTTCAAACTCCCTAACAAAAGAAGCAACAGGAATGAATGTTCAAATGACAAAGCATTATTAAAGGCTTAATATATGCAAGTACTATGCTAAGTGCCTTAGATAGAAAAACAAAAATACTCCCTGCCCTCAGGGAACTTACTGCCTTGCCCAGTCTTGCAATTAGTTCACTTTGCCTTTCCTTCTCTCTTGTTTTACGTATATTTTTTTTTAAGACTGATCTTCTATGCCCATGATGGGGTGCTTGGGATCAGTGTTTGGAATATCAGTTTGTAACATCAGTTTGTAAAACCAATTTGTAAAACCAGTCTGTAAAATCACATTTTCCTCTCCCCAGTCTCAGAGCATTAACTCTGCCCCTTCCCCCTGCCAGCACTCTGCCCGGCAACAACTCATGAACTGTTTATCTCTGCTTGGAACAGTAATAAGCTACACCTATGAATCCTTCACTAAGCCATCTATAAACATTTTAGCTTAGGCAAATGTTATCTCCCCTAGTAGAGTGGCCAGCTGCACCCATAAATCCTTCAATGCCCTATCTATAGGGTAACTCCTTAGCCAATTATACCCATAC
Source organism: Gymnobelideus leadbeateri (assembly GCA_011680675.1). NCBI lineage: Eukaryota > Metazoa > Chordata > Mammalia > Diprotodontia > Petauridae > Gymnobelideus > Gymnobelideus leadbeateri. Next base: position 35,409 of record WOXC01003456.1, read on the forward strand.
TGGGTCTCCCTTAGCCTTGGTTCCCAACATCCATCTTTTCAAACATGACACTGATGGGTGGCAGACTAGGCACTTCTCAGTCAGCCTTGACTGCTCACTGACTTAGTGACATTTCAGGCCTAAAACCACAGCTCCAGTTAGCCCCTTCTTGGGCTATTTCCCAGTGAATTATGGGCAATACGCCTGAGCAGTTGATAATAAAAGTGCATGTTACTTTAAGCACTCCTTAATTCCTCCCTAATCCCACCCTTACTCACCTAGTTAGCATAATTGACACCTGATTTACTGTCGACTCTATTCACTATGCCACCTAGCCACCCCTCTAATGTTATTTCAAAGACTGATGCTTACAAATTTAATTTATATTTGTAAGTAGAAATTTTAGGTTTAGCTTTAGTTTACTTAACAAGTATAAATTTAAAGAGAATTAAGAGGAAAATTCTGTAGGCGTTATTACTTAAAGCCATCATATAAATAAGTACCATAATGTTCTCTTAAAAAAATACAAAATCATTAAAATCAAAATTTTGATGACTGCTTTGGATTTCTTTGATTCTTAATGAAAAATTCCACTAAATAATAATATAAATAGAAGCAAAGGGGTGCAATATCAACTTTGTCTACCTTAGAAAAGCCCTTGTTTGATTATAGAAAAGGACATACATAGAAGAGTTTAACTTTTAAGTAGGTTTAAACACAGAAATCAGCTTTACTTTTTAGAATGAACTGACTGAGACTAGTAAATGCCTGTGTGGAGGTTTAAGGTTTAGGGGTGCTCGAGACCCCAAAATATCAACACACTGGATCCTGCCAAATGAATTCAACTCAATTTTTCTCTCAGCCAAAGTAAAGCAAAGTTTATTAACGATTCTCCTTAATGTGTAGACTCTTAAGGAGCCCAAATAATCTGACAGAGTGAGTCTGCCTTAAATATTCTCGACCCCTGGTCATGGAGGCAGGATGGATCTTTAATACAGCAAGAGTGTGGGAGGATTTAGGGGTGGGCTAGAGAAGGAGTTTGGGAAGGGTCTTGAGGAGTATTGGGAACATCTGGAGGATTAAGGGTGGGAAATAGCAGAAGGCTACCAGGAAAAGACAGACAATCGAGGGCTAAGGCAGTTTAAGGGTAACAGATTTAGATATGGATATTTTGATTGCCTCAGGGGTGGGAAGTAGCTGGACAATGAGGGCTAGGCTAGGTTAAGAATAACAAAGATTTGGGTTTAGCTATAATGAAAGGCTTATGGCCTCAGGTAAATAAATGCCTCATCAAGTGGGAAGATTCAGAGTTCAAGGGGTTTCCTGGAGCCTGTACCCCATCACCTGGACTTCATGCCACACAAAGATAGATTGAAGAAACTGGAGATGTTTGATTAAAGAGGACCTAGGGGGATCATAGCTATCTTGAAAAATGTGAAAGTATGTCATTTGGAATATGGATTGAACTTATTCTCTTTGGCCAAACTAGGAGCAATGCATAAATGTTTTGTATTCTGAAATTTTGGGCTCAATTTTGGCTTCTCTATACTGTGTTCTCTAAAACCCTTTGATATTCTAAGGGTGGGTTCATAAGTAAATTAAATTAAGACACCTTCTACTTAAAGTTAATGATATAGTGCCCCATGCTATAAGGAAGTGAGAATATTTTCAATCAACCACTCAATCAAACACTTTAGCCTAAGTGTGAAATGTCCTTTAATGAAAATCAATGACTTGGTAGAAGAATGTTTGAAGTAGTTGAAGAAGTTTAGTGATATCCTTTGGGTCACTAAAGAATAGAGGCACAGAAGTGAGACAGAGCTTTCCAGATAAACCCTCTGAGAAAGAGTCACTTGAGGGGAAAGAAAGGATTTTGGCTTTGGTCTCACTTTTTTCCTCCTCTTTTCTCTTTCATTGGAGGAAGACTGGTCAGCTTAGAAGTGTCTGAATGCAGGAGATTCAACATGATTAAGAGTGTATTCTTGCACAGCTTACTAATGGAAGACTAAGACTTCAAGTAACCAAGAGTCCTGAGTTTCTCATTTGGCACTGTCTCGTCTAAGCTTGAGTCCACTTTTATCTAGACTCTGGTCCATTCTTATAAGAGAATGTGTCACAAAATTTTGGTGGGATGCTTTTACTAACTGTTCTTACTATACTACCTTAATAAATATCCTTTTTAAAAAGTTACTCATACAATCCAAAAGACTCACAATGAAAAATACTATTCACATTCAGAGAAAGAACTATGGAATCTAAATGTAGATCAAAGAGTACTATTTTCTCTTTCTCTCTCTTCTCCTTCTAGTGATTCTTCCCTTTTGTTTTTATTCTTCCACAACATGACTAATGTGGAAACATGTTTAATATGATTGCACATGTGTAGCTTATATCACATTGTATGCCATCTTAGGGAGGGAAGATGGGAGGGAGGGGAAAAATTTGGAATTCAAGATCTTATAAAAGTAAATGTTGAAAACTAAAAATAAATTTAAAAAATTTTAAGTTGCTTATAACTGGATGGTTAAAAAGTATTTGTAATGGATAGTCTTGATGGAAAGCACACCAGTGTGGGCCTCTTAGCTGAGTACTAGAGACTCTCAATCCCTCAGGGGTATCCCTAGAGCCCTTTATAGCCTGGCCCCTTCCTACAATTTCAGGATTTTTTATACTTTCCTTCCTTTCATATGTGATAAAATTCAGCTCTACTGCCTTCTTTTTACTCCTTACACATGACAATCTCCCTACTCAATGTCTTTTCATTGTCTTCCTTTGTGCCTGCCAGCCCTTGTTTCTCCTTCCACTACTGGTCTTTATCTAACATTCAACTAAAATTCCACATCCTACTGAGTTTTTTCCCAGTTCTTCCTATAGTTATGCCTTCTCTCTGAGATGATCTTTCATCTCCTGGGTGCTGTGTACGAGATATATCATGTATGTATGTAGATATTTGCATGTTGTCACTTCTGGTAGAATGAGTTCCTCGAGAGCAATGACTGTTCTTTTGCCTTTATTCGAATCCCCAGTGCTTGACACAGTGTCTAGCACAGAGTAAAACTTGGTAAGTACTTGTTGACCAACTGAGTACTTCCTACAAACATTCCAAAATGTGCTCTGCATCTTAAATTAAAAAAAAAAACCTCTTCATTTCACCTAACTTCCCACACAATCTATTGCTAACTCCCCTCCTATGCAGAAACCAACTAGTATGAAAATGTATCCACATTCCTTTCTTTCACTTTGTCTCTTTTCTCTCACTTGTTAACTCCTTGTAATTTAGCTTCTATCTCTATCATTCAACTGAACTGCTCTCTGCAAGGTAACCAACAATATCTATTGTCAAATACAACAACCTTTTCCTCAGTTCTGAGCCTTCTTGACCTCTGGAGTAATGACAGTGTTGATCATCCTCTCCTGTGGCTTTAATGACTTACCTGTCTTAGTTCTCTTCCTGTTTATTGGGTAAGTTCATCCCAATAATCATCCATAACCTGTCATTCAGTCAGTCAATAAGCATTTATTAAGTGCCTACAATGTTTCAGGGACTGTGCTTCATCAACTTCTAGGGGATTCAACTATCCTTTAACAGATGATTCCCAAATCTATGAATCCAACTGTCATTTCTTTCTTTATCTTCCATGCTTCTTCAATTACCTACTTGACATCTCCACCTCAATATAGCAACCTCAACATGTCCGGAAAAGAACTTACTTTTTTCTCCTTCCACTCCAATCCCACCATTATTATTAATTTCCCTATTTCTGTTTAAGGTACAGCAGTTTTTCCCTCATATACATTCTGCTTTAAAACCTTGATTAACATTCTTGATTCTTTACTCTCTCTTTTATTACTCTATCCAGTCATTTGTCAAGTCATTTCTAATCCATCACTCTCATTCATCAACCTTTCATTATTTATATAAAACCATCCCTTGTCCACATCCTTTTGCAATAGCCTCCTGAATAGACTTCCTGCATTCAGTCTCTCCCTATCCTCTGCATTATCCTTATTCTCCTGTCCTCTGCATAGCTCCCATAATATATATTCCTAAAATCCCTGTAAATTTTCAGTGACTAGGGTAACCTTCAAGATGAATGGGTTGGCTCAAACTATTTCGAAGACAGATTCTTATCAGAAGAGACATCTCTTTGAATTGACCTATTAAAAGAGTCTTCTCTAGAAATTCTGAAATGTTTGGCATTTTTTTTTCCATTCTGCCACCAATTACTCTTGGAAATCTGCAACATATTTTTAATTATTGACTTTAATTGTTACTTTGCATGTATGAGTTACTTGAATTGATAGGGGCACAAATCTATATTAAAAACTATCCTTTATATTATTAATTAATTTATTTTCATTTTTAAACATTCACTTGTATAAGGCTTAGAGTTACATGTCAAAGTTAGTCATAGGACAATATGGTTGTTACTGGGTATAATGTTCTCCTCATTCTGCTCACTTCACTCAGTATCAGCTCATATAAGTCCCTCCAGGTTTTTCTGAATTCCATCTGCTCATCATTTCTTTTGTTTTGTTTTGTTTGTCGATTATTTTTTTTTTAATTTTTTAGTTTACATCATTCATTTTCACAAGATTTTGAGTTACAATTTTTCTCCCCATTTTTCCCCTACCTACCATCCCAAAACAGTGATCCCACTGAATATCCCCTCCCCCAATCTTCTCTCTCCTATATCTTCTCCCATCTGCCCTCTGACTTTCCAGTAGGGCATAGTGGATCTCTATGCCCCAGTGCCTGCAAATCTTATTTCCCAGTTACATTAATAATAATAATAATAACTATATATATATATAAAACATTTGATTTTAAACCTTTGAATTCCAGATTCTTTCCCTACCTCCCTCATCACCCACCCTTACTGGGAAGATAAGCAATTCAATATAGATTGTACATGTGTAGCTATGCAAAACATTTCCATAGTGGATATATTGTGAAAGACTGACTATATTTCCCTCCATCCCATCCCACCCCGACTTGTTCTATTCTCTACTTTGATCCTGTCCCTTTTCCCTCAGACTACTCTCCCTTCCATCATCCCCCCTCTCATCCCCTTCTTCCCTACTCTCCTGTAGGGTGAAATACCCTATTTAGTGTGTATGTCATTCCCTCCCTAAGCCAAATTCATTGAGAATAAGTTTGACTCATTCCCTTTTGACTTCCTGTTCTTCCCCTCCATTGTAACAGTTTTCCCTTGCCTCTCCTATATGAGATAGTTTATCCCATTCTGTCTCTCCCCATCTCCTCTCATTATATTACTCTCTCACCTCTTAGTTTCAACCTTTTAAGTATCATCCCTTCCTATTCAACTGGTCCTGTACCCTCTGTCTATGTATACCTGTTCATATATATATATATATATATACACATACTCACATATGTATTCATATGCCCATATACCCTCCTATATATATATATATATATATGTATATGATGTATATGTATATATACATACACACATTTCTATTCCCTTCAACTATTTTCATATTGAGAAAAGTTTCATGTTACAATTATCATTTTTTCCATGTAGGAATGTAAGTAGTTCAACTTTGATAAGTTACTTATAATTTCTTTTCCCTGTTTACCTTCTCATGCTTCTTTTGCTTCTTGTATCTGAATGTCAAATTTTCTATTCAGCTCTGTTTTTTTCATCAAGAATGCTTGAAAGTCCTCTATTCCACTGAATGACCATATTTTCCCGTGAAACATGATACTCAGTTTTGCTGTGTAGGTGATTCTTGGTTTTAATCCCAGCTCCTTTGACCTCCAGAATATCATATTCCAAGCCCTTTGATCCCTCAGTATAGAAGCTGCCAGATCTTGTGTTATCCTGATTGTGTTTCCACAGTATTCAAGTTGTTTCTTTTTGGCTCCTTGTAATATTTTCTCCTTGATCTGGGAACTCCAGAACCTAGCTATAATATTCCTAGGAGTTTTGGGGGGGGGACCTTTTTTAGGATGTGATTGGTGTATTCTTTCAACCTCTATTTTGCCCTCTGGTTCTAAAACATCAGGGCAATTTTCCTTGAGAATTTCTTGAAGGATGATTTCTAGGTTCTTTTTTTGATCATGGCTTTCAGGTAGTCCAATAATTTTTAAATTATCTCTCCTGGATCTAGTTTCCAGGTCAATGGTTTTTTTCAATTGCCTTCTTTTTTTTTTTTTTTATTTGTTTGGATCTGTTTAATAGTATCTTGATTTCTCATAAAGTCACTAGCTTCCATTTACTACAATCTAATTCTGAAAGAATGATTCTCTTCAGTGAGCTTTTGAGATTCTTTTTCCATCTGGCAAATTCAGCTTTTTAAGGCATTATTCTCCTCATTGGCTTTTTGAGCCTCTTTTGCCATTTGAGTTAGTCTATTTTTTAAGTTGTTATTTTCTTCAGTCAGGTTGTTGAACCTCATTTTATATATATTTTTTGCATCATTCTCATTTCTCTTCCCAATTTTTCCTCCACTTCTCTTATTTGGTTTCCAAAATCCTTTTAAAGCTCCTCTGTGACCTGTAGCCAGTTCATTTTTTTCTTGGAAGCTTTTGGTCTAGGAGTTTTGACTTTGCTTTCTTCCTCCTGTTTCATGACCCTATCATGTTTGTCTCCAAAAAACGAGTCCAAAATCGGATTACTGTGCTTGCCTTGCTTCCCTTGTTTGATCATGTTGCCATTCAATTACTTGACTTTTGAGCTTTTTGCCACAGTAGAGCTCTGCTACCAGGCAGGGAAGCTTTGTCCCAATCACTGGGGTTTTCTCAGCTGCTGGAACTATTAGTTGGGTGCCTTCTCTGAAACCTCCCCATACTCTGGCAAACTGGTCATGCACCCCAGGACCTCCACCCTAGACCACAACCCAGATCCAAGCAGGTTAAAGCAAGAGCACTTACCCCTCAAACTGGTAGCTTGGTCCCCCTACAATCTACAGGCCAGGAGCTCTGAAGCAGCCACATGACAGAGGCTGCATGGCTGCTATGCCTCAGCTGTTTCTCACTTAGGGGGCAAAGGCTGACCACAATCCCAAATTCCCAGGTCCAAAAGTCTACGCTGCACTGACCTCTCTCACTTTGTCCTTAGCACCTATGGGTTGATAATTCTGGAAACCACCATAGCTGCTAGTGATCTGAAGTCCCTCTAGCCAGTGGCTGGTTGTGATAGCCCTGAGGCTAAAACGTCCAACTTGCTTGGTATAGGGCTCTGCTCCCAACATGCTACTCTGGCTGCTTCCTGCCAGGCTGCCAGGCTGTCCTCAGCAGGAGGTTAGCTTCTCTGTGTCATTTTGTGGGTTCTGTAGCTCCAAAGTTGGTTCAGAGTCACCTTTTACATGAATTGGAGGAGGTGGAAAGAGAAGCCCTGTGAAAGTACTGTTTCTACTCTGCCATTTTGACTCCCCCAACAACAAAATATGCTCATCATTTTTTATATCATAATAGTATTCAATTATATTCATGTAACACAACTTGCTCAGCCATTCCCAAATTGATGGGGATCCTCTCAATTTCTAGTTTTTGTCCACCACAAAAAGAGCTGCTTTAAATATTTTTGTACATGTGGATCATTTTCCCATTTTAATGACCTTTTTGTGATAAAGTAGTATTGCTGGTTCAAAGGGTATGTATTGTTTTATAGCCCTTTGAACATAGTTCCAAAATGCTCTCCAGAATGGTGGGCTCAGCTCACAACTCCACCAACAATGCATTAATGTCCCAATTTTCCTACATCTTTTGCAGCATTTATCATTTTCCAGTTTTGTCATGTTAGCTAATCTGATAGGTGTGATGTGTTACCTAAGAGTTGTTTTAATTTGCATTTCTCTAATCAATAGTGATTTAGAGCATTTTGTTAAACACTTTCCTTTCACAATATTATTTGGATAAGTCATAGAACTGTATTTTATGTGGTCTACTTGGGCTTAGTCAAAATCATTTAACCTCTCTGATTATCAATGGAGAGGTGATAGGAGAGCTTGCACCAGATAGAGTTTAAGGACCCATTATAATTCAGTCTGTGATTCTAGGATTATACTTAACAGGCATATTCCTTTAGGAGACAATACTATTTTCCATGGCACAGTAAAGAGATTTTCAGGACGGCAATAAAAAGTAGGATTCTTCCAGATAAATGACCCCAAAGAATGATGACTATGGACTTCCAACATCTAGGACTTCCAACATAAAGTTAGAAACTCACTTGTCAAAGATTGGTCATGAAGATTCAATTAGTTAGCCATATTGTGGCATGGTGGAAAGACTGCTGGATCTAGAGTCAAAGCTTTTTTGTTCAAAACCATTCTCTACAATTTGCTATCAATTAAAATTTGTTAAGCATCTACACCATGTGTCAGGTACAATGCTAAACCCTGGGGATATAAAGAGAGGCAAAAGATAGCTCCTGACTTCAAGATGTAGTAATGTAAGCTATCAAGCAAATCATTTAACCTCCCCAGCCCTTTGTTTCAGTTGTGCAGTTGCCAGGGCTGAGTTAGATGACTTTTATGTTCCCATTCAGCTCTAACATCAACCTCCCTGTAAATAAAATATTCAAAATTCTGCCATGGCATCATTGAAAGTACATGGCTCATAATTTGGAAAAGAAAAGGGGCACAACTAGTAGTGCTAGGACCATAGATTTGAAGTTAGAAGGGATATCAGTGGTAAACTCGCCCAACATTCTCATTTCACGTGTAAGTAAATTATTATCTAGAAAGGTTAAGTGTATTCTAATCCTTATTCTTCAACCTTGAACTCAGTGCTCTTTCCCCTGTAACATATTGTCTTTCAGCTGGGTGCCAATACAATCCTAATGATGAATTCTGGTCTATTCATTCATACATGATCTTAGTGGAACATATTTTTTAGCCTCATATGAACTATGGTATACAATTCATGAAAACAAAAGCTTTAACTATGCAATTCATGCTTTTCACTGATTTAAACTGGACTCCATTTTATCACTCTCAATTGGCCATATTTTACAGGAAGCTATCTTCTAGGACAAAACAAAAATAAGCTAAAATGCATTTCTAAATCCCTAGGTCTAGGGATCACCGGAACTTTTCTGTGTCGATTCCTTTTTAATTTCTATTGCAAAAAGCAATTATGGCCAAAGAGTCTTAACCATCATAGCTTATATAGGCTGAGGAAGTCTAGTATTTTAAACAGTTTATGGAATTTGATCTCAGGTGTAATGTCTCTTGATTCTAATCCAGCATATGCAGTTTATCATAATCTATTTAGCAGTCAACCCTATATGTGACACAGAATAAAAGATGCCCCAGGCTCTGTTCACAATATATTAATACCATCTAAGCATATAGTTACTATGAGAATGTAGATTCTCTTTCTTTCTTCCTTCCTCCTTCTTTCCTTCCCTCCTTCCTTCTTCCCTCCTTTCTTTTTCCCTTTCTTTCTCACTCTCCCTCCCTCTCTTCTTCCTTCTTTCTTTCCTTCCTTCCTTTCTTCCTTCCTTCCTTCTTTCCTTCCTTCCTTCCTTCTTTCCTTCCTTCAGTCCTCCCTCTAGTATAATTAAATAATATATTATAATGGATTTAGTATTCATTGAATTTATGACTCATATAGTAATTGTGGGGAGCAGAGCCAAGATGGTAGAGTAGAAGCAAGAAATTGCATGAGCTACAGCACCAACAACCTCCAATACCTGTAAAATATGGCTCTAAATAAATTTTAGAGCTATGGAACCCACAAAGTGACAGAGAGAAACAAATCTCAAACAGTAATTGTTAATGTTTCCCTATCATGTTGGAAAGAATTCTTCAGTGGAGCATCTTAGATATGTTCTCCAGGTCCCGTGTTGTTTAATTTTTTTTGATCATTTGGCTAAAGGTATAGATGATATATTTATTAGTTTTGTAAACTACAGAAATTTGAGAATAGCTAATGTTATGTATGACAAAATCAGAGTCCAGAAGATCTTGCCTAGGTTATTGTGCCAAATCTAATGAGATTAAATTTATCTTATATATCAATATTTTTAAAAATCAACTTCATAATCATGGGATGAGGCAGTTATATTTAATCATAAGTTTATCTGTAAAAGATTTGGAAGTATTAGTGAACTGTAATCTCAATTCAAAAACTCAATGATATGAGATGACGGCCAAATCTTGAGGCTCACTGAGAAAGAAATAGCTTCCAGGACTAAGGAGGTGATAACTATAATCTAGGCTTTGTGAGAGCTTTATGTTCATTTCTTAATAACACATTTTGGAAAGGTCATTGCTAAGTTGGAGAGACTCTAGGGGAAGGCATTCATGGTGATAAACAGTCTTGACTCCATGTTATATAAAAATTGATTGAAGGAATTTGGGATCTTTAACCTCATGAAGAGAAGACTAGTGAGTATGAGGTGAGGATATGATAATTGTGATCATATGCTTGGAAGATTGTATTGTGGAAGGAGTATTATATTTGATCTGTTTGCTCCAAAAGGGCAGAAGTAAGAACTATGGCTATAAGTTACAAAAGGGCAAACTTACACTTGATTTAATGAAAAACATCCTAAGCATTAGAGCTATCTGCTGATGGAAAGGGCTGCCTCAAGATGTAATGAATCCTTCTTCAGTAGAGATTTTCAAGAAAAGTCAGATTGACCACTTTGAGGGCATGTTGCAGCAAGGATTCCTTTTCAGGTACAGGATATAATAGATGGTTTCTTATTATTAACCAAAGATCCATTTCTTTCTCTTCCACCTCTAAAAATCTAAAATTCTGTAACTTTTATTCCTCCAGAAAATGTTGACATTGTATTCTCGATGGACATTTTTCTCTAAGCTGTATAAAACATACAGTGATTTAAGAGTTGTTCTCCTAAATTTCCATTCAGATGGTTCCACCCCACCGCAGAACCCCAGCCCTTTTTAGTTAGCACCAGTATCCTGCCCTTTATTTTTCCTTTGTTTTGCATTTTAAAGTGCTTCATTAGCTTTGAAGATGTTTCATTAAGTTTTATTAAACTCATTAAGCTGAGAGAGTGAGAAGTTCCACTTTATACACTAGATGAGAGCCACTTCACTGAAAAAGCCTATTACCATTACTAGTTCATGTAACTGTTCCAGATTATTTTTCTACAGTCAAATGGAAATTAAAGTTATGCACTGAGAATATACCAAATAATTACTCAAAATGTTTATATTTGGTATAATTTGCTAAGAACTTATATCCTTGAATATCTACAGCTTCTCTCTGTTCCATGGGCCTGGCTCTATATTTTACTTATTCTTCCTTCTTCAATTTCTTGACAAAGCATTCTGTACAGTAGAACATATTACATTTATATTAAACTACTACAATTTGCAGTGCTAAAAAACAAAGCTCATATTTCTTGCATTGTCATCCATTCTTTTGGTAGCAGGAAGTATAGTGAATTGGAATATATAACATTCATATTATCTTTCATAGATAATGTCCATTAATAACTTCTTAGAGTCTCTTTGTACAGACAACTGTTAGAGGATGTATGTAAAGATAGGAAAGAAAGGCACCCAGCTTCAAAACTCTAGTGTTATATTTTATTACTTAAATTGTCTGGTGTTCAAAATCAAATCAGTCTTCAAATCCTTTGAGGTCTTCTTTAACTGTATCTCAGAAATAAGTTCATTGTTTTATATCTAGACACATGCATGTGTATGTTTGTATATGTGTGTATACACACACATATAATCCTCATGGAAATTAAAAAAAAAACTAATAATATTTTAGAAAAGATAGTCAACTGAACATTTCTTCAATGTTTAACACAGGATTATCAACATGTAGTATTAAAAATAATATTATATTCTTGGGATTTGTTTGCAGGGTATGATGCTGAAACTCCCAAATGTATTAAATATTGTGATTACTACTAATTTCTAATTACTCACTGGGCAAAAATGACAAAGACAGAAAGCATTTCAAAAATATTAAGGATTGTGATATCCTAAGTTAAGAAATTGAACATGTTAGGGTCATAATTGTGATTTCATCAATGTGGTCAATAGAAAGCAAAGTCTTCAGAAAACAAAAGATATTGGGGGACGTGAATGGCTAGTCAAGAATACTGTGTCCAAGGACAGGATTTAGATTTCTGGACAACAATTTAAAATACAGATATGATATGATCTTGGCCAAGAATGGAGAGCACCTAATAAAGATTAGTAATTTCATTTTATTTATTCATTTTTATTGGATGGAGTCTTGTGATTCTAATTGACAGGGTTTAAAACTGAAAAGGATAGAAGAATGAGCAAATTATTGATATTTGTCTACTAATCTTAATGCCTTAGCAAGCATGAGAAAAAAATCCTAGTACAGATACCAATGGATCCATAGAGGACACTCCAAGAAAGAAGCCTTACATAAAATCATATCCTCCAATGTCTTCAGATGCTTTTTATCTCTCTGCACTCTGATCTCTTCCTTAAACTGAAATTGTCTTCTTCAAAATTGTCAGTAATCTCTTAATTGACAAATTTAATGACGTTTTCTCAATCCTCGTAATCTGACATTATTGAAGCCTTTAGCACTCCCTTTGACACTCTCCTCAATCTCTACTTCTTGAGACTCTCTTTTCTGTAGGTTTTCATGACATTGTTCTCATGTAGTTTGACTCCTACCTATCTGATTACTTCTCGTTATCTTTTGCTGGATGTTCATCTAGATGGCACCTGCTAACTCTAGCTGTCCCCTAAGGCTCTGTCCTGGACCCTCTTCTTTTTTTCCTTTATGTTATGTTGCTTGGTAATCTCATAAGCAACCATGGATTCAAATATCTTTGCAGTGTAGATGATTCTCAGATCTATTTATACAATCATAACATTTTTCTTGACCTTCCATCTCACATTTCCAGTTGACTATTGGACATCTCAAATTGGATGCCCTGTGGACATCTTAAACTCAATATGTCTAAAACAGAAGCCATTATCTTTTTTGTACTCTTGGGGTCCGAGCAAGGATTGTCTTTTTTACTTTGTTTCCCCAGCACTTGGCATAATGTCTGATATGTGAGAGGCATTTAATGAATATTTATTGAAGAATTTTCCTCCTAACCCTCTTTTCTTCCTAACTTCCTTATTATTTTTGAGGGTATCACTGTACTCCCAGTCAACCAGGTGCTCTCTTTCTCTATATCTCTCTATCTGTCTCTCTCTGTGTCTCTCTGTCCCTGTCCCTCTCTGTCTCTCTCTGTATCTCTCTGTTTCTGTCTCTCTCCTCCAATGGGAACAAATTGTTCTCATTCTATCAAGGAAAGTCTTCACATGCTTATGTTAGAAATCCCCTAACTATAACCCCAAGCACAAGCAGCTTTCCAGAGGACTGCTGCTGTGAACAGCTTTCAAGGTTCTGATTACACAGTATAGTGAACTTTCCATTTATTCAGTAACAAATTAAGGCAAAACATTCACAGAAAATAAAAATACAGCATCCATCATATCACAATTCAACAACTTAACACTAAAATGGCCACTTAGTTTTCACCAAAGTGGTCACATAGTTTTAAACAAAGTACATTCATTTAGTAAGTCCTGAATTCAATCACAAAGTACAAAGATTAAAGTTCTCTTCCAAACAAAGTATATTCATTTAGTCAATCATAAAGTCCACCCCTAGGTCACACCATCTTAATCTCTTCAGTCAAAAAGTCTTCCTTCTTAAGCAAAGTACATTCATTTAGACAATAGTAAAGTACTAAGGTAAAAAGTTTTCCACCCCTAGGTCACAACTAAATTAAATTATCATCAGTCAGCATTAAATACTCAAGGAGAGGTCTTTTCATCTTGACTTGAGGCAGGTTCTCAGCTTCCAGGGTTCCCCTTCCACAGTTTCTGTTCCTGGGAAGACAAAGCTTAACAAGACCACAATAAAACTCATACACATTGCCAGCATCCTCATCAATTCACTTTCTACCTGTGAAATCAACATAGACCCAACAACAAGGTCTGACGCCTCTATCAACAAACAAATCTGACAAAGTAACATCAAAACAGACAGACAAAGTACTGGCACCATCATCATGTCTCCTCAGTTCTTGGCATCTCTGGCTGCCCCTCAGAAGTCCTTGGAAGCATTGGCTTGTAGTTCTCTCTCTCTCTCTCTCTCTCTCTCTCTCTCTCTCTCTCTCTCTCTCAGCACTTCTGGCTCCCAACAATTCTTTCTCTCTCAGTATTCTCATTCCCAGCAATTCTCTGTCTCTGTCTCTGTCTGTCTCTCTCTCTGTCTCTCTGTCTCTCTCTGTTTCTCTCTCTGTCTCTCTCTCTCTCTCTGTCTCTCTCCAGCAGTAGCTTCTCTGCCTACATGTTGCTGCTCCCAGAAGTTCTGGCCTCTCTTAGCTTGGGCTTTTCCTTATACGTGGCACCAGCTCCTCCCTGTTCAGGACCCTCCTATCATATCAACAAGTCCATCCCACTATGGGACTCACAAGCTGTGAGTCTTGACACTTAACCTGAAACCAAGTTCTAGGTATCTGTTAGCTTACTAAAACAAGGGGATCTTCAAATTCCATTACCATTACACTAACTCACTGACAATTTTGAGGCCTTTTGGTTACCCTCAACATGGTTTAACCTGTCTGTCAAGATGATTTATTGGGATGTGGCTGCTGTGCATGCTTCAGTTTATTGGAAACACAGGGCATAGCTGGGTGAATCAGGTAGATCTCAAATGTGGATGGGCAGTCCTGAAAAGGGCTCAGATAAACTCTCACACACCCCATAGAGTGAAGTAAGTAGAACCAGAAGAATAATTTACAATATAAGTATTATAAAAATAGAAAAATTTGAAGACTTTTATAAACTAACAAAAAATAAAGTATGCAGAAGAATCAGCAGAATAACTTATACAATGAAAATAGCACTATAAAAACAAAACAAATAAACAAAAACTTCAAAAGTTCTAAGACCTATGATCAATACAATTCCTCTTCATGACTCTGAAGGACTTATGATGAACCATGCTATTCATTGGAGGAAGGTGGTGACTTTGAGGTTCAGCATCACTCTCTCTCTCCCTCTCTCTCTCTCTCTCTCTCTCTCTCTCTCTCTCTCTCTCTCTCTCTCACACACACACACACACACACACACACAGACACATAATTTGTTTTACTTGACTGCATGTATGTTACAAGATTCTTTTTCCAATGGAATGGCAGTTGGCATATAGAAAGAATAGATTTCTGTTAATTAAAAAAATGGGGATGCTACATAATATGTCACATGCATTTTCAAATGAAGTCACTCTATTATTTGTTTTATTTAACTGTTTTACTTTTTTGAAAAATACTAAGGGAAAGTAATGTTTGTATGTATATATATATGTAATATAAAATTTTAAAAAAATCAATAAAATTGAAATTGACAAAAAAAGCATTTTATCATCTATAGGGACTTATCTTTTGGTTTGAACCTTTTGCAAGTCATTCTCCATAACACCTTAGTAAACACTGATCTCCTTCTTTCATGTCTTACTTGATACTAGTAATCAGAGGGCTCTCAAACAAGGTTCTCTCTATTTGTATATCTTTAAAGGAAATTTGCAAAATTTTAATGTATGAGTGGAAACACCTTGTGAAAGAAAAAAATAGATGGAAGATAAAGAATTTATTTGGCACTTAATGTGTTCTAGGCACTTTGAGAAATGCTGGGGATAGAAATTCAAGCCTGACCTGACCTCAAAAATTTTCCATTCTAATGGGGGAAGACCATAAAGCACAGCTATAACTTTTTAAAAATTAATTTATTAGTTTAGTTTCAGTTAACAAGATTCAATTCCATAGTTCCTTGATTTTCAAATTTCCTTTACCTCCCTCCCCCCACCCCCCACAACAGCATATAGTTCAGTATAGGATCTGCAAATACATTCATATTAGATATTAGTCCAGTTACAAAGGCGTATTGTACTAGATGGGATGAAAAATGGTAAAGAAGAAATAAAACCAAACAATGAAAAGAAAAAGATCAATTAGTTTGCTTCCATCAGGATTTAAGCTCAGCTCCTTCTAGTTATATCTCTGGATGTCCCGTTTCTCTCCTTCATGAGTCTTTCAGGATTGACATATCACTGCATTGCTGAAAAGAGTCCAGTCTGTTATAGGTGGTCATCACACATATGATGTGTCTGTGATTGTATACAAATTTCTTCTGATTCTACTGTTCTCGCTCAGCATCAGTTTGTATAAACTTCTCCAGGTAAATATGAAATCTGTCTCCTCCTCGTTTCTTATAGCACAATAATATTCCATTACATTCATATACCACAACTTGCTTAGCCATTCCCCAATTGATGGGCACCCCTTTAATTTCCAATTCTTTGTAACACGAAAAGAGCTGCTATAAATATTTTTGTACATTTGGGTCTTCCTCCCTTTTCTATGATCTCTTTGGGATATAACCCTAGAAGTGGTATTGCTGGGTCAAAGGGTATGAAATTATTTATAGTCCTTTGGGCATAATTCCAGATTGCTCTCCAGAACGGTTGGATAAGTTCACAACTCCACCAGCAATGCATTAGAGTTCCAATTTGTCCACATCCTCTCCAGCATTTGTCACTTTCTTGTTTTGTCATCTTAGCCAATCTGACTGGAGAGATGTGGTATCTCAGAGTTGTTTTGATTTGCATTTATCTAATCAATAGTGATTTAGAGCATTTCTTCATATGCTTATAGATATCTTTAATTTCTTTCTCTGAAAACTGTCTGTTCATATCCTTTGACCATTTATCAATTGGGGAATGACTTGTATTCTTATAGATTTGATTCAATTCTCTGTAAATTTTAGAAATGAGTCCTTTATCAGAGACATAGGTTGTAAAAATTCTTTCCCAATTTCCCACTTACCTCTTGATTACATTGGTTACATTGGCTTCATTTGTACAGAAGCTTTTCAATTTAATGTAATCAAAATTATCCATTTTTCATTTTATAATTCTCTCTAATTCTTGTTTTGTCCTAAAGTCTTCCCCTCTCCAAAATCTGACATGTAAACTATCCCTTGCTTTCCCAGATTGCTTACAGTATCATCCTTTACATCTAGTTCATGCACCCATTTAGACTTGATTTTGGTATATGGTGTTAGATAATGATTTATGCCCATTTTCTGCCATACTGTATTCCAGTTTTCCCAGCAGTTTTTGTTACATAGTGCATTCTTATCCCCAAAACTGGGGTCTTTGGGTTTATCAAACAATAGATTACTATATTCAGTAACTGCTGGGTCTCCTGCACCCAATCTATTCCTTTGATCCACTACTCTACTCCTCTGCCAGTATGAAGCAGTTTTGATGACTGCTGCTGTATAATACAGATTAAAATCTGGCATAGCTAGTCCACCTTCCCTAGCATTTCTCTTCATTAATTCCCTTGATATTCTAGACGGTTTGTTTTTCCAAATAAACTTTGTTATTATTTTGTCTAACTCTAAAAAGTAGTTTTTTGGTAAATTGATTGGTATGGCACTAGCACAGCTATAATTTGAGCTCAGAGTTTATGTATGTGTTACTATTGTTTAGAATTGGCTGAGGAGTAGTATAGAAGATCCGTGAAATTTCCATTTTCTTCTACTGAATTAAATACTTTAAAAATATTAGAGTCACTTATATGACTGTAAAGATTTGGTGTTATTTTTTTAATATTTACCTTCTCATACATTCTTCAAGGTTACCTTCAATTGATTTAGTTGAGATGGGAAACTAAGTAGGCTTATGGGTCATCCTTGTTTATTCTTCCTTCACAATTATTTTCATTCCAGCTACAGTAGTCATTTCTGCTTCCTTCCTCCCATTCTAAGTAGATGTGCTCTCAAATTTGTTCCCCAAAAATTTTACTAAAATTACATTGAAGAGAAATGAGAAATCATTGGGCAATGTTGAAAAAATTATATTATTTCAAATGGATTTTAGGTACATTCAAGTTTATGTTAGGTCTGTGCTAAATCCCAGAGGAAAAAAAAGTAGTCCTCTTCATTTGTTGACATCTGATTAATTTGTATATGCTAATGCTAAAGCTAATGAACAATTGTGGTTCATATTTTTCATTTTTCCCTTCCTTGATCACTCTGTCTATTCTGTTCTCTCTGTCTCTGTCTTTCCATCTCTCTCTCTCTCTCTCTCCCTCTCTCTCTCTCTCTCTCCCTCTGTCTCTGTCTCTGTCTATCTCTGTGTCTCTCTTTCTCTGTCTGTCTGTCTGTCTTTCCCCACCTCCAAGTTAGTGAGCATTGAGTTAAAACCTGAGGGCCTTGTTTGAAAAAATCTGCATTAATGACTTCTCATCAGCATTAATCATGATGACAGCTCCTGTTAGCAATGCTGTTTATTTTCTTCCCACCTTTTCTGCTCTGCTGTCCAATGGAAAACTTTTATTGTTCTTGGGGGAGCAGTCCTTCTCTATGACCAGCTGCTACAAGAACATTTTTTCTTCTCTGTAGTCTTGAACTGGCCTTGCTAATTCTTTGTAAAAAAAAAAAATGGCACAATATGCAGCAATTAAGAGTCTCCTTTAATTTAGTCTATTTGTAATAGAGCAAAGAAACCAACCAAAATATTCTATATAAACAAAAAAAAATACATGGAAACAAATGCCAAATTTAATTGCATTTTGAAGATTTTACAAAGGCTAACCAAACATTAAAATGTAGTTATTAATATAAACTATTAATGGGCGTGAACTTTTTTGCTTCTCTCTTAGACAATCTTGTTGATGAAGTTGTATAAATTTTACTTAAGTTTATTAACTATGTAATGGATGATTGAATGAATAAGCTTTTATTATGTATATACTATCTGCCAAGCACTGTGCTAAGCACTAAGGATTCAAATAGAAAAGTAAAAGCAGTCTTTGTCTTCAGGGAGCTGATAAATACACACACACACATAAACACACACACACACATACATATACATACATGTATATACATACATATATATGTAGGTGTATATATATATATATACACACACACACACAAATGATAAAAGGGGATAAATTAGATAGTGGAATGTCTTAGATCTCAAGTCAACATGCATGTGTTAAGTGCTAATCCTGTGCCAGACACCATGGTAGGTGCTGGTTAATACAGTTATAGTTATCCCTTCTACATGGAGATTAGTTGTGCCCCTACGATCATGAAAATCCACATAATTTTTTTTCCCACTCTTCACACCAGAGAAGAAGTCTGACTTTTTTCTTTTTCTTTTGTTGGGTGTTTACAGTTCCTTAGTGTGAAATTTGGTTTGATATTATACATATATTTTAGGCATTTCTGATTTTCTAAACCTATTCTGTGTCATTTGCTGGAGTTTATGTGTCATTTGCAGCTTCTGCAAGACTTCCCTAAAATTCCCATTTAATTTCTCATACCAACCTGCAATATATCAAAACTATGATGAGGAAAATTGTGATGTGGAAGGGAGACAAGCAAAAATAGAGTCCCTGACTGGGTGGCTGGGTGATGCAGTGAATAGAGCACCAGCCCTGGAGTCAGGAAGACCTGAGTTCAAATCTGTCCTCAGACAATTAATCCTTATTAGCCATGTGATCTTGGGCAAGTCACTTAACCCCATTTACCCTGCCTTCTCCCCTCCAAAAAGTAAAATAATAATAATAAGAAGAAGAATAAGAATAAGAATAGAGTCCCTGTCCCAAAGGAGGTTATATTCTAGGGGAAGTCAACACATTAAAGAGAATTGAAAAGCAGGGGATTTGAGGTAGGGGATGTCATAAGAACTTGGAAAAGAGTGAAAAATGGTTGGCTTGGGCAATTCTTCAAGAAGAGAGGACCTACAGGAGATAGATGTCCCAATATAAGCACACTAATTTTCCTCAGATTATGTTAGCACAATGCTTATTATTGCCACAACTGTGCCAGGTTAAGTGGGCAATGAAAGTTTCTTCTTATCAAGTGAAAAAAACCTCAATCTTGACCTGTATGTTATAAGTCTGAACCATTATAGGATATTGTAGAAAGATCCTATGACAGAAACAGAGCTTCAGGGGCTAAACATCTTGGCAAATTTGATGGAATGGTATGTGAATAACCCCACCTCTTGACTGATTTTGTGGTAGATTTGAGAAAAGTCTGGAAGATAGTGAATGATTTAAAGGATTATTGATCAATAGTTTGAAGCAGCATTTCAATTTAATACTGGTTAATAATAGTAGGTATTAAAGGTTCAGATGGAGAAAATTTAAAAAAATCACAATCTAGACGACTTAAAAGAGAAGTATGGAGGAAATCTTTGTCCTTATGGAGAAAAATTATGACCCTAGGAATGAGAATAAGTGAATTAGAAAGTCTGCTTGATAAACATTAAAACCTCTATAATGAATAATAAAGGAATAGCTATGTTATTATGTCAGTAAGTATTTATTGTTAAGTTGTTTAGCTTGGCAGTCTAAGGTTTGGTTAATAGAGATACTGGCAGATAACTGAAGCTGAGAATTGAAATGGACAAGTGAGATTGGGCACTAGATAAGATGCAAAGAGTAATTAGCAAAAAAAATATGATTAAAACAAGGTTGTGTTAGACATAGAGTATCTACATATAAGAGGAGAAGGAGCTAACAGAAGTTTAGGACAGACATTATGGGACATCAAACATCTCCTGACTAACTCACTGGCTTCTAGAGCACTGGGAAATAAAGGAAGAATATCAGCATATGTGAATGAAACAAGACTGTAAGTCTACACAGTGGAACAGAAAACAGATTATGTTGCTGACTTACTGTCTCCATAAAGCCTGGATAATGAACAAGGAAGGACTGGAATATTTAGAGAAGAAAGACCGAAGGAAAATTCTAGTGAGAATTGGTCTCTGGTCTATGAAGACCCAAATTCGGCAAATACTCTCTTAAGGGGATGCCATACAAAGTACACTGGATTTAAAATGAAATTCAAATTCTTGTTTGACTACTTACCATTTGAGTGACATTGGGTATATCATTGCATTTCTGAATCTCAATTTCCTCAAATGGGAAGAGAAGGGTGGGTGGTAAAGTCAGCTGAAATGATATAGCTGAGAATGTAGAGCTTCTGTCAAGGTCATAACAAAATAGCTAATAGGAAGCTCATACCTGAGATTAGAGAAGCAATTGTAAGAGGGTACCTTCTGATGTTTAATGAATATATCTTGTGTCCAAATGAGCTACATCTTCAGGTACTTAAAATAACTTTGCAACTTTGATAGATGAACCACTCTCAGTGATATTTGAAAAATCAAGGAAATAGGAGAAAATGTGGCACTGCTGGACTATAGAAGGGTAAATGTCCTGATTTTCAAAATTTGGGTTGAGAACGTTATCTTCCAACTGTAGGTCAGTGAGACTGACTACTATTTAAACAATAAATTCTGGGATATAATATGAAAGAAAATATCTAATGAACATCTATAAAAAGAAGGAATGACTATTAAGAAATAGTAAAAATTGGGGCGGCTAGGTGGCACAGTGAATAGAGCGCCGGCCCTGGAATCAGAAGGACCTGAGTTCGGAGCCGGCCTCAGACACTTAATCCACACAAACAAAAAAAACCTAGCTGTGTAACCTTGGGCAAGTTACTTAACCCCAGTTGCCCTAAAGGGGCGGCTAGGTGGCGCAGTGAGTAAGAGCGTAGGCCTTGGAGTTGGGATGACCCGAGATCAGATCCGGCCTCAGAAAATGAGCACCCACGCATAAATAATGACTAGCCGTGTAACCTTGAGCAAGTTACTTAACCCCAATTGCTTTAAAAAAAAGAAAAAAGAAAAAAAAAGAAATAGTAAAAATTTCATCTAGAACAGATCATATAAGTCTAAATTTGGGTTTGTTTGGTTTTTTTTGGTATGATCACTAAATCAGAAGATTAGAAGAATTCCATGGATATCACTCACTTAAATTTTAGTAAAATATTTGATAAAGTATCTCATGTGTTTTCTTATCTCATTTCCTTTCTTATGGAAAAGATGGAGGGATCGTGGATTGAGAATAGTATAATTACATATATTCAGAAATAGTTGAATGCTAGTTCAAAGGGTAGTCATTAGTATCCTGATATCTATTTGGTAGGAGACCCAGGATTTATAATTTGCCTTGTA
Source organism: Gymnobelideus leadbeateri (assembly GCA_011680675.1). Taxonomy (NCBI): domain Eukaryota; kingdom Metazoa; phylum Chordata; class Mammalia; order Diprotodontia; family Petauridae; genus Gymnobelideus; species Gymnobelideus leadbeateri. Next base: position 57,448 of record WOXC01003456.1, read on the forward strand.
CTGTTTAATGTTTTTGTTAATAATAATATTCAAATGACATGCTTATGAAATTTGGACATGAAACAAAGCTGGGAGGGATAGCTAATATAATGGATGGGCAGAATCAGGATCCAAAAAAGTGACTTGGTGGATTAGAAATTGTTCAGGAGGATCTAAACCACTTAACTCTGAATTCCTTGAGACCATAGTTATTCACTTCAGCCATTTCCTTCCCCAATTTAGCATGCATATTTGCTTTTCAATTATGATTTCTACCTCTTCCTCTGAGTACTGTAATCAAATAAGTACCACCTTTACTTCTGGAAAACTATCAATTACCTTATGGGTGTTGTTCTGTTCAGAATACCCATGATTTCTCAGACCAAACAGACTTTCTCTATTGTTCCTTATTTAGATTGTTTCCTCCTATTAGAATGTAAACAACTTGGAAACAAAAAGTCTCTTATATTCTGTAGTCCTAGTGCTTAGTGTGATGCCTAGCACATAGTAAACACTTAATAAATGCTTTTTCATTTATTCATTCAGTCAGACTATTAATATAGAATTGAGTAGAGATATATGTAAATGCTTACATGAGTTCAAGGAATTGACTTCATAAGCCACTATTAAGATGGAGTTAGGCATATAGTTAGTAGTTTGTCCAAAAAAGAACTAATATTTAAAATGTGTACAAAGTCCTTTAAGTATATTTTCTCACTTGATCATCACAACAATCCTGGGAGGGAAGTGCGATCATTATCCCCATTTTATAGAGGAGGAAATTCATTCTGAGAATTTAAACCCAGGTTTTCTTGGCTCTAAGTTCAGTGGTCTATCTACTATGCATACTAACTCAAGAGAATTATAAGTTCAATATGAGTTAATAATTTGGCATGACAGTCAAATAAATTTAATATGATCTTTGGCAACATTGAAAACCATAGTTTTTAGGGATAAGAAGTTGATATTCCCACTGCACAGTGCCCTGACAAAACCACATCTTGAGTATTAAATATCATTTTGGGCAAAAAAGTTTAGAAGAGACACTGATAAGATAAGGGGTATCCAAAGGAAGGCAACCAGGATGATGAAGGGTCTTGATCAATTGAAGGAACTTTTGACATTTAACTAGAAGTAAAGATTCAGAGGAGTCAGGGTTGCTATTTTCAAAGATATAAAGTAATGTAACGGGGAAAAGTGATTTGATTTTCTGTGGAGTCCTAGGGGAGTGAAACTAAGGCAATGCCTAGAAACTAGGAAGAGGCAAATTTGGGTTTGATCTCAAGAAAAGCTTGTTAATTAAATCTAGTTTAAATGAAATAGGTACTTAAGAAGATTGTGGGTTGGCTATTTTTTGAAGCCTTTGAGCAAAAATTCAGTGACACTTGTTAAGTAAGGTATAGAAGGAATTTTTTTTCAAGTAGATGGGCTCTGAGGTGCCTCACAACTCAAAATCTGTGATTCTGTGACTATATGAACTCTACAATCCCTTCTAACTTAAAATCTATGAATTAACATCTTACGACATCATGAAACAAATAAACCCTTCATGGTGAATGGAAGCTATAACTTCAAGTGACCTCTGGCTAAAGGACTCCAGAATTAGTCTGGGGATGGAGCTTTGCAAAGAAGAGTTAAAAACCTTGGGATTCTGCTGGATTTGGAAACGCATTGGAGGTGGGGGGTGTGGGATGGGGGATGGGGGATGGAAATGGATGGGAGTGAGAGAAAAAGGAATGACTGGAACTGCCAAAGGTACAAGACCGTGAAGTCTGAATGATAATCTATCTGTTACAAATATAGGATGACTCATTCTCAAGAGAGAGGAGAGGTTGTATCACTGGTCACACTACTCAGGGGAGTCAGGAAAATATTATATGTAGGTGAAAGTAAAGCTGTACATGCAAAAACATTCTAAAAGAGGAATACAGAATATGTCCCATGGGATAGCACTTTTGTTTGGAAAAGAACCGAAGATTGAATACAAACAGACTGCAAGATTTTAAGCTTCCAGATGTCACTTTCTAGGAAGGGAGACATTCTACAAGAGTGCTAAACCTCCCTGAAAGAAAAGAGATTACTGTTTAAATGACATGTGAATTCTATTTTAGAAATGCTGAGATTCTGGTATAGATTTTGAAAATCAGGCTACATTTCTCATGCTAGAACAGCAATGAGATATATGTTTGATTGAAGCACTTGACACACAAATGAGAAAACTTATAGAGTTAAGTGTTAAATATGCATGTGTGCCTACAAACATGCTTATTGTAAGTATGTGGTTTAAATATGTGTACACAAGTACATCTGGGATCAATTTATTTTGGAGTTTTTTTTTTTAAATAGATGCAAACAGAGTAAAGTTGGTAAGATAGGTATTATATCAGGCATCTGATTTTTTATGTATGTGTGTGAGGAAATTAATAATGATGACTGTACAACAGAATGATAAACTTTCATGAAATCTCTCAGACCATGCCATCTCATCTCCCTTTGTCCCACCACTAGAGAGTTTAAGGGAAAATTGGATAACCCTTGCTGGATATTTTGTAAAGGGGATTATTTTTGGTTATCGTTTAGGATAGCAGACTGATGAAGTCCTTTCTGAACCAGAAATTCTGAAATTTTATGAATGGAATATAATCTAAAAGTTAAAGCTGGCACAAGAAGATTATGAAAATGTTTATACACAATGGGAATTTCTGAACATGCTATGCAAATTGATGAGGCAAAATGGGATGTGTAACAGTGCAGATATATCTCCCTTTTTTAGGAGAGCACACTATGGTTATGTATCAGTTATGGACAATGACTCATAGTTTTAAGGACCTGGGATGGGGAACTTTATTTGAATATTTGTCACAGTTGCAAGGGAGATCTTCATACACAATGGGATAGCTAGCTGATTAACAACATTAGAATAAGTGAATCTCAGTCCAATGGAGCTTTCAGTCTCTGGCATGGAGACTCTTTGGATAAGGTTTGTATGCTGGTATTGCTACTGCTTTGGGAATTATTCTATACATTGAAAGGAATGCTTATAATCCTAGACTAGTGTTTATCTGGAAGAGGAGTCCTTAGAATCTTGGATATACTTAATAGAGAGTTAGGAGGGCACCAGAAGGTTGCGTGGATATTATTAGAAGCTGACTCAAACATTAAATAAAATTAAAATGTACAAATGTTGAAATAGACTTACATGTATTTAAGTAAGCCAAAAGGTACTTTTGGATGTTGGTTAATGTAATTATAAGGGCAACTAAAAAAAGAAGAAGAAAGGCAACTAGATGGCACAATGGATAGAGCACTGGGCCTAGAGTAAGGAAGACAAGATCAAATGTGATCTCAGACACTTGTTAGCTGTATGACCCTGGGCAAGTCACTTAATCCTGTTTGTCTTAGTTTCCTTACCTTTTAAAAAGGAGCTTTAAAATGAAATGGGAAGTAGGCAGAGCTAAGATGGCAAAGTAAAAGCACAAACTTGGCGTGGACTCCAGCTCTACCCACTTCCAATACCTGTAAAAAATGACTCTAAACAAATTTTAAAGGTACAGAATCCACAAAGTGACAGAGAAAAACTAATCTCCCATTGAAGGAAGCCTGGCAGGCTGACAGGAAAGATCTATTGCAGTGTGCTGGGAGCTGAGCATAGTCTGCTGTGAGCCACAGTTCAGGCCCCAGAGAGGCCCAGAATGGTCAGAGCAGACTTCAGGAGAGTGAATCACCAGCAGCTGTGGCAGTTTCCAGACTTCTCAATTCATAAATGCCCAAGAGAAAATAAAAGGTCAGTGGGAAATTCTGTTGGAAGAGTGAAGGAAGAGCTGGTCTGGCCCCTTCACACACAGCAAGATGTGGTGGAGGCACAGCAGCTGCACCTGCTGCCACATGGCTGCTTCCAGAGTTCCTGGCCTGCAGATTGTAGGCAGACCCAGAAACCCTTCAGAGAGCAATCACTCTTGCTTTAACCTGCTTGGATCTGGATCACAGTCTTGGGTGCTGGTCCTGGGGTGTGTGGTCAGTGCGCCAGAGATTGTGGGGGCTGTAGAGAGGGTGCCCAAATAATAGCTCTGGCAGCTGTAATCTGGAAGCAGAGTCCTACCATGGTAAAGAGCTCAAAAATCAAGTAATTGGCTGGCAATATGAGCAAGCAGAGGGAGGACAAACAGACCATAGAATCCTTTTTTGGGGACAAAAAGGATCAAGGCACGGAGTGGGAGGAAGACAATGAAGTGAGAACTCCTACATCAAAAGCCTCCAAGAAAAATATGAATTGATCACAGGCCATGGAGGAGCTCAAGAAGGATTTTGAAAATCAAGTAAGAGAAGTGGAGGAAAAATTGGGAAGAGAAATGAGAATGATGCAAGAAAATCATGAAAATTGAATCAACAGCCTGCTAAAGGAGATCCAAAAAAATACTGAAGAAAATAACACCTTAAAAAAATGGACCAAACCAAATGGCAAAAGAGGCCCAAAAAGCCAATCAGGAGACGAATGCCTTAAAAAGCCAAATTTGCCAGATGGAAAAGGAATTTATTGGAATAATTGGAAGCTAATGACTTTATGAGAAATCAAGATACTATAAAACAGATCCAAACAAATGAAAAAATAGAAGCAATGTGAAATAACTCATTGGAAAAACTATGGACCTGGAAAATAGATCCAGGAGAGATCATTTAAAAATTACTGGACTACTGAAAGCCATGATCAAAAAAAGAGCCTAGACACCATCTTTCAAGAAATTATCAAGCAAAATTACCCTGATATTCTAGAACCAGGGAAAAATATAAATGAAAAGAACACAAATTGCCTCTTGAAAAAGATCCCAAAAAGAAAGCTCCTAGGAATATTATAGCCAAATTTCAGAGTTCCCAGGTCAAACAGAAAATATTGCAAGCAGTCAGGAAGAAACAATTTAAGTATTATGGAAATAATCAGAATAACGCCAGACCTAGCAGTTTCTACATTAAAGGATTAAAGGGCTTGGAATATGATAATCTGGAGACCAAAGGAGCTAGGATTAAAACCAAGAATCACCTACCCAACAAAACTAAGTATAATGCTTCAGGGGAAAATATGGTAATTCAATGAAATAGAGGACTTTCAAGCATTCTTGATGAGAAAAACCTAAGCTGAACAGAAAATTTGACTGTCAAATACAAAAATCAAGAGAAGCATGAGAAGGTAAACAGGAAAAAGAAATCATAAGGAATTTATTAAAGTTTAACTATTTACATTCCTTCATGGAAAAATGACAATTGTAACTCATGAGACTTTTCCCAATATGAGGATAGTTGAAGGGAATATATACGTATACATATATATGTATGTAGAGGAGGGTTTATGTGTGTATAAATATATATGTGAGTTTGTGCATATGTCTGTACCTGTATACATAGAGGACACAGGATGAGTTGAATATGAAGGGATGATATCTAAAAAATAAAATTAAGAGGTGAGAGATTAATATATTCATAGAAGGAGAATGGGATTGAGAGATTAGGGTAAATTACCTCATACAAAAGAGGCAAAAGAACACTGTTCCAATGGAGGGGAAGAGCAGAAGGTGAAAGAGAATGGTTTAACCTCATTCTCATCGAATTTGGCTTAAGGAGGGAATAACATACCCATTCAATTGGGTATCTTACCCTACAGGAAATCAGGGGGGAAGGGGATAAAATGGGGGATGATAGAAGGGAAGGCAGATTGGGGGAGAGGATAGTTAGAAGCAAACACTTTTGAAAAAGGACAGGGTCAAAGTAGAAAACAGAATAAGTGGGGGGGGAGTGGGATAATATAGAGGGAAATAGAATTAGTCTTTCACAATATAACTGTTATGGAAATGTCTTGTGCAACTACATATGTGCAACTTATGTTGCATTGCTTGTCTTCCCAGTGGGGGTGGGTGAGGAGGGAAGAAGGGAAAGACTACAGAACTGAAAGTTTCAAAAACAAATGTCAAAAAAAAAATGAAATGGCAAACCACTCTAGTATCTTTGCCAAGAAAACCCCAAATGGGATCCCAAAGTGTCAGATACAACTAAAATGACTGACAACAACAAAAAGGTGATTAGAAGCTTACATTATATTTGGCACCAGGACTTTTGCTGAGTATAAAAAGAAGTGCACCTAGAAAGCAGACCCTGATTCTGAAACTCTTCTGAAATCAGATTTGCTAGAGATTAGAGCCAAGAAATTTCATTCAGATTGTCAAAAACATGTCCTAAGGAACTTGGCTATACTATACTTGATCAAATTCATTCCTATCCTGTGACAATAACTATACTTTATGGAATATGTACTGTTAGGCACTAGTATTTAAGAAAATGATTGAAACAATATTGTAAACAAGTATTACAGGTTAAAGAGCTGTAGAGTTAGTGAGTAATATATGGAGTTATGTTGTATGGTGGAATGTCTTGAAGGGGAGAAATTATTGGGAGTATAAACTGCAATGTAGCCATAGTATATTATGTCAGGTTATGTTAGTGTGGCCCTTTTGAGTCCCATTTTTTACGTTGATTCATTTGGAGATTAAAGTTTTCTTATAAACTTAAAGGCAACTTTAAACTTGCTCTATGATGAGACTATAATCCTCCAAGAAATGGATACTTAAACTTTTCTGTGTCTTGAATCCCTTTGATAAACTAGTGAAGGCTTTTATAAACCCTTCTCAGAAAGATGCTTTTGGCCCATCAGGCCCAGGCTGGCTAGGCCATGGAGGTCTACATTCCTTCTTTTCATTATGAAGAGAGCAAGCTGGAGAGGGGCTACAAGGTCTTTAAAATAGAAGTGATAATGAATGGATGGAAGCATTTTGTAGAAAAAAGGTACAGTGAATTTCATCCTCTGCATAAAAAGCTCAAGAAATGTGTAAAAACTCAAGAAATTCCTTCCAAATATGTTATAAACTGGGTCCCAAAAGTCTTGGAAGCCTATTTACAGGTTGGCATTTTGCAAAATGAGGAGCTTCCAAAATTATTTCTTGATATTCTAAATGTACAGCATTTACCCTCTCTACCAAAGACAGAAAGTTGTGATTCTTTTGAGGAAAGAGAATCTGAAGAGTCTAGCAAACTGTCCCACCATATGTCTTGCCTACAGCCAATGATGATTTTCCAAATGTAGGTATTGAAGGAGTTCTCCATGGGATATTTTACCCTCATCTATAACCCAGGTAGAAATCCTGTGTGGCTAAAGAAGCTGGAGCAAGTTTCAAAGCCTTAGTCAAGAAAATCAATATCACCCAAATTACTTAAACTCCATGACATAATAGCTGTAGTCATTGCTAAAATTCATAGTCCCAGCTATATACACTGAAGTATATGTTTCCTTTAAAATTGTACTTTTAAAAAAAAAGAAACTGAACTTGGAGTTTGGTCAAGCAAGGGCAAAATTTTTTAAGAAAAAGGATATAGGGAGATGACAGATAATGGAGGGCTAGGCTAGTTTAAGGGTAACAGATTTGGGTATAGATATTTTGATAGGATCAAGGGTGGGAAGTAGCTGGACAACGGAGGCCTAGGCTATGTTAAGAGTAACAGAGAGGGAGCAGAGCCAAGATGGCGGAGTAGAAACAGCTCATCCAAGCCACTCTGCCCCCAGATTCCTCCCAAACTATGTAAAAGGGGACTCTGAACAACTTCTGGAGCCCCAGCACCCACAGAACAACATAGAGAAGCTAACCTCCCGCTGAGGACAGCCCAGCAGCCCTGCAGGAAGGACCAGCGCAGCAGTATGGGAGCCGGCAGCGCGCAGCACGCAGAGCACAGGAAGTTGAGCCCAGGTCCCCGGGAGCCGAGGTTTTAGCCCCAGGGCGGCAGGGCCAACGGCCAGCTGGAGGAACCCCAGAACACCAGCAGCTGTGGCGACTCCAGAATTATAAACATAGACATGCCTAGGACAAAGTAAGAGGTTAGTGTCCTATGGACTTTGGGACCAGTATTTGGGGAATGCGTCAGCTCCCTCCCCTGGGGGCTGGAAGCCACTGAGGAGACACGCCATTTTGTAGTTTTCAGAGGCAGCTCCAGCTCCTGGCCTGAGAATTGTAGGGAGATCCAGCGATCAGTCTTGGGGGGGTAATCGCTCTTGCTTTAACCTCCCTGGATCTGGATTGTGATCTAGGGTGGAAGTCGTGGGTGGGTTTACAGCTTGCCAGAAATGAAAGTTGCCGCCCACACGTTCGGGACGAAAATTCCTCTATCTGGCCTTAAAGCCATAGTGTGGCAACAAGCCCAAAAGTCAAGCAATTAAGTGGCAACATGCCAAGGCAAAGGAAACAGAAAAATGCAACCCTAGACTCCTATTTTGGGGGCATAGAGCGGGAAAAGGACTATGAGGTCAAAAGTCCTGCTCCAAAAGCCCC
>WOXC01003457.1:0-41324 GCA_011680675.1 Gymnobelideus leadbeateri
TGTTCTATGATTTTAATAAATTCCTTGGCAGTTTCTACATCATCAGTAACAGGAATTGAATCCTGCGCATCTTTGTGACTAACCAATTGAACGTTGCCATCTTCATAGTAATGGACCTGAATCTTTAGCACTCCAACCACCTGAGTTGTAGGTGGTGTGATGGTAAACTTCCACTCTGATCTCCAACTACCATTCCAGAAGTTTTTAGGCTGAAATTGGTAGCTCTCGATACAGGCAATAATAGTCTTCTGCCCATCTATAATTTTAGCACAAACAGTACTGAAGCCGTTGGAATAATGATCTTTCACATAGGCCCTTAATGCACTGTCACAGGATTCCCTCCATAACTTCACAGCTCCATCTATGTCTTCAGGTTGGGGGTCACTTCTTTCCATAAGTGAATAAACTTAAAGGAAACTATTTCTTGGATCTAAAAATCTGCCACTACCCAGGTCACCATGCTCTGTAATTAAGACCTGGTCATCATACCCTTCTATCTTCACTGGAGTGAACTGATCCATATTATACTGGGCAGAAGCTGCCCCTTCCCTGAGAAGGTTGTCATTGTTAAGTAGCAACTGGACATCATTAAACACTTAATTAAATTCTCTTGGGGGAGCATGAGTGATGAACTTGGCAGCTATCCATACCTTCTCCTCATCCGACACCCTATCCTCAAAGTCGGCCATCTTGGGCTGTTCTGGCCCAGCCCTGCTTTCTAATATTTTAATAGAAATGAATGTTGTATTTTGCCAAAACATTTTTTCTGCATTTATATACTCCTATGATTTTTTGTCATTTTTGTTATGTGTATGTTAAATTTTGCTTATAATTTTCCTAATATTGAACCAGCCCTGCATTCTTGGTAAAATTACCCACCTGCTCATAGTGTGTTATTTCTGTGATATATTGTTGTAATCTCTTTGCTGGTATTTTATTTAAAATTTTTGTCTCGGGGGGCGGAGCCGAGATGGTGGAGTAGAAACTGCATTTCCAATGTGCTCTGCCCCACACAAATTTCAAATAATGTGAAAGGGGGCTCCGAACAACTTCTGGAGCCACAGCACCCACAGAATGGCGCAGAGAAGCTAACCTCCTGCTGACGACAGCCCAGCAGCCCTGCAGGGAGTGGCCAGCGCAGCGCTCTGAGAGAAGGCAGCACAGTGAAGAGCGCAGAGCTGAGCCCAGGTCCACGGTTTTAGCCCCAGAGCAGCTGGGCCAGCAGCCGGATGGAGGGACCCCAGAACACCAGCAATTGTGGCGATTCCAGAATTATCAAAACAGATATGCCTAGGACAGAGTGAGAGGTTAGTGCCCTATGGACTTTGGGACCAGTATTTGGGGAACTCGTGGCTTCCTCCCCTGGAGGCGAAAAGCTGCTGAAGAACCACTGGCACAGAAGCCATTTTGCAGTGTCAGTAGTGGCTCTAGCTCCTGGTCTGCAAACTGTAGGGAAATCCAGCAATCAGTCTGGGGGTTAATCACTCTTGCTTTAAACTGCCTGGATCTGGATTGTGGTCTGGGGGGGAAGTTTGGGGTAGGTATCCAACTTGCCAGAGCGGGTGGAGGCTTTACAGAGGCCACACAACTGGCAGAAGTTGTGAAGACCCCACGTTTGGGCGGAAGCTCTCCTGTCTGGTGGCAGAGTCCTACTGTGGCAACAAGCCCAAAAATCAAATAATCAAGTGGCAACATGCCTAGGCAAACGAAACAAAATAAACAGAAAAGTTCAACATTGGACTCCTATTTTAGGGGCAAAGAGGCTCAAAGCATGGAGGAGGACTGTGAGGTCAGAACTCCTGCACCAAAAGCCCCAAATGAAAATACAAGCTGGCTACAGGCATAGAGGACCTTAAGAAGCAGATAAGAGAAGTGGGGGAAAATTTGGGAAGAGAAATGAAAAAGATGCAAGAAAAGTATGAAATGACAGTCAACAGCCTGACTGAGGAAAATAACACCTTAAAAAATAGACTAACTCAAATGGCAAAAGAGGCTCAGAAGGGGCGGCTAGGTGGCACAGTGAATAGAGCGCCGGCCCTGGAATCAGAAGGACCTGAGTTCGGAGCCGGCCTCCAACCCTTAATCCGCACAAACAAAAAAAAACCTAGCCTTGTAACCTTGGGCAAGTTACTTAACCCCAATTGCTCTAAAGGGGCGACTAGGTGGAGCAGTGAGTAAGAGCGCCGGCCTCGGAGTTTGGATGACCCGAGATCAGATCCGGCCTCAGAAAATGAGCACCCACGCATAAATAATGACTAGCCGTGTAACCTTGAGCAAGTTACTTAACCCCAATTGCTTTAAAAAAAAAAAAGGCTCAGAAAGGCAATGAGGAGAAGAATGCCTTAAAAAGTCATATTTGCCAGATAGAAAAAGAATCTCAAAAGCTCACTGAGGAGATTCATTCCTTCAGAGTTAAACTGGAGCAAATGGAAGCTAGTGACTTTATGAGAAATCAAGATACTATTAAACAGATCCAAACAAATGAAAGAATAGAAGGCAATGTGAAATATCTCATGGGAAAAACCACTGACCTGGAAAATAGATCCAGGAGAGACAATTTAAAAATTATTGGACTACCTGAAGCCATGATCAAAGAAAGAACCTAGAAATCACCCTTCAAGAAATTCTCAAGGAAAACTGCCCTGATGTTTTAGATCCAGAGGGCAAAATAGAGGTTGAAAGAATCCACAGATCACCTCTGAAAAAGATCCCAAAAAGAAAACTCCCAGGAATATTATAGCCAGGTTCCAGAATCCCCAGATCAAGGAGAAAATACTACAAGCAGCCAGGAAGAAACAATTTCAATATTGTGGAAACACAATCAGAATAGCACAGGACCCGGCAGCTTCTACACTGAGGGATTGAAGAGCATGGAATATGACATTCCAGAGGGCAAAAGAGCTGGGATTGAAGCCAAGGGTCACCTACCCAGCAAAACTGAGTATCTTGTTTCAGGGGAAAATATGGTCATTCAGTGGAATAGTGGACTTTCAAGCATTCTTGATGAAAAAACCAGAGCTGAATAGAAAATTTGACATTCAGACACAAGAAGCAAGAGATGCTTGAGAAGGTAATCAAGGAAAAGAAATCAAAAGGAACTTATCAAAGTTGGACTATACATTCCTACATGGAAAAACAATAACTGTGTTTGATGAAACCTTTCTCATTTTGAAAATAATTGAAGAAGGGTACATGGCATATGTTCACAGATATACATGGATAGGGGGCACAGGTTGAATTTGATGGGAAGGGATGATTCTTCAGCTTTTTTTTTTTTGGAGGGCAATTGGGGTTGGGTGACTTGCCTGGGGTCATGCAGCTGGGTTTTTGTTTTTGTGTTGGGTGTCTGGGGCTGGATCTGAGCTCTGGTCCTTCTGGCTCCGGGCCCAGTGCTCTGCTCGCTGCGCCACTTAGCCACCCTAAGGAAGGGATTATTCTTAAGGGGTGAAGTCAAGAGGTGAGAGAGGAAAGTGGCAAGAGGAGATGGAGAGAGACAGGGTAGGGTAAACTATCTCATGTAGAAGAGGCAAGGGGAAGTAGTTGCAGGGGAGGGGAAGAACAGGAAGGCAAAAAGGCAAAAGCATATTCTTATTGAAGTTGGCTCAAGGAGAGAATCACATACATACTAAATGGAATATCTTACCCTCACTCACTCTCCTGAGTAGGGGAAAGGAGGATGAGAGGGGGGATGATGGAGGGGAGGGCATTCTGGGGAGAGGGGAAGTTAGAAGTACCCACTATCAAAGAGGGACAGGATCAAAGTAGGGAATGGACCAGGTGGGAGGTGAGACAGGTGGGAGGGAAATATAAGTAGTCTTTTACAATATATCTACTATGGTAATGTTTTGCATAGATATACATGTACAACACATACTGAATTGCTTATCTTCTCAGAGGGAGTGGGTGACCAGGGAGGAAGGGAATGGATCTGAAAATCGAAGTTTTAAAATTAAATGTTTCCTAAGATGTCCAGGCATTGGGGCTCAGATATTTACCTTGCCCTAATGGCAAAGTCGAGGGGGTTATGGGAGAAGATATGGGAGAGAGCAGATTGGATGAGGGGATATCTAGTGGGACTGCTATTCTGGGGTGGTGGGTAGGGAAAAATGGGGGGGGAATGTAACTCATAATCTGGTGGAAATGAATGATGTAAACCAGAAGTTAATAAAGCATTTGTTTAATTTAAAAAATAATAATAATAATAAATAAACTTTAAGTTTTTTGTCTGTACATTCACTAAGTAAATTGGTTTGTAGTTTTCTTTCAGTTTTTGCTCCCCCTGGTTTAGGTATGAAGCCACATTTGTGTCATAGTAGGAATTTGGTAAGATTCCTTATTTTCCTGTTTTTTCCAAATAGTCTTTATAGTTCTGGAATTAATTGTTCTTTGAATATTTGGTAGAATTCATGTGTAAATCCACCTGCTTTGGAGATTGTTCTCTTAGGGTACTCATGGATTCTTCAATTTCCTTTTCTAAGACAGAGTTATTTAAATATTCTGTTTCCTCTTCTGTAAATCTAATCAATTTCTATTTTTATAAATATTCATCCCTTTCACTTAAATTGCCAGTTTTACTGGCATAAATTGTGCAAAACAGCTCTTAATTTTGACTTTGTTTTCATCTTCATTTGTGATCCCCTTACTCTCTTGGTCCATTTGAGTATTTGAAAAATTAGAACTGTCTGTGCACTGAATATTCCTCTGATTATTTAGGTCTTGATAATCTTATTATATTAATCCTTATTCACTATATATTCTTAATTATGCACATTCTCAGACATTTAATGGTTTTTGCAGCTATTATAAATTATTTATTTCTTATTGTTCTTTGTCACTATAGAAATACAGATTTTTTGTGCATTAATCTTTTATTCTGTAACTTAACTTTGTTAAACCCATTTATTGTTTTCATTCATTGTTTTATTGAAATGCTTAGATTTTCTAGATATACAATGTCATCTGCAAATAACAATATTTTCATCTGTTTTCAATCTCATTTCATCAGGTATCTTTTTCCTTATTGCAATTGCTAGAATTTCCCATCTCTATCCAAAAGTGCTGACAGTGGGTATCTTTGCTTTGTATCTTTTTTTTAAGTATGTCAGTGTTTCAGATGTTTTTCAATTGCATATTGTGTTGACTTTTGGCTTGACATAAATAGCTTTTATTTTGCTGAGGAAAAGCATCATTCTATAACTATTCTTTTTAGTGTTTTGAGCTCTAAAAGACCTCACAATTAATCTATTTTGACCCCCTCATTGTGCAGATAACATTTTTTTTAAAGCAATTGGGGTTAAGTAACTTGCTCAAGGTTACACGGCTAGTCATTATTTATGCGTGGGTGCTCATTTTCTGAGGTTGGTTCTGATCTTGGGTCATCCCAACTCTGAGGCCGGCACTCTTACTGCGCCACCTAACCGCCCCTTTAGGGCAATTGGGGTTAAGTAACTTGCCCAGGGTTACATGGCTAGGTTTTTTTTTTTGTTTGTTTGTGTGGATTAATTGTCGGAGCCCGGCTCCAAACTCAGGTCCTTCTGACTCCAGGGCTGGCGCTCTATTCACTACGCCACCTAGCCGCCCCAGATAACATTTTTTATCATAAATGAGAGTTGTATTCTATCCAAGCTTTATCTATACCTTTAATGTAATAAGATGATTTTTGAAAGATATTTATATGGTATATTTTCTGTTATTGGTCAGTTTTATGATATCAGACTAGTCTTATATATCTGATATCAACTAGTGTTACTCACCTTGAATATTTTTTTCCTTAATATATTGCTTTAGTCTCTTGTTTAGTGTTTTATTTAGTGTTTTTGCATTTCCATTAATTGGGGACATTAGTCAAGAAGTTTTCTTTTTTTGGTTTAATCTAAGATTTTCTTAAGAATTGTATCATATTTGTCCCATATGAAGTATTCCGTACATCACTGAATAATACTCCCATCTTTCTGTGTGTTTATGAATAGTTTTCTTAAATAGGGGATATTTGTTTATGGTAGTTTTTTTTAACTCCACTTTGAATCCATTTGCTACCATTAAAAGCACTGAATAATTTATCTAAGGTGGCTTAGACCATTCTTTTCTTCCTGTTATGTTCTAGACCCAGCTCCTTGTCATACACACCGTTTATGCAAGATATATGTACTTATGGACAAGCTTAATGGTTTAGTTATCTACCTGCATATCAAAATAACAACTGATTTGGGCTTATAGAACTAACACATACATTTTTCCTAATTACTTAAAATCAAAGATATTCAAATTAATGAATGAGTTTACTTATCTAACTACAGTGCACAAAACTTAATCATTGAGATAATATATGTAAATGCATTTGCAGATCTGAATGCCAACTATTATTCCCATATCTAACATTATGACAATGTTCCCATGTTAAGCCTATTTTGTGTATTTTGGGGAAGCAAGGAATTGGGTCTATATCTAAGTGTTGCCACAAGTAAAATCTGTTTATATATCTGTTCCACTACATGGTGTGGTGTAGCCTGGATCACATTGTAAAGGCCATATGCCTTTTCTTTGTTTCATTTCCTCTAAATGAAAATCCCATGAAACTCATTGTGGCAAACTTGGAAGAAAAGGGTAGTGCCTAGGGCAGAGAATGCCCATTCTGAATTTTCTCACCTGTACAATCATTAGTTATCTGAAAGGGGAGCCCAAAGATCTCTGTAGTTTCTCAAAGCAGAATTATTTTGAATTTAGTTTACATTAAAAACTAGATGTCTTCCTCTTTTAAAACCACATTCAAGTAATATTTAACTTATCCTAAAAATGTTCTGTTAGAAAAATACTGGCCCTTTTAGAAATCTGGTCCCCGGGGGAATTTGTGTCTGAGGTAATTGACAAAAAGCAGTTGTGATCAAGTTGTTGCTAAGGGCATCCTTGGCTATTGGGAGGAGTATTGTAGATTCAAGCCCAATGGGAGAGAATATTTTGAAGGCTCTCAAAAAGAAAAAAAAAAGAAAAGAAAACAGGTAAAAAGCGATGTAAAAGTATGTAATATAGAAACCTTCTGAGCTTGGAAGAGGCCTTATAATGTTTCCACATTCTTATTTTTTACTACTACTTGACTTTCAGTTTCTGCTTTTGTGAACAAGAAGGAGCCTAGTGGAAAGAGGCTAGCCCGCTATGCCAAAATTAGCATTTTAGAGAAAAAAAAAAACTTCCTCATCACTGTTGGAATACTTCATTTCAGTGGAAAATCATGTACTAATTAAATTAGAAGGTGTGTGGCAGCCCTCTACTTTTGGATGAGGTAAAAGGAAACCATATAATTTGGAAACAAAGAGGGGTTTAGATTTGGAAAACGTGAGTAAACTCATAGATCTTCCACCCTCCTGTCTCTGTGACAAATTACTTAACTTCAGTGGGCCTCTGTATCCTCATTTGTCAAATATGTGGTTGTAATGGAAATGCAAATTTAAAGATCTTCCCTGCTGCTAGGCCCTTTGATGGGCTTAAGAGACTCTGAGAACCTTCCTTGATTTGAAAATATACACTGCCCCCTAATAGGCTGAATGTGGTCAAATGGAACCTGGGCCAGGAGGCTTGGTTTTCAGGAATGACCACACCTTGATGCTGTGTGATTCGGCAGTGGGTCAAGAGGGCTGTGACATTCTCTGAGCCAGGAGAAGGCTATATAGTCCCTGATGTGAGGCTTTGCTTTGGAGTTCACTTTGAGAAGTGTTGTGTGATTTGACCAACTGAAACTCTGGGAAGCCTTGAGAGCCCTCCCCCACCCCACCCCCAGCTTTGAAAACCCAGATGTTCATGTTTCCCTCTCTGGTAACTGTGATTTGGTATTGATAATGGTTGGACAGTTTGGAAGCCTGTCTGCTTGATCTGTTTGATTCTCTGTCTTGTAAATTCTGTCTGTATACTTTGAAGTTCAGGGTGCTGAACTTTTTCCCCTGAACTAGGTAAATGATATATGTTTGATTGATTAAAGTAAGCTTATTAACCCATTTTGAGTTGATTTCCTTTAGAAAAGCAGATCTAAGAACCTGTGTTGGCAGCCACCCTGGGGATGTTGGGTGCTTGACACTACAGTGGTCTATACTCAGCAGCCTTTAGGTCCCTTCTTGCCTTAAATCTATAAGCCTATGAAGGTAAGAAAGAAATTTATGCCTAGTAGATTCTAGATAATCAGTCCAATAAACCCATAATCATTAGCTTTATATTCTATGCTGCATATCAGTGATATTCAATTCAAATAGATCAATCCTTACAGACTACACATTGACCTGGAAAATGGGAAAATAACATTATCTATGTTATATTATATTTTAATTTATTTTTCCTCAATAGTATTTTCCCAATTGCATATAAAGATAATTTTCAACATTCCTTTTTTCCTTTTTAAAAAAATTAAATTATTTTTTGCTTTCAACATTCACTTCCATAAGATTTTCAATTTTTAATTCTCTCCCCCTCCTTCCCCACTCCCATCTCCTAGACAGTATGCAATCTGATATAGGCTCTACATATATATATATATATATATATATATATATATTTTTTTTTCCATCTTAAACATTTTCACATTAGTCATGTTGCAAAGAAGAATTCAGAACCAATGGGAGGAACCATGAGAAAGAAGAAACAACAACAAACAAAGAAAGAGAGTAAATAGTATGCTTTGATCTGCGTTCAGACTCTACAGACAGACTCTTTATATGTGAAAAGCATTTCCCTCCATGAGTCTTTTGGAGTTGTCTTAGATCCTTGCATTACTGAGATCTAAGTGTATCAAAGTCAGTCATCCCACAATGTTGATGTTACTGTGTACAAAGGTCTCCTGGTTTTGCTCCTCTCACTTAGCATAAGTTCATATAAATATTTCCAGGTTTTTCTGAAGTCAACCTGCTCATCATTTCTTATCAAATCACATTTTTATGATCTCTTTGGAATACAGTCCTAGAAGTGGTCTGAGTCAAAGGGTATGCACAGTTTGATAGCATAGTTCCAGATTGCTCTTAAGAATAGGTGGATCAGGGGCGGCTAGGTGGCGCAGTGAGTAGAGCGTCAGCCCTGGAGTCAGAAGGACCTGAGTTTGGATCTGGCCTCAGATACTTAATGCACCCACAAATAAAAACCTAGCTGTGTGACCTTGGACAAGTTACTTAACCCCAATTGTCCTCCAAAAAAAAAAAAGCAAGACTAGGTGGATCATTTTACAACTCCACCAACAATGGATTAGTGTTCCAATTTTCCCACATCTTCTCCAACATTTATCATTTTCCCGTTTTGTCATGTTAGCCAATCTGATAGGTGTGATGTGGTACGTCAAGTTGTTTTGATTTGCATTTTTCTAATCAATAGTGATTTAGAGCTTTTTTTAGATGCCTATAGATAGCTTTCCTTTCTTCCTCTGAAAACTACCTATTCATTTCCTTTGATCAATTATCATTTGGGGAATGACTTGTATGCTTTATAAATTTGACTCAGTTCTCTATATATTTTAAAGATATATTTTATGAGAGACACTGGCTGTAAAATTTTCTCTCAGCTTTCTGCTTCCCTTTCTAATATTGGTTGTATTGGCTTTATTTGTGAAAACCTTTTCAATTTAATGTAATCAAATCATCCATTTTACATTTCATAATGTTCTTTCTCTTATTTGGTTATAAATTCTTCCATTTTTCATAGATCTGACAGGTAAACTATTCTGGGCTCTCCTAGTTTGCTTATAGTATTAGCCTTCATATCTAAATCATATACCCGTTTTGACTTTATATTGGTATACAATGTAAGATGTTGGTCTATGCCCAGTTTCTGCCATAATATTTTGTAGTTTTCCTAACAGTTTTTGTAAATAGTGAGTTCTTATCCCAGAAACTGGAGTCTTTGGGTTTATCAAACAATAGATTACTATAGTCACTTAACCCCAATTGCCCTGCCTAACCCCCTACAAAAAAATTAGTAGGACTCTACTTTGCCTATTATCCCAAATAGTTTATATAGTATTGAAATTACTTGTTCTTTTTTCCCCAAATGCTTTATTAAATTGTAGTTTATATCATTCATTTCCACCAGATTTTGAGTTACAACTTTTTTCCCCATTTTATCCCTGCCCCCTACCCCAGAATAGCAGTTCCATAGGATATCCCCTCATCGATTCTGCTCTCTCCCATATCTTCTCCCATACCCCCCTCAACTCTCCCAGTAGGGCATGGTGAATCTCTGTGCCCCAATGCCTGTACATCTTATTTCCCAATTATATGCAAAATAGTATTAATAATAGTGTTTATACATTTTATACATTTGATTTTAAAACTTTGAATTCCAGATTCATTCCCTTCCTCCCTTATCACCCCATTACTAGGAAGATGAGAAATTAAGTATATGTTGTGCATGTGTAGCTATGCAAAACATTACCATAGTAGATATATTGTAAAAGACTGAATATATTTCCCTCCCTCATATTCTACCTCACACTTGGTCTATTCCCTACTTTGATCCTGTCCCTTTTCACAAGTGAGTGCTTCCAAATTCCACCCCCCTTCTCCCTTCCATCATCCCCTCTCTCATCCCCTTCCCCCCTACTTTCCTGTAGGGTGAGATATCCTATTTAGTATGTATGTCATTCTCTCCCTGATCCAAATTCAATGAGAATAAGGTTTTGCCTTTTTGCTTTCCTGTTCTTCCCCTCCCTTGTAACCATTTTCCCTTGCCTCTTCTCTATGAGAGAGTTTACCCATTCTGTATCTCGCCATCTCCTCTCGTTATATTTCTCTCTCACCTCTTAATTTCACCTTTTAAGTATCATCCCTTCCTGTTAAATTTGACCTGTGCCCTCTATGTATACCTGTAAATGTATATACATACATTCACATATGTATTCATATGCCCATATACCCTTTTTCAACTATTTTCATACTGAGAAAAGTTTCATCAGTTACAGTTATTGTTTTTCCCTATAGGAATGTTAATAGTTCAACTTTGATAAGTTCATTATGATTTCTTTTCCCTGTTTACCTTCTCAAGCATCTCTTGCTTCTTATATCTGAATGTCAAATTTTCTATCCAGCTCTGGTTTTTTCCTCAAGAACGCTTGAAAGTCCTCCAGTCCACTGAATGACCTGATACTTTCCCCTGAAACATGATACTCAGTTTTGCTGGGTAGGTGATTCTTGGTTTTAATCTCAGCTCCTTTGGCCTCTGTAATATCATACTCCAAGCCCTTCACTCCCTCAGTGTAGAAGCTGCCAGATCCTGTGTTTTCCTGATTGCATTTCCACAGTATTCAAATTGTTCCTCCTTGGCTGCTTGTAAATATTATCTCCTTGATCTGGGAATTCTGGAACCTGGCTATAATATTCCTAGGAGTTTTCTTTTGGGGATCTTTTTCAGGAGGTGATTGGTGAATTCTTTCAACCTGTATTTTTCCCTCTCCTTCTAAAACATCAGGGCAATTTTCCTGGAGAATTTCTTGAAGGATGATTTCTAGATTCTTTCTTTGATCATGGTTTTCAGGTACTCCAATAATTTTTAAATTATCTCTCCTGGATCTATTTTCCAGGTCAGTGGTTTTTCCCATGAGATATTTCACATTGCTTTCTATTCTTTCATTTGTTTGGATCTGTTTAACAACACTAGTTTCCCTTTGGTGCATTCTAAATCTGAAGGAAAGATTCTCCTCAGTGAGCCTTTGAGATTATTTTTCCATCTGGCAAGTTCGAATTTTTAAGGCATTCCTCATTGTCTTTTTCAGCCTCTTTTGCCATTTGAGTTAGTCTCTTTTTAGGGCAGTATTTTCCTCAGTAAGGCTGTTGACTTTCCTTTCATAATTTTTCTTGCATCATTTTCATTTCTCTTTCCAATTTTTCCTCCACTTCTCTCATTTCATTTTCAAAATCCTTGTTAAGGTCCTCTATGGCCTGTAACTAACTAGTATTTTCATTTGGGGCTTTTGGTGCAGGAGTTCTCACCTCCCAGTCCTCCTCCTGTTCTATGTTTTGATCCTCTTTGACCCCCAAATAGGAGTCTAATGTTGCATTTTTCTGTTTATTTTGTTTCCTTTGTCTAGGCATTTTGCCACTCAATTACTTGACTTTTGGGCTTGTTGCCACAGTAGGACTCTGCCACCAGCCAGGGGAGCTTTTGTCCCAAACACTGGGGAAGTATTAGTTAGGTGCCCTCTCTGAAGCCTCCACACACTGTGGCAAGCTGCTCACGTACCCCAAGACCTCCACCCCAGACTGCAATCCAGATCCAAGAAGGTTAAATCAAGAGTAATTACCCCCCAGACTGATTGCTGGATCCCCCTACAGTTAGCAGGGCAGGTACTGAAGCTTCCCTGTGTGTCTGAGGCTGTGCTGAACCTTCTCAATGGCTTCTCACCCCCAGGGAAAGAGGCCATGCACTCTCCCAACTAATGAGTCCCAAAGTCCATATCACACTAACCTCTCACTTTGTCTGTGGCATTTATGTGTTGGTAATTCTGGAAACACCACAGCTGCTGGCCCCAGGGCAGCCTGACCAGCAGCCTGCTGGTGTTCTGGAGTCTCCCCAGCAGGCTGCTGGTCAGGCCGCCCTGGAGCTAAAACCTCTGACTCATGCTGGCCTGGGATTGGCTCCCAGAGTGCTGAGCTAGCTGTTCCCTGCTGGGCTGTCCTCAGTGGGAGGTTAGCTTCTCTGTGTCATTTTGTGGTTTCTGGAGCTCCAGAGGTTGTTTAGAGTCTCCTTTTACATGAATTTGGAAATTGTGGGCATTGGAGCTGACTGGAAGAGCTATTTCTACTCTGACATCTTGACTCTGCCCCTTAACATTCATTTTTATAAGATTTTGAGTTTCAAATTTTTCTTACTCCCTTTCTTCCCTCCCCCTTCCCAAGACAGCAAGAAATCTTATATAAGTTATACATGTATAATAATGTTAAACATATTTCCACATTAGTCATGTTGTGAAAGAGAATCAGAACAAAAGGGGAAAACGTCAAGAAAGAAAAAAAGGGAAAGAGTACGCTTCAATCTGCGTTCAGACTCCATAGTTGTTTCTCTGGATGTGGGTAGCATCTTCCATCATGAGTCTTTTGGAATTGTCTCAGATCATTGTGTTGCTGAGAAAAGCTAACTATATCAAAGTTAACAATACAGTGGTGCTGTTCCTGTATACATTGTTCTTTTGTTCCCCTTACTTCACTCAGCATTAGTTCAAATAAGTCTTTCTAAATTTTCTGAAATTTGCCTGCTCATCACTTCTTATGGCACAATAATATTTCATTTCATATTTCATTACATTCATATGCCTCAACTTTCCCCAGCTGATGGGCATCCCCTCCATTTCCAGTTCTTGGCCACCACAAAAAGAGTTGCTTTAAATATTTTTTGTACATATGGGTTCTTTTCCCTTTTTTATGACCTCTTTGTGACACAGACCTAGGAGTGGTATTGCTGGATCAAAGGACATGCAATTTTATACCCCTTTGAGCATAGTTCCAAATTGCTATCCAGAATAGTTAGACTAGTTCACAACTCTACCAAACATGCATTAGTGTTCTAATTTTTCCACATCCTATCCAGCATTCATCATTTCCCTTTTCCATCATGTTAGCCAGTTTCAGGTGGTACCTCAGAGCTGTTTAATTTTCATTTCTCAGATCAATACTGATTTAGGACATTTTTATATGACTGCAAATAGCTTTAATTTATTGATTTGAAAACTGCCTGTTCATATTCTTTGACCGTTTATCAATTGGGAAATGACTTGTATTCTTATAAATCTGACTCAGTTCTTTGTATATTTGAGAAATGAGGCCTTTATCAGAAACACTGGCTATAAAATTTTTTTCCCAGCTTTCTGCTTTCCTTCTAATCTTGGTTGCACTGGATTTCTTTATGTAAAACTTTTTTTAATTTAATGTAATCAAAATGGTCTATTTTGCATAATGTTTTCATAATGTTCCCTATCTCTCATTTCATCATAAATTCTTTCCTTCTCCATAGATCTGACAGTTAAACTATTCTTTGCTCTCCTTATTTTCTTATGGAATCATCCCTTATGTCTAAATCATGTATCCATTTTGACCTTAATCTTGGTATACTGTATAAAATGTTAGTCTATGCCTAGTTTCTGCCATACCTTTTTCCAGTTTTCCTAGATTTTTTTGGTTAATGAATGAGTTCTTATCCCAGAACCTGGAGTCTTTGGATTTATCAAAAGTAGATTGCTCTAGTCATTGAATAGTATGTCTTGTGTATTTCACCCATTCTACTGATTCGCCACTCTATTTCTTAGCCAGTACCAATTATTTTTGAAGATTGCCACTTTATAACATAGTTTTAGATGTGGTAAAGCTAGGCCACCTTCATTTGTATTTTCCCATTCATTTTCTTGATATTCTTGATCTTTTTTTCTTCCAGATGAATTTTGTTATTATTTTTTTCTAGCCCTATAAAATAATTTTTGATTGTTTGAGTAGTATGGCAATATATAGGTAAATTAATTTAGGCAGAATTGTCATTTTTATTATATTAACTTGGCCTACCCATGAGCAGCTTATACTTTTCCAGTTGTTTAGGTCTGACTTTGAAAAGTGTTTTGTAATTGCATTTGTATACTTCCTGGGTTTGTCTTGGCAGGTAGACTCCCAAATATTTTATATTATCTAGAGTTATTTTAAATGGAATTTCTCTTTCTATCTCTTGCTACTGGGCTTTGTTGGTAATAGATATAAATATTTATGATTTATATGGATTTATTTTATATCCTGCAGCTTTGCTAGAGTTGGGAATTATTTCAACTAGATTTTTTTTGCTGATTCTGTAGGATTCTCTAAGTATAGTATAATATCATCTGCAGAGTGATAGTTTTGTTTCTTTATTGCCTATTTTAATTCCTTCAATTTCTTTTTCTTTTCTTACTGCTAAAGCTAACATCTCTAGTACAGTATTGAATAATAGTGGTGATAATGGGCATCTTTGTTTCACCTCTGATCTTATTGGAAATGCTTCTAACTTATCCCCATTACATATAATGCTGATAGTTTTAAATACATACTACTTTTAATTTAAAGGAAAATTTCATTTATTCCTATGCTCTCTAGTGTGTTTTTGTTTTATTTTTAAAGCAATTGGGGTTAAGTAACTTGCTCAAGGTTACATGGCCAGTCATTATTTATGTGTGGGTGCTCATTTTCTGAGGCCTGATCTAATTCCAGGTTGTCCCAACTCCGGGGCAGGCACTCTTAATCACTGCGCCACCTAGCTACCCCACTCTCTAATGTTTTTAATAGGAATGGATGATGTATTTTGTCAGAAACTTTTCCTGCATCTTTTGAGATAATCATATGATTTCTGTTAATTTTGGCATTGATGTGGTCAAATATGCAGATAGTTTTCCTAGTATTGAATCAGCTCTGCATTCCTGGTATAAATCCCACCTTATCATAGTGTATGATCCTTGTGATAAATTGCTGTAATCTCTTTGGTGTTTTATTTAATTTTTTTGCATCAATATTCATTAGGTAAATCAGTCTATAATTTTCTTTCTGTTCTTGCTCTTCCTGGTTTAGGTATCAGCACCGTATTTGTGTCATAAAAGGAATTTGGTAGGACTCCTTCACCTATTTTTTTTCATATAGTTTATATAATACTAGAGTTAATTGCTCTTGAAATATTTGATAGGATTCACTTGTAAATCTATCTGACCCTGGAGATTTTATCTTATGCGTTCATTGATGGTTTGTTCTATTTGTTTTTCTGAAGTGGGGTTAGGTATTTTATTTCCTTTACTGTTAATCTGGGCAATTTATAGTTTTGTAAAATATTGCTCCATTTCATTTAGATGGTCAGATTTATTGGCATACCATTGAGCAGAATAGATCCTACTTATTGTTTTAATTTCCTTTTCATTGGTGGTGGATTTATCTTTTTCATTTTTGATACTGGTAATTTGGTTTTCTTCTTTCTTTTTTAAATCAAATTAACCAAAGGTTTATATGCTTTCTTTGTTGTTGTTTTTTAAACCAGCTCTTAGTTTTATTTATTAATTCAGTGGTTTTCTTAATTTCAATTTTATTAATCTCTCCTTTGATTTTCAAATTTTTTAATTTGGTATTTAATTGTGTACTTTTAATTTGTTCTTTTTCTAGCTTTTTAAAATTTTATACCTAATTCATTCATCTGTTCTTTCTCCATTTTATTCATGTAAGTATTTAGACATATAAAATATCCCCTAAGAACTGCTTGGGGTGCATCTCATAAGTTTTGTTATGTTGTCTCATTGTTGTCATTGTCTTTGATGAAGTTAATGATTGTTTCTGTGATTTGTTGTTCGACCCACTCATTCTATAGGAGTAGATAATTTAGTTTCCAATTAGTTTTTAGTCTATCTTTCTTTGGCCCTTTGTTACACATAATTTTTATTGCATCATGATCTGAAAAGGATACATTTAATATTTCTGCCTTTATGCATTGGATTGTATGGTTTTTATGCCCTAATATGTGGTCAGTTTTTGTGTAGGTGCCATAAACTGCTGACAAAAAGGTGCATTCCTTTGTATTCCCATTCAAGCTTTCTCCAAAGGTCTATCATATCTAACTTTTCTAAAATTCTATTCACCTCCTTAACTTCTTTATTGTTTATTTTATAGTTAGATTAATCTAGTTCTGAGAACTAGGGGTCAAGGTTCCCCACTATTTTGGTTTTGCTATTTCTTCCCATAACTCAACTCCTCCTCTAAGTATTTAGATGTTATACCTCTTGGTGCTTGTATTGTCTGTAATACCTTTTAATAGGATGTAGTTTCCTTTCTTATCTCTTTTAATTAGGTCTATTTTGCTTTTGCTTTGTCTGAGATAAGAATTGCTATAGCTGCTTTTTTTTTTTTTACTTCAGCTGAAGCATAATATATTCTGCCCCAGATTTTTACCTTCACTCTGTGTATCTCTGCTTTCAATGTGTTTCCTGTAAATAAAATATTATAGGACTATAGTTTTTAATTCACTATGCTATCTACTTCCATTTTTGGGATAGTCTATTCACATTAACAGCTATGATTAATAACTGTGTATTTCCCTTCAACCCATTTTCCCCCACTTATACTTTTCTCCCCTTTCCCCATGTCCGTCCTCACCAGTGTGGTTTTTTGCCCAATGCCTCCTTCAATCTTCCCTCCATTCTATCAGCTCCCGTCCCTTTTCTTTCCCCTTTCTCCTCCTACTTCTGCCCTCCCTTCTATCAACCCTCCATCCTTTTCTTTCCCCTTCCCCCCACCACTTCTCTTTAGGGTAAAAGAAATTTTAAGTGTGTATGTTATTCCCTCTTTGAGCCAAATCCATTGAAAGTAAGGTTCAAACAATGTTCACCCCTTCCCTTCTTTCCCTCTACTGTAATAGGCATTTTGCACCTTTTCATGTGATATAAATTTTCCCAATTCTTCCACCTCTTTCCTCTTCTCCCATTTTTGTCACCTTTTATATTTTTTTTTTATATCATCACATCAAAGTCAACTCACATCCACACCCTCCAACTATGTATACTCCTCCTAACTGTCCTAGTAGAGATACAGTTCTTAAGCCTTATAAGTATCATCTTTCCCTTTAAGGATGTAAACCATTTAATCTTATTGAACAATATGTTTTTTTCTTTCCTGTTTGCATTTTATGTTCCTCTTATATCTTGTATTTGAAGATTGAATTTTCTGTTCAGTTCTGATTTTTTTCATCATGAAAGTTTGAAAATCTCCTATTCCTCATATTCCCCTTTGAGACTTCACATTTAGGTGTTTTGACAATGTCCTCTTCTTAGTTTGTGTTTTAATCTTCCCTGTCATGATAGTAGCTTTCTATGATCAGGGATCTTTTCTGTTTCTTACTCACTTTTCAGCCTGTTTTCTGACTTTCAAAGTTGAGCTCTGCTCCTAGGGCATAGTGGGCCCCATATTAAGCTTTCTGTGCTGGGAGCCAGGGGCGAGGTTACTGGCTTTTCACACCAGGGTCTCAGGTACTTGTAGCTTGCCCACTGTGTTGCGGTTGGCCTGTTCTAGTTGCACCCATTCTACTATGGTTCTTGGGCTCACAGTTTACCTTCTGTTCTGGGAATGGAGGCCTCACAAAAGGTCTGTTGTTCCACTGATCTGCTGAGCCAGGACCAAGGGGCCTCAGTTGCTGATGTGTGCTGCATTTAACAGCCTTCCACTAGCTTGCCCAGACAATGTCTACTCTGGGCTATGCTCCCCTTTTGCCCAAGTGAGAAAGACCTTTCCTGAAGACCTTCTAAGTTATCTGAAACTGGAAAATTGTTTCACTCTGTCTTTTTGTGGGTTTTGTCACTCCAGAATCTGTCTAGAGGCTTGATTTAGCATTATTTTTGAGGGAAACTGGGGAGAGCTCATGCAACTTCCTAGCTTTTCTCTGCCAGATTGGGTCCACCATTTATGTTTATTTTATTAAATACTTCTGAATGTTTAATCTGGTTTCACCTGCATTCTTTTGCTGGCCAGTAATTTGACAACCTTTGCTATATACAACATTATTTTTTAAAGTTACTGTTGTTCTTCAGTTGTTCAGTCATGTCTGACTCTTTGTAACCTTAGGACCCCAGGCACTTCTATCTTCCACTATCTATCAAAGTCTATCCAAGTTCATGTTCATTGTTTCCAGGACACTATGTATCCCTCTCATCCTCTACTATCACCTTCTCCTTTTGCATTCAGTCTTTCCCAACACCAAGTCTCTTCCACTGAGTCCTTTATTCTCATTATCTGGTCAAAGTATTAAGCATCAGCTTCATTATTTGACCTTCCAATGAATAGCCTGAATTAATTTCTTTAACTATGGACTGATTTGACCTCCTTGCTGTCCAAGGGACTCTCAAAAGTCTTCTCCAGCGCCATGATTCAAAAGTGTTGAGCCTGTGGAGCTCAGCTTTCCTTACAGTCCAACTCTTACATACATTGCTACTGGAAAAACCATAGCTTTGACAATATTGACCTTTGTTGGCAAGGTGATGTCTATATGTTTTTATATGCTGTCCAGATTTGGCATAGCTTTCCTTTCAAAGAGAAAGCATCTTTTAATTTCATGGCTGTAGTCTCCATCTGCAGTGATCTTTGAGCCTGAGAACATAATAACACTACTTCCATTACTTCTCCCTCTGTTTTCCCAGAATTGATAGGTCGGTTGCCAAGATCTTAGGTGTTTTTTATATTAAGCTTTTAGCCAGCTTTTACACTTTCCTCTTTCACCCTCATGAAGAAGCTTCTTAATTCCTCTTCACTTTCTGCCACCAGAATGGTGTTGTCTGCATATCTGAGATTGTTGATATTTCCCCCAGCAACTTTAATTCTGGCTTTCGATTCATCTGAGTTGGCATTTTGTATGAGGGACTCTGACTATAAGCTAAATAAATAAGATAACAATATACAGCCTTGTCATACTCCTTTTCCAATCTTTTTTTTTTAATTTAATGTAATTTTTTTTTGCTTTTTGGAGGGCAATTGGGGTTAAGTGACTTGCCCAAAGCTACAAGGCTAGTAATTGCATCAAGTGCCTGAGGCCAGATTTGAACTCAGGTCCTCCTGACTCCAGGGCCGGCACTCTATTCACTGCACCCCCCAGCCGCCCCTCCTTTTCCAATCTTAAACTAATCAGTTGTGCCGTGTTAGGTTCTAACTGTTATTTCTCATCCTGCCAATGGGTTTCTCAACAGATAAGTAAAATGATATGATACTATCTCTTCGAAGACTTGCCACATTTTGTTTTGACCCACATAGTCGAAGACTTTATTACAGTCAATGAAGCAGAAGTAAGTCCTTCTTTGGAACTCCCTTGCTTTCTCCACAATCCAGCACAGGTCAGCTGTTTGGTACTTAGTTCCTTTACCTCTTTGAAAACCAGTCTGCTCCTCTGGTAATTCTCAGTTCACTGATGGCTAGCTTGCAGAATCTTAAGTATCATCTCATTGACTTGTGAAATGAAGACAGTTGTTTGAACAGTCTTTGGCATAGTCCTTCTTTAGGATTAGGGCGTAAATTCATCTTTTCCATTCCAGTGGCTACTGTTGAGTTTTCCAAATTTGCTGGCATATTGAGTGCAGCACTTTAACAGCATCATTTTAAATAGCTCAGCTGGAATTCCATCCCCTCCAATAGCTTTATTTTTAGCAATGCTTCCCAAGGCCCACTTGACTTCATTCTCTAGAATGTCTGGCTCTATATCAGTATCCACACCATCATAGTTATCAGTGATGTTCATATCTTTCTTGTATAGATCTTTTGTGTATTATTTCAACCTCTTCTTAGTCTCTTCTGCTTCTTTTAAATCCCTACCACTTTTGTCTTTTATTATGCACATATTTTCACAAAATGCAAAATGGCATCTGTAATTTTCTTGGAAAGATCTTTTGTCTCTCATTCTGTTGTTTTCTTCTGTTTCTTTACGTTGCTCATTTAAGGAAGCATTCTTATCTCCCCATGCTATTTTCTGAAATTCTGTATTCAGTTGGGTATATATTTCCCTTTCTCCCTTCCCTGTTGCTTTCCTTCCTTCTTCAGCTATTTGTAAAGCCTCTGCAGACAGCCATTTTGCTTTCTTTCTCTTCTTTTCCTTTAGAATTTTTTTGTTTTTGCTGCTACCTATACAATATTGCAAACCTCTGTCCATAGTCCATAGTTCCTCAGGCAGTGAAGATTATTAGATCTAATAAGTTAAATCTCTTTATCCCTTCAACTAAACATTCATAATTTATGTTATTTAGGTCATACCTACACCGTCTGATGGTTTTTACTACTTTTTTCAATTTGTCTGGATTTTGAAATAAGAAGCTCATGATCTAAACCACAGTCAGATCCATATTTTGTTATAGAGCTTCTCCATCTTTGGCTGCAAAGTGTCTAATCAATTTAATTTCTATACTGACCATCTGGTGATGTCCATTTATACCGTCACATTTTGGGTTGTTGAAGAGTGTTTCCCATGATCAGTGAGTTATCTTGACAAAACTCTGTAAGCCTCTTTCCTGACCCATTGTGTACTCCAATGTCAAACTTGCCTGTTATTCCAATTATCTTTTGATTTCCTACTTTAGCATTAAAATCCCCATTATGAATGTGACATCTTTTTTTGATGTTATTTCTAGAAGATATTGTAGATCTTCATAGAAGTGATCAACTTTGGCCCCTTTGGCATCAGTGATTGGATCCTAGACTTTTATTACTGTGATGTTGAAAATTTTGCTTCAGATTTGAACTGATATCATTCTGTTATTTTGAGATTATGTCCAGGTACTGCTTTTCTCACCCTTTTATTGAAAATAAAGCCTACTCCATTTCTTTTAAGTGATTATTTCCCAGAGTAGAACATGTAATGATCACCTGAATGAAATTCACTCAAGATATCAATGTTTAATCTTTCCATCTCCTGTTTGACCACATCCAGCTTGCCTTGGTTCATAGATCTTACATTGAAGTTTCCTATGCAATATTGATTTTTATAACATCAGATTTTACTTTCCTTCTTCTATAGCAGAGCTTCCTTTTAGCTTTGGACCAGCTGCTTCATTAATACTGGAGCTACTTGTAGCTGTCCTCCACTCTTCCCCATAAGTGTTGGACAACTTTTGACCCGAGGAGCTGGTCGTCTGATGTCATCTCTTTTATCATTTTAATACTGTTCATAGGGTTTTCTTGGCAAAGATACAGGAGTGTTTTGTCATTTCCTTCTCCAGTGGATCACTTTTTGTTCAAATTCTCTACTATGACCTGTCGATCTTGGGTAACTCTGCACAACATAACTCATAGTTTCATTGTGCTCCACAAGTCCATCTGCCATGACAAGGGAGCAATGCAGGAGGGGCTTTATAAAGTTGCTTTTCACATTATTTTTGATCACTATTTCTCTTTCCTCTGAGACAATTTTTCTTCTGGCAAGAATGAGATACGTCAGAAAGGGACAATGAAAGTTAAGGAGATAGAAACATGATTCAGAAAAAGCTAGCATTTCATGATTCTTTGGTTTTGTTACTTTAATATCATGGATTGGTTTCCTCCTCATTTCTTTGGCTTTGTGAATGTAGCCCCTATGTTATGAGTACTGCTATAAATATGAAAAACTTGACCAGATGCTATTCCAGTTTCTCACTTGGTAATTTATTTGGAACTTGGGTTTCTGGGACCAGGGTTACTGTAGCCTTCTAGAAGAGAGAATCCAGAAGTTAAAATGAGCAGGCATTCTTTTTTCCCCACCAAAGTAAGAGAAGACGCGAGAAGGATTGAACAGGGCACCCAATCTCTTAGTGAGTTTTTTCCTACTTTTCCTTCTGTGACCTGATAATTTCTAGTTGTAGATGATGGGAACTCCAAGCTAAGGAAGGACAATTCCACCCTCTGGCCCAGAAAGGATAATGCATGTTCTTGAGATGGTGAATTTTGTCAATATCTGCCCTATGTTAAGAGTAATAAGTAATAAGAGAGAATTTGTTTTTTCCCCTCACTTGCCTATTAGAGATTACCTCCAAGTTCTCTTATTCATTAAGTTGGTGATCTGTTTTTCATCACTTCAGGAAAACACTAAGCTCAGGGGGAGATGCTGTGCCCATTCCCCGCTGCCAGCAGTTCAGGAAACAGTTTCTTTACAGACTCTTTGTTCTTCAGTTGTTTTTCTTTACTGATTTCTTTACTTTAAGAATATGTTCCCCTTCCTTAATGTATAAGAAAGTCCAGTGGTCGATAAACTCTCTTCTTATGTAGCTAATGCTAGTTCTAGAACAGTTAGGGATGGAATTTTGTCTGTGTAGAGGGATGGAGGAGAAATCCCTGCTTCAGTCTGGCTGAGGCACAAGAGGATGTAGAACAAATAATGACTCCATTTGTTATTCCTAAAAACAATGGAAGAATATTGAAATGATATCTCCAGATATCACAAGTTTCCATATACAGTGAGTCTGTAAGCAGAAAGAGAAATTATATACATGCATATATGATTATATTAATATGTATATCTGGGTATATTTGTGTATACAGATGTATGTGTATATATATATATATTATTTATATGTAACATATAAATATATATGTATATGTCTAAACATGTCCCCTGGAAAGGGGCATGTTTGCTATCCATGGTACCTTCTCCCGTTAAACCTCCAGCTTTAAGGGAAAGATTCCTTAAATTACCTACATTCCCTCAAAATTGAGGTGACATCTACAACTAGATAGATAAGGAACTTCATGCCAACAGTGCTCCTGCTTGCCACTTTTCCTCATTCTTATTACTGGTAGTACATGATTTAGAGAAGAATACCTCCTGTAAAAGCTACAAGTGGGAGCCAGACTCTCCATTTATTCATTACACATCAGATCCTCCCCATTTAGTTGTATAAAGAAAGTAGGATCACAGTTCTATACAATATCATTTATATGTAGCTGGTTATGTATTGTGCCATATATAATGAGTGATAGCTAAAAATTATCTAACAATGTGTTATCAATTGGAATGAGTTTTTCAAATACACTCTAAAACTGAGCTTTAATAGATTTTCTCCCCCAAGCCTATAATTGTATAAGTGATTAGTGAGAAAATAAGAAACTTAATCTAGAGGAATGAGCATTGGTAAAGAGGAAGTTAAAACATCTCTATGGATGATATGATGGTTTATTTAGAAACGCTCACAGAATCAACAAAGACAACAATTGATAGAATAGATGAGTTCAGCCAACTAATGAGATAAACCCATAAAATCATCAGCATATCCATATATCATCAGAAGATTAGAAAAATTAACTTAGGGAAACCACTTAAAATAATGACAATAGGATTTTACTATTGTCATTGCAGTTACTAGATCCGGGCAAGATTTAATAATCCAATTACTATATGACTTTAGTCCTTGGGGGATACTAAATGAAAAAAAAATAACTTTTCAGTTCTACAACTGTTGTTTTCCCTATCTCTAAATGGTAATTACCAAAGGATTTCTTTTCTGTGTTACAGGGCTGCAAGAACATTTAAACATTTATATTTCTTTAATTTATGTTTTTCCTTTTTTTTACTGTCGAAAATTTAGAAAATGTGAAAACTACCATACTATTGTAATGTATAAGAATTCGTCATTTTGTCTTGAAATTTTTTTATCTTGAAAGTTGTTTCAGCTAGAGGGCCATAAGATGGCAATGTTACTCTTTCAGAGACAATGTAATGGCTAAATATGTGAAAATGACAAACTTGGAGTCTGATTTTGATACCTCATAATTTCCTTTATCAAGCCCTGCTTTGTATAGTTCAAATTGGGCTTTTTTTAGTTCGTAGTTTAATTTTGGATTAGTCAATTAGTACAGTAATTAAGAGAGAACCAAATTATTTTCCATTATGTTGATGGATTTTGAATCACAAAGTGTTACATTATTCATAACCTTATTAAGAAATATATATTTATCTCTGCACTCAGAAAGGGTTTTGCAGGAATTAGTATATATTGTATGTCAAGAATATAGTATGTATCAGAAATATACTCCATATTTAGAGATAAAAAGAATAAATAACTCAATATTTCCCATGCTTATTGAAATGTTGAACTCATTGAGCGGTGTTTGCCTTTCCGTTCTAGCTAAGCAATAATTTTTGGTGCTAGATTTGGGGAATTTTTTGTCTAAACGTGTGAATTTATTAGTATGAGGAACCCACTATGTATAGTCTTCCTTTCCATTTCTGATCACAAATCTTAGAGATTTGCCCGAGGGAAGACTGCAAGGTTAAGTGGCTTGCCCATAGTCACATAGCTACTGTCTTACAAGCAGGACTTAAAACTGGGTTTTTGTGAAAGCAAACCAGCTTTCTTTATTATACTACACTGGGTTTTTTTTTTTCAAGTGCCAGGTATCTATAACCAAAATGCAAGTTGATCTTTCTCCTATAAGAGTAGATAAAAGTTCCCACCAAAGGCCTCAGCTCTCTAACTTTTGAGGGAGAATGAATGCTCCTTTAAAAAGAAGACATTCTTCAGGGTGAAAACAGAAGAGAAAAAGGATCAGAAGAGGCATAGGGGAATGTTGACTTGTATTAGGATATTGGATGCTAAAGCAATGTGACACAGAGGAGACCAGGGCAAAGATCACTGATAGTTTTGAATCTCTACATAAAGGGGTGGTAGTTGAGCTTCCTGAGGAGAAAGCAAGTTCTTATCTTGCAGTATGATGTGGATCTACAGGTGCCATTGATACAAAGATTATCCGTTAGGGTGAAAAGGAAAGAAAGAGATGACTAATCATGGTTAGTGCCTCCATTTTGAACAATATTAAGGCAGCTATTTGATGATCTAACAATAATCTAAAGAAGTATGTCTTTTCATGTAATTTGCCTATTGAATATCCCTTCCCCCAATCTGCTCTTACACCCTCCCCCATTCCCCCTAACTTTCTAGTAAGCCAAGATGGATTTCTACACCCCAGTGCCTGTATATCTTATTTCCCAGTTGCATGTAAAAACAAAAACAAACAAAAAAACAATTGGGAGGGCAAAGTCAAGATGGCAGAGTAGAAACAGGACTTCCACATAGCTCCCACTTCCACCTCCTCCAATTCATGTAAAAAAATGACTCTAAACAAACTTTGGAGCTACAGAACCCATAAAATGACTGAGAGAAGCTAACTTCCTGCTGAAGACGGTCTGGCAGGCCAGCAGGAAGGGGCCAGGACAGCACTTTGGGAACAGAGCCCAGCCCTGCATGGGCCTGAGGTTTTAGCCTCAAGGTGGCCACAACCAGCCACCAGCTAGGGGGACTTCAGATCACCAGCAGCTGTGGCAGTTTCCAGAATTATCAACCCATAGATGCTAAGGAAAAAGGGAGAGGTCAGTGCATTGTGGACTTTGGGAACTGGGAGTTCAGGAGTGTAGTCCAGCCTTTACACCCTGGAGGGAGAAGCAGCTGAGGCCCTGCAGCCATGCAGCTGCTGCCATGTGGCTGCTTCAGAGTTCCTGGCCTGCAGATTGTAGAGGGACCAAGCGACCAGTCTGAGGGGTAATCACTCTTGCTTTAACCTGCTTGAATCTGGATTGCTGTCTAGGGTGGAGGTCCTGGAGTGTGTAACCAGTTTGCTAGACTATGTGGAGGCTTTAGAAATGGCACCAACTAATAGCTCCAGCAGCTGCAAAAACCCCAGCAACTGAGACAAAGCTCCCCTCTTTGGTAACAGAGTTCTACTGTGGCAAAAAGCTCAAAAGTCAAGTAACTGAGTGGTAACATGATCAAGCAAGGGAAGCAAAAGGAGCAGAGAAATCTTACATTAGACTCCTATTTTGGGGACAAAAAGGATCAAAGCATGGAATGGGAGGAAGACAGTGGAAGTCAGAACTCCTGCACCAAAAGCTGCCAAGAAAAATATGAGCTGCTTACAAGCCATAGAGGAGCTTAAGAAGATTTTGAACTAGTGGGGGGTAGGGTAGGATGGAGGGAAATATAGTTAGTCTTTCACAATACATTTACTATGGAAATGTTTTGCATAACTACACATGTACAACCTATATTGAATTGCTTATCTTTCCAGTGAGGGTGGGTGACGAGGGAGGTAGGGAAAGAAACTGTAATTCAATGGTTTAAAATAAAATGTTTAAAATTTATTATTATTATTTTACATGTAACTGGGAAATAAGATATGCAGGCACTGGGGCACAGATATCCACCATGCACTACTGGAAAGTCGGAGTGGGAATGGGGGAAGATATGGGAGAGAGCAGATTAGGGGAGGGGATATTTGGTGGGATTGCTGTTTTAGGGTAGTGGTAGGGGAAAAATGGGGAGAAAATTTGTAACTCAGAATCTTGTGGAAATGAATGACGTAAACTAAAAATAATAAAAATTATTTTTTAAAAAGTGTGTGCTTCTAACTTCCCTCTCCCTCGATCTGCCGCCCCTTCTATCATCCCCTCTCTTGTCCCCTTCCCCTTACTTTCCTATAGGGTAAGATACCCACTTGAGTGTGCATGTTATTCCCTCCTTAAGCCAAATTCAGTGAGAGTAAGGTTGGCTCTTTCCCTTTCACCTTCCAGCTGTTCCCCTCCATTGTAATTTGTTCTGTCTTTTGTTGGCCTTATCTGTGTGACAACTAGCTGAAAATCTTTGGTTGGTGTCATTCTCTGCTGCAGGATTGATCATTACACAGCTTAAACAAGGGCATCTGATACCTCTACAAACAATTCTGTAGAAAGAGCAAGAACTTCTAGGGGAGAATGGTATGGGTATAGAAAGTCCCATCCTCCATTTATCCCTTAGAGGATAAGATGGCAAAGAAATTTCTTAGTGGTAATAAGTAATTTTGTACTATAGTTATAAAACTTAAAGTAATATAGCCACTTCTTAACTGTCTGCCAGAATCCCCACTTACTCTCCTGGACAGTTAAACAATCCATCCTTGTCCTCCCTCCTTCCCCATATTACCTTAAATTAGACTTAATGAGGTATGCATTAAATCTCCCCAGGAGAAGGTTAGCCCCTTGAAGGTAGGGCCTTTTTTGTCTTTGTATCTCTCCCCAGTGCATAGCATGGTACTTTGTGCATAGGAGGCAGTCAATATAGGATTTTTCAATTAAATTCTTATAATCCTTGGGGCATGAAACCCCCAGAAGTGTCAACTCTTATTGTGCTGAGCCCATGGTTACTTAGGCTCCATCACGCTTGTTCTCTTTGACTCCTCAGCTAGGAGAGAAATAACATTACTCTCCCCAAGTCTCTGTGAGCTACAAATCCAAAGGCCCAATTACAGCTCTTATTGCTGGCTTGGCTAGCTTTCATTTTCACAGCTTGTTCCATGCACACATCTCTTTCATGTCTGTTTTGCAGATGAAAATAGCCTAGTAGTCATTGTTTTATTTTCTGGAGCAGGGAGATCTGGCACTTTACTACGATTAGCATGTACAAAAGATGTCCTATCTATCACTATTACTATCATTGCTATTAGTACTGTTGCAATAAATGGGCCTGAGCAGGTGGTTCATGCCCTTTATGTATTATTGCTTATTAATACCAGGAACTGCCATAAACATTATGGGTAAGCCAGAAAAGAAAATTTAATTTTTGTCTCCCATAGTACCTTTGAGATTAATTCATTTAAATGTTCTTCAGAAAGGGCAGACTCTATGTAAGAGTTGATGAGCTATCTTTATCAAGTGATTTGAAAGAGCTGCCTCTGGCCCTAAAATCTCATCTGAAGTTTCCTGCCATTGTAAAGTATTAAAGGTTTTTATTTAAATGTAAATGGGTTATCCAGGATGGTAGCACATTGACCCATTGCCAGCCATTAATGCCTTCATGAGAATGAGTATATTGGATTAGCCAGATTAGGGCCCTAGAGGGATGTGACACAAGAAAGGGAAATTTTGATGGGGGCTAAAAGTAAGCAGAAGAAAGTACATTGTATAAGAAGCTGCTAGTGAGGGCATTCTTGAGTTGGGGAAGCAGAAAGAGGAGCTCAGGCAGCCAGGACCCAATATGAGAATACTAGCCATCTGAAAGAGATGGAGAGAGCAAAAACAGTGTGGAGGAGTGAGTAAAACCTTGTCTAATTCAATGTAACTGTTCTATTAGAAGCTTCTCCAAATCTGAAAATAACAAGTGTTTTCTGGGGGGACATCTCACAAATCTTTCTGTGTCTCCCAGTCATTCCTAACAGTAACAGTTAACCCTAACCACTTCTGCCACGTCACCCTCAAGTGTGACCAAAAGTCCACCTCTCATTTTTATTACTATTTCTTCCCCTGCAGACAGAACGTGAGAATAGAAGGAATGACACAGCATCCTCCTAAAGACTGACCATCAGTTCCCCTTAACAACCACTCAGATTCACAAGGCAAGTTTTATTCACATGGATAGGACTCACATTCAAGCCAGTAGAGAGCCAAGAGACACATTCTCTTTTTCATGGGCCTCTGCCTCACCCTACCTTGTCCTGGCAATTTGTAATACTTCCTTAGTTAGGGTTGCCACCTATATAAGAAAGAAATTGGGGTTAGAAAATCATGCAACCTCCTTCATTTAATGGGCTTTCAATTCCCTATCCTCTCCCCCTCCCACCATCAAGGAATCTCTCTCTCTCTCTCTGTGT
Organism: Gymnobelideus leadbeateri; assembly: GCA_011680675.1. Classification (NCBI taxonomy): domain Eukaryota; kingdom Metazoa; phylum Chordata; class Mammalia; order Diprotodontia; family Petauridae; genus Gymnobelideus; species Gymnobelideus leadbeateri. The sequence continues at coordinate 29,058 of WOXC01003457.1, forward strand.
ATATATATATATACATACACATACATATATACGTATATATACACACACACATATATATACATACATATATATATCTTTGTGTGTATATGTATATATATACATATATACACACACACATATATATACATACATACATATGTATATATGTATGTATGTATGTATATTGATAGATTTAGATTATCATATCTTATGGAACTATCCTGAATGGGGTCTCTAGGAATCCTGCCTCAAAGTCTCTCTTGCTCTGTGACCACCTCTTGTTAGAACCTTCCTTGTTTAAAACCTTAGTTTCTTCATCCACAAAATGAGGATGGTAATAGTAGCCATAGTACCTTCCTCTCAGGTCTGTTGTGAGGCTCAGATGAACTAATTACTGGGTGGTTCTTTGTAAATGTTTAAGTGTTGTATAAATGTCAGTTACCAGTGTTGCTAGAGTGTAGCTTATCAATTCTAAACAAATTTGATTTGCAAGGAGGTACAAATTAGTGATGTGAACATAGCAAATGTTACTTTTATTCTCAAAGTTAGAATATTTCCAAGTTACCTGTAATAGCATCATTTCTTGATTTTTGCTTATTTTAATGCTGGCTTAAAATTTTTTAAATTAGCTGATTGCTAGGGCCTCGGTATGTTTGCTACATTTTTTGTCCACGTACACAAGCAACTGCAAGAACAACATCCAAGCATTTCAACCGTATGTGTCTTTTCATAGCAACTAGCCCCACATGTAAAACAAGACCAGACTGTGCTGCTGAGTACTTCAGCCCTTTAGCTTATGGCTATTACTATGATTTCAGCATACTTACTGTGTTATATAGTACATACTCTGTAACATCTGTCCCAATTCCCACTCACACTGAAGAGTGGCATTTTCAGTGTGGGTACTACAGCTCTTCTTGGAGTTCTAAGGTTTAGTCCAGAGGTACTGAGGGATGTCTTTTTAGTACTAGAGCTTGGAAGCTCCCACTAGTATTCTTGCTTTCAAGATTCTTAGTTGGCAAGCAATTAGCTTTTAGAAAGGGGTATTTACTAAGGTTGGAGAGTAAGTACTATTAAAAACATCCTTCCACCTCCACAGTCTGTGACACATTCTCCTACAATTACATATAGAACCCAGGGGAAAGTGGATTTGAGCCTTTGAGCTCAAATCATCAAATAGATGTTTCCCTTAGGTATAGTGTAGCTCTTCTGATGGTCTCTTTGGAGAACCTTAAATCTTATTTTCTCATCTCATCCAGTTTACTCTCAGTTCCTAATGTAGATCGCAAAGGGTCGTTCCAGGGATGATACTAGGGTGCAAATGAAAAATCCAAATCCTCCAACCCAGTGGGTAGGTTGGTTAGGTTTAGACAGTGAGACACTCTTCTCCACCCTGCCCCAGCCATTTTTTTCCTTAGAAGTTTGACTGGAGTACTATGTCCTGGCTCACCACTAATTTGAATCTCCAATTCCAGTTAGCTTGATAGTGTTATACAGGACTCAGAGGGTCTGATTAAGTCTCTTAGCCAATCCAGACAGATTTCCTACTGCACTTAGGTTCACAACTACTGAACTGTGTCAACTGAAAAATGTATCATGGCTAAGTTAAATGCTGAGATTTTTATTTAATCCTTAATTACTTAAATGTTGCATGTAATACTATGGATCTCATTTTAACATAAGGTTGTTGTACATATACACACAAAGGATCTGTGATTTCTCTAGAGTTGGGAAGTTCTGGTGTGGAAACTCTTTACCACTGCATGTTTCAACCCATCTCTGGCTTAGTAAATAATGTTTCTTGAAGTCCATGGAGGTTAACTGTAGCAGCAAGCACCCCAGCATCCCCAGAATGACTGCCAACACAGGTTCTTAGATCTGCTTTTGTAAAGGAAAGCAACTCAAAATGGGTTAACAAGCTCACTTTAATCAAACAAACATATATCGTTTACCTAGTTCAGGGGAAAAAGGTCAGCACCCCGAACTTCAAAGTATACAGACAGAAGTTTCAAAACAGAGAAACAGACAGATCAAGCAGACAGGCTTCCAAACTGTCCCACCATTACATCAATACCAAATCACAGTTACCAGAGAGGGAAGCATCAACATCTGGGTTTTCAAGGGCTTCCCAGAGTCTTATCTGGTCAAATCACACAATACTATTCAAAGTGAGCCCCAAAGCAAAGCCTCCCATCAGGGTTTATATAGCCTTCTCCTGGCTCAGAGAAAGTAACAATACTCTTGACCCACAGCCCAATCACACAGCATCAAGGTGTGGTCCTTCCTGAAAGCCAAGCCTCCTACCACAGCCTCCATGTGACCACATTCAGCCTAATAAGGAGGCAGAGTATAACTTTCAAATTAAAGAAGAGTCTCAGAGTCACTTAAGTCAATCAAAGTCTCTTAAGCCAATCAAAGGGCCTAGGGGCAGGGAAGATCTTCAAATCTGCATTTCCATTACATTAAGTGACATGCAAAGGTTATACATCTAGTAAGAGCCAGAGACAGGATGTGAACCCAGGGCTTTCTGACTTTTAAAACAATCACTTTGTGCACTAGGTTATGCAGCCTCTAACACTTGGGTTCTTTACACTTTGTTTTATATTGTCCTTATTTGTGGAAGTTTACCCCTTAGCCTTCTGTAAACTCCTAGTACAAGATTTTTTTTTTAAACATGGGATCCTTACAACCACAGATAGATTTCGGGGACTCTGCAAAGTTAGATGGGGGGATCAAGGGAATTAAATATTTATTTTCACTAACCTCTAAATGAGATGCTGCATCTTCTTGTGTGTGTGTGTGTTTGATTTTTTGGAGGGAAATTGGGGTTAAGTGACTTGCTCAAGGTCACAGGCTAGTTTTTGTGTTAAGTATCTGAGGCCGGATTTGAACTTAGGTCCTCCTGACTCCAGGACCAGTGCTCTATGCTCTGCACCACCTAGCTACCTCTGCATCTTCTTTCATTACAAATTATTCTGAGAAGTTGACATTGATATATTTCTCTTTAAATATGGAGGTTTTAAAGCTTTAAAATTTTATTTTAAAGTTTTATGAGTGATTTTATTGTCCAGAATATTTTCCGTGTAAGCCAGTCTCCAAATTTACATGATAAATCACTGAGAAAGCAGACTCTGCATAAAAATTTTGCCAAGTAAAATAGATTTTAACTTTTCGGGAATGTTCAGACTGTTTATGAGGGATAAATCTGCTTAGAAATAGATAGTTCAAGCTGCCCAATGTACAAGAACTTCAGGAGCTCGGCTTAAAAGGAGAGGGGTTTTTTAAGAGGAAAATGACAAGAAAGGGATTATATATGTAATCTCTCTCTTGTCTTTCAGAGACATAGTCTTGTCTGTCCATCTGTATCTAGCTAGCTACCTAGCTAGCTCTATAGAGATTTTATCTATCTAAATACTGAACATTCAAAAATGTGATTGTTTTTCCCTATGGTATCATATTGCAAGGCTTCTCATCTTGTTCTCAGTTCCTAACTGTATGACAGTTTCTCTCTGAATGACCCTTCAGCTGGTATCTTGAAAGATTTCCTTGTAGAATTGTTTGAATGGAAGAAAATTTCAATATTAATTTTAAAAATTGGCATAAATATACTTGAATTTCCCAATGGTGTTTCAGGTTGTCTTACACCTTGATTTACTATGGCCAGTTGGAAAAATGCCCAGCCAAATGGTAAAACTTGGTGAAATATAAGATTGAGCATATGACAAGAGCTATGTTTTATGTTTTAAGACTGGGTTTTTTGCTTGATGGCAGCATCCCTTCATTCTACATTACTTTAGACAAATCTTTTCATGTTTCTATTAGTTCTATGTGGTCAACATTTCTTATATTCCATTACATTCTTATAACAGGTTTATTCCATCATCCCCTAGTCATTGGGCACAGAAGCATCTTGTAGAGGTTCACAGATTGGGCAATACCACCCCTTGGGAGCGTAGAATGATCCAGGGGGGTGGAAGTAGCCTCGGGTGCAACTGGGGGACTTTGAATAAAAATAAGGAGGCAGTAGAAACATAAGGAAAGAAGAGATAACAAAATTTAGAAAAAAAACATTCAATCATGTTTTATCTGTTGTATAACAGAGTTAAAGTCATAGCAATTACACTATTTTCCAAATAAACACACAGAATGCAAGTTATAACCAATCAGTGGTCAAATCTGCCAACAGGTCTTAATAAGGAAGTGTTGACAGATGAGTGTGTCACAAATTGTCAGGAGCTCCAGCATGCACTAGCAGTAATATGTTTGTGTAATGACTTGTTTACTATATAATACTATACTGTTACATAATGCAGTATTGCATCATCAAAATTTCAGTGCAGGAAAAATCCCACAAAATTTACAATAAGTTATTATATTTAACAGGCATCATTTTAAAAATATACATTTTATATTTTTGAAATGATGCAATTTTTAAAAAATAAAATAAAATAAAATGAAGCAGATTCCCAGATGGAGGCTAATTTTTTTTAAAAGGGGGTGGTGGACCAAATAAGTTTAGGAACCTCTTTTCTAGAGGATAAAGGGCTGAACTTTCTGTTAGAAGGTCCTAAGTTTGTGTGTTGCCTCTCATACTTATAAAGTTTTGGGTAAAAGGCTAAGGTAACCAATAGCCCTGTCAGTTCTTGGGTCCCTTGTTTGTTTTTACGGACGACTTTGGATAACAATTTGTCTTTTATAGGCCAATTATATTCCATTAAGCTCCATTCTATATTCTGAAGTCCCAGGAATTTAACTTTCTTGGTGGACCCTTGAATTTTATCAGGCTTTAGGAACCCAGCCATCCCCTTTTAAAATTTTTAGCATTCTCCTTGATGCACTACCCATTTCATTTTAGTGACTAACACAATGACATCTCTGTAATATAGAGCTTTAACCCCAGAGTGTAAAGCAGCCTGGGATATGATTCACCCTCTCCATTGATGACAAATTGTGGGACCATTTAAGTACTTTTGATTTAGGATATCAAAGTTGTATTGCCTTACTACTGAGTAAAAGCAAATTGGTCTTGATCTCCTCTCTTAGGGGCACTGAAAAGGATGTATTTTCTAGGTCTTCCTTCTTGGGTAATGACCATTTTTCTTTAATGGTGGCTATATCAGTGACAGTAGGGGCAACCAAGGCTACAGCTTCATTCAGTTCCCTATAATCCATAATCAAATATTCTGTGCCATCAGTTTTCTTGATTGACCAAACAAGGCTGTTCTAGTGAAAAATAGTGGTTAGCAAGATTCCAAATGCTCCATTTCTTGCATTGGGGCAATAATATTGCTCTCTCCACCCTTGCCCCCTTTCTCACCCCCCCCCATTCAGTCTTGGCTGACTTGAGTGGTTTGAACAGGTTACAAGAGTTGTTTGTCCTTTGTTCTCAATGAGGTTACCAGGGTACTAGAGATGAGAAAATAGTAATCCTCCCAGTGACCATACTAGTATCAGGGATCTTTGTGCTGAGTATGAATGAGGCCATTTCTGGTGTCAGGTTAGCACAGTCAAATGTGATAGTAAATCAGTCCCTATGATACATACTTCATTAGAGAAAGCAATGACAATCCAAATGCTAACACACAATATAATCGTCAGCCATCACTAGAAAGATGATTATTTCACATCGCTGTAGACATATTGCTAGATTTCTTATTTAGTCTTATTTAATATTTCCCAATTTCCTCTAGAAATGCTTTGGGAATGATCTAGCTTAGTTCTTTCTAATTTCAAATTCATCAAAGGCTCATTTTCCCCTTAACTGTTTCATCTTGTCTTGTAATATGATCCTGCTTGAGATTTTATATCATCTTATTCCATAATGTTTCACACAAAAAACCAAACCTGTACTCCCAAGTGGTATTACCTAATTAATTATCAACAATTTGGTCATCTCAGAGTTAAAAGAGAAGTAAGAGTGGGTCTTGTCCAAGCAATTTCACAAGAGCATCCTATGGAATAACAAGAAGGCCACCACTGAGGGGATTGGCATTATTACCAAAATCAACAAGAAGCATTTATTAAACAATGACTGTGTGCAAGGCATTTTGAGATATTGTGAAATAATACAAGAGAGGGTAAGGTGTTGTCTCTGCCCTCAAGGAGTTTGATGTCAAATTAATTCTTACATAATATCTCAATTAAAATTGATTGATCCCATTTCTCTGATCCACAGGCCATGTTCCCAAGTATTTTGTTTGACATGCATATTAACCAAAGCAATGTATTCTTCTAATTCCTTAAGCTTATTAAGGTGGTGCAGAAAGAGGAACCAGTAGAATTCTTCATCTTTAGTGTTCCTTTCTCTATTGAGTTAGGTGTGGCTAATCAGGAAAGTGAAACTTTCCAGTTTCATCTAATTCTACCATTTGTGTGTATGTTTATACACACACCCATTCAGGTGCAACCTTCTTTCTTCAAAACAAAGATCTTCAGTTCTGTCACTGTGGATTCTCCCTTTACTAGCAGATATAATAACACATCTATAACATAGCCAAGGGCCTGAATGAGTTGCTATGATCAAAATATGTATTTTCCTGTACCCAAGCTGGTGATGACCCTCTCTGAATTTAGCTGGACCATTTCTCACACAATAGATAATCAGGGTAGCACTGCACCCATACTATCACAGGATCATAGATTTATAACTAGAAGGGACCATAGAGGCTATGTTGTCCAACATCCTCATTTTACAGATGAGAAAACCTCTTACCTAGGGAGACTTAGATGACTTGTCTGAGATCACACAGGTAGTAAGTGGCTGAGCCTTTATTCAAGGCTAGATCTTCTAACTCCAAATTCAGCCCTCTTTTCCCTACATGGTGCTACATACTTGAAGCCTTTGCATCTTGATAGGATGTACCAGAATTTGAAATCTGCTGGCATAGCCTTCAAGAGCACAGAGTCACCTTTACTCCACGATGAAGCTTTGGAGTAAGAATTTGGTAGAGGAATGACAAGCTAAATATCCTTTTTAAAAAGTTACTTACATGGGGATAGGCTAGAACCATTTCAAGTAAGATCAGGGGTGAAATAAGAGTGTCCACTGACACCCCTTTTATTCAATTTAGTACTAGAAATCTTAGCTGTAGCAATAAGAGAAGAAAAAAAAATCAAAGTAATCATATTAGGCAAAGAAGAGACTAAGTTATCACTCTTTGCAGAGCATAAAAGAGTGAGACAGAAGAGCCTCAAGATTAAATTTGGAAGTGGATTTTATTGGCACGGGACTGCTGGGGTTACATACCCAAATCAGACAGTGAGTTGGCACAGACAGTGTTTTTAAAGAGATTCAATACCCAGGTTATGTAAGCCAAAACTACAATCAATGATTGGTCAGTGTACATTTGAATTTCCCCAGAGAGAGTGAAGTTTACCCTAGGCTGAGAGACAGGAAACCCTGAATGGGTGGAGATGGGGAACACATAGTAGGGGGTGGGGGGTTAGGAGACAGGGAAGAATGGATTTTACCCTAGGTTGAAACTCTTGCCTATGGATCAATTAGGGGAGGGGAAGGGTGGAGTTATGCAGAAATGCCTGCTAACAGATCAATTAGGGGAAGGGAAAGCTGGAGTTGTGCTCAACAATATGATGGTATACTTAGAGAATCAAGTAAAAGACTACTTGAGATAATAAATAAATTTAGCAAAGTTGTAGTGATGAGGTACAGGCTCTGGCAAGCCCCTTGAGCTCTCCTTGAATCTTTGAGGTATAGGCTCTGGGAACCCACCTTGAACTCTGATTAAATCATCCTATCTGATGAGGCATTTGCATGAGACCATAAGCCTTACATTGTGGCTGGGCCCAGTTCTCTCTTACTAGCCTAGCCCTCCATTGTCCATCTACTTCCCACCCTTGAACTGGCCTAGCCCACCATTGTCTGTGGTCTCCAGGTAGCCTCCAGCAGTTTCCCACCCTTAATCATTCATTGACATCATCTGACTTTCCTGAAGACCCTCCCCAAACTCCTCCTCTAGATCACCCCTAGATTCCTCCCACAACTTTCTGTATATAAGATCTCATCTTCCCTCCATGTTGTGTGAAAGCACCATAAAATGACCTAGCACAGACTTACTCTGTGTCTAATAACAAGTGAACTTTTAATAAGCTTTACTTTTCCTTGGCTGAATGAAGGGTTGAGTCCAACTCATTTGGCAGGACTGGGTGTGTTGGTATTTTGGGGTGTTCAGAGCAACCCTAACCCTCCTTATGGGTAACCTCTTCAGTAGGATATAAAATAAACTCACATAAATCCTTGGCATTCCTATATATTTCTAACAAAGCCCAACAGCAAGAAAAAGAAAGATTCTATTTAACGTTACTGTACACATTATAAAATAGTTGTGAGTCTACCTGCCAAAACAAACCCAGGAACTATATGAACACAATTACAAAACACTTTTCACACAAATAGTCATATCTAAATAGTTGAAAAAATAGTTGCTCATGGTTAGGTTAGGCTAATATAATAAAAATTACAATTTTATATAATTTAGTTTACCTACTTAGTGCCATACCAATCAGTCTACCAAAAATTATTTTATAGAGCTAGAAAAAATAGTCACAAAATTCATCTAGAAGAACAAAGGGTACAGAATATCAAGAGAATTAGTGAAAAGAAATTCTAGAGAAGGTGGCCTAGCCATACCAGGTTTTAAAGTGTATTATAAAGCAGCAGTCATCAAAACTACTTGGTACTGGCTGAAGAATAAAGTAGTGGATCAGTGGAAAAGATTAGGTACACAAGATACAGTAGTGAATGCCTATAGTAATCTACTATTTGACAAACCCAAAGACTCCACCTTCTGGGATAAGAATTCACTATTTGACAAAAACTCCTGGGAAAACTGAAAAGTAGTATGACAGAAACTAAACATAGACCAACATCTTACACCATACACCAAAATAAAGTCTAAATGGGTTCATGATCTAGATATAAAGGCTGATACTGTAAGCAATATGGGAAAGCAAAGAGTAGTTTACCTGTCAGATTGATGGAGAAAGGAAGAATTTATGACCAAACGAGAGATAGAGAGCATTATGAAATGCAAAATGGATAATTTTGATTACATTAAATTGAAAAATTTTTGTATGAACAAAGCCAATGTTGTAATAGACAATTGGGGCAAATACAGATCTATAAGCCAATGGGAATTTAGGAGTGCTTTTATTTATTAGCCGGTGGCTATCTCCCAGAAGGGAAGGCAGCCCTGAGCAGTCTGTCCAGCAAGTTTTTATACAGTAAAAAGTACTTCCTGAAACAAACAGTGGTCAGCAAGGCAACTGTTGCTACATGGGAATGTAAACTAAGGTGGCGGGGTGGGGGGGGGGGGAGGCTGCAAGCTAACAGGGCAGATCTTTGTTTTAGTTACATCTTGGTTACAAGGCAGGTGTAGGGCGAGGTTTTACAATGGTCATACCTTTACATTGTGAGAGGCCTTGTGTAGGAGCTAGGACTATGGGAACCTAACTAGCACTTCAATGTAACCAGGATTAGGAGGGAAGAGGAAAATTAGGAAAGAATTTTTATATCCAGTATCTCTGTTAAAGGCCTCATTTCTAAAATATACAGAGAACTGAGCCAAATATATAAGAATACAAGTCATTCTGCAGTTGATAAATGGTCAAAGGATGTGAGCAGGCAATTTTCAAAGGAAGAAATTAAAAATATCTATAATCATATGAAAAATACTCTAAATCACTATTTATTAGAGAAATGCAAATAAAAAAAAAACTCTGAGGTACCACATCTCACCAGTTAGGTTGGCTAACATGACAAAACAGGAAAATGATAAATGCTGGAAAAGATGTGGACCAATTGGAACACTAATGCATTGTTGGTGGAGTTGTGAACTGATCCAACCATTCTAGAGAGCAATTTGGAACTATGCACAGAGGGCTATAAAAATGTGTATACCCTTTGATCACACAACACCACTTCTAGTGCTGTATCCCAAAGAGATCATAGAAGTGGGAAAAGGACCTATACGTACAAAAATATTTATTGCTTCTCTTTTAGTGGTGGCAAAGAATTGGAAATCAAGGGAATATCCATCAATTGGGGAATGGCTAACCAAGTTGTAGTATATGAATGTAATGAAATTCTATTGTGCTGTAAGAAGTGAAGAGCAGATAGACTTCATAATAACCTGGAGCGACTTATATAAACTGATGCTGAGTGAGAGGAGCAGAACCAGAACTTCGTACACAATTACAGATACATTTTATCTGTGATGACTAACTTTGATAGACTAGGCTCCTCTCAGAAATTCAAGGTTATATAATACAACTCTGAAAGACTCATGATGGCAAGGGATATCCACATCCAGAGAAAGAACTACTAAGTCTGAATGCAGATTGAAGCAAACTACTTGCTCTCTTTCTTTTGTGTTTTGTTTTGTTTCCTTCCTTCTTTCTCGTTGTTCACTCCACTGGTTATAATTCTTCTTTACAACTTGACTAATATTTAATGTGAAGGTATTTGTAGAATCTATATCTGATTGCATGCCACCATGGGAAAGGGGGAAGGAGGAGGAGAATGTGGGAGTAAATTTGGAATTCAAAAGCTTGTGGAACTAAATGTTGTAAATTAAAAGTAAATAAATATTTATTTTTTAAAGTTGCTTACCTACTTTTGCTAACATGTTTTTACATTTTTTGAGGCTGGTTAAGTGACTTGCTCAGGGTCACACACCTAGTAAGTATCTGAGGCCATATTTGAACTCAGGTTTTCCTGCTTTATCCACTGTAGTACCACCTAACTGCCCCTAAAATTTTGATTTAGAACAATTCTTTTTTTTTGCTTTTTGGAGGGCAATTGGGATTAAGTAACTTGCCCAGGGTCACACAACTAGGTTTTTGTTTGTGTGTGTTAAGTGTCTGAGGCCAAATCCGAACTCAGATCCTTCTGACTCCAGGGCCAGCCCTCTACTCACTGCCCCACCTAGCTGCCCCGCCCCCCAATTTAGAAAAATTATAAAAAAAAAAACCACTAATCTAATATGCCATGTGATTCTGAGAATTATGTTCACCATCATATTATAAGTATTATAATTTATTTTTCAGATTTAATTTTGAGAATTATAGAAAATTTCTGCTTCACCAAATTTATAATCAAATGCTTTGTGATGGATGCATTATTCCACAGCCCAGTATAAGCTTAGACATACATGTATCAAAAATGTATTATATTTTTGAATAATGTTCATCCTAAAGCCATACTTAATTGACATGAGAAAAATGTACTTTTGACCCTGTATACCTTTAGGATTTAATTTTGACCTTAATTAAACCATTTAATACATTTTATTACATGATTAATACAGAGGGATGTGAGAGTTAATATTTGCCTTTATCTCTTTGTAATTGAGTTCAGTGTATAATATACTACTCTGCCTTTTAGTATAAAATAGATCACAAGAAAAGTTTCACGTTAATCTTGTTCTTTGGGGTACATTCTACTTGTAGTGGAGTGAATAGTTATCAATAAGAGTAGTGGATTTCAGAGTTCAGTGACAAAAGAACACGAATTTATTTGGTCATTAGTCTGGTAGGAAAATGTGTTTGGCATTGTAAAGAGAATACTTCCCCATTATAGCTTTAAGTAACATTTTAAAATGTCATTTAATTTTTCATCTGTCTAATTAGAATTTACCTTGCAATACAATATAGTGTTTTAATCCTCCTTCTATAGTCACTGCTGCTGTATGCTTTTCTCCATATCTACATACTAAGCAGTAAGGCAAGAAGCTTGGTTAGTGAATAAATAAGCTTCTAAAAGCTTAGAAGTGACTTAAACCATTTATCCTTCAGAAAAGTGACTGCCTACTGTAAGAGCCTGGCAGATGCAGGGTGTGATTGGATTAGTTCTCCTCATTTGATTCTAAATGCTTCCCTGGTGTTGAGTTGGAACAAAGTTTATAACCTAAAATTCATTCATCTATTTTACTAGTGCCCAGAGATTTGTTTTTTGTTGTTGCTTTGCCTGATTTTTTTCTTGTTTGGTTTTTAGTGTTAATCGTATTCAAATGATTTATTTCTATTGACACTCTTAAAATCTGAAGTTGATTACTAGAATAAAAGTACTATACCATAGTGGGACTAATCCACTAGTTTAGAAAGCTGTACCTGGTTCACTTATCAGATGTGAATTAAACCTTTCAGGATACTAGTTAACTGCTAGGCTCTTAAAGCTATCTTTGTGGAGTGCCTTGCCCATTCAGGGTTTGTTCCCCAGCTTTATCTCCAATGCCTCATTACAAAGCAAAAATGACCCTGGATTTCCAAAGG
>WOXC01003458.1:600000-821437 GCA_011680675.1 Gymnobelideus leadbeateri
GGAAGGGACCTTGATGGATCTTGTCTAACTCCCCACTAATAAAGGAGCATCCCTCCCTTACTTAAATTCAATTCACTTGCATGTTATGGCACCACCTCCCTGATGTCCTCATCCTCTTCTAGAAGGAAGGACAAACAACAGCCTTTAGTCTGCTATAGTGTAGTTCAGTAGAATGAATGCTGGATTTAGGATCTGAAGATGTGGATTCCAATTTGGGCTAAGTGCGCATCATTTAGGTTCTGATTTCCTCAGTAGAGGTAACCACTGGTTAGTGCCCATGTACAAAGGAGCTTTCAGCAGCATGTTGTAGAACTCTCCCTCCCCCTCTGGGGTGACCTGATGGATGACACAGGACAGCCTACAAGGATTATACTGGAGGGGCAGGCAGGGCTGGGCTGAGATCTGTATCAGACGGAACATCCTCCTCAGTAAGCCCACAGATCCATCCTAGTTTGGATTTTCATGGGTAAGGAGTAAATATGGATCCAGAAAAAGCACAACTGAGTCAAAATTTGAATTGGGCCTTGAACGATGAGCAAACTCTGACTACTCAGAGATGTGACATGATGTGCCCCAGTTGTCAGTGTCATTAAAACATAGTGCCCAGATCTAAATACAAGATTCCAGACGTAGTTAGACTAACACAGACTGTTATCAACTATTACTGCAGTCTAGGACTGCATTAACTGGGCAAACACAGCAGTATTGATTCATAGTGAACTTGTAGACAAAACCCCTAGGCCTTTTTTGACATAAACTCAAGTAGTCAGGTCTCTCTGTCTCATACTTGAGAGTTTTTTGCAACTTCATCTTTTTGTGCAAGATTTAATGGGGATGAAGATAAACTTTTATCTTATCTGTCAGTCAGTAAACATTAAGCATCTTCTCTATGCCAGGCATTTGCTAGACTGTGGGAATGCAAATACAAGAATGAAACAATCTCCCCTCTCAAGGAGCTTACTTTCTAACGTGGGAAAATATATATGTAAGTATATATGAAGAATAAATTTGAGGTATTTGGTGGGGGAGAGCACAAGCATGGGGGTAGAGGGGAGGTAAGACCCAGAAGGGAAGGGCTTGCTGTAAAAGGTGATATTTAAGCTGCATTTTGAAAGAAGAGGGATTCTTTGAGGAGGAAGTACATATCAGGCATACAATGCATACTGCCTCTGCACTTAATATTACTTTCATTTAGTTAATTCAGCACAAGCAGATACTAAAATCACAATGTGTGATATATTCAACATTCGTAGTCTTCCTCTTAGATCAGAGGATGGTGAGAGCATGAGAATTGTCTTTATTTAAAGATTGTGATGTAAAAAAAGACTTAGACTTATTTTGTTTGGCCTCAGAAGGCAAATCTAGGAGTCTGTTAATTTTAATAAAAAAGGAAATGAGACTTTGTTCTTAGTGAACTCATGCTAGTACTCAGTGATTACTACTTTCTTTTCTAAATGCTCTCAAAACTAATTTGTTGACAGATTCCTAAATCTTCCTTTTATTTATTTTTTAAAATTGGAACATTGCTTATTCCTATCCTTCTGGCATTTCTTCCATTCTCTGTGGTTTCTATGCCACATGTCTTTCCCTTCCTCCGTCTCCCATCCTCACCCAAATTCCTTTTTCCCTCTCTCTCTGTCTCTTTCACATATACATACACCTTCAGTATCTCCCTTTGCTGGCAGTCTTCCTCATTCCCCTTTGTCCACTTTGCTGGTTCTTCATGGCCCAGCTGAAATCTTGCCTCTCATGTTTTCTTTAAATAATCATACCTTTTATTTATAAATAGGAATATAGAGAGCAGTCAATAAGCACTTATTAAGCACTTATTACATTTAAGCACTATGCTTACTACTGGGAATACAAAGAAAGGCAAAAAGTCAGTCACTGCTCTCCAGGAGTTCACAATCTATTGAGGGAGACAACATGTAAACAAATGTGTACAAATATGTTATATACAGGATAAATAGGAAATAATCAACAGAGGGAAGGCACTAGAGTTAGGAAGACCACATTAATTCTGTCCTAAGGAGGAAACTGGTGGGTATGATTGCCCAAGTTGGCAGTAATCATTAAACAACATGACATTAAACGACATGACAATCATTAAAATACCATAAAGACTAGTGGAGAAAGCAACCATATACTTTTCACATCTATGGGTAGGAAATGTAATCTTAACCAAACAAAGGCAAGAGGTAATTACAAAAGTTAAATAAGTTGATTACATAAAATTGAAAAGTTTCTGTGGAAAATGCAGGATAAGAAGGGAAGTGGTCAAATGGGAAACTATTTGTATCAAATTTCTCTGTTAAGTATTAGGTATCCAACATATATGAACAACTAAGAAATATTTAAGACCCAATATCTCCAGTACATAAGTGGTTAGAGGAATTGTAAATTTTTAACAATTATATGGAAAATATGTAGTAAATTACAAATAAGAGAAATGCAAATCAAAACAAGCATGAGGTTTCACTGTTCTCACCTGGTAAATTGGCAATGATGACAGAAGACATGAATAGTAAACATTAAAAGAGTTGCGAAAAGATAGCAATACTAATGCATCATTGATAGAGCTGTGAATTAGTACAAGCATTTTGGAAAGCAGTTTGGCATTAGAAAAATTAAGTGGCTAACGTGTCCATACTCTTTGACCCAGAGATCCCGCTAGTAGGTATATACCCCAAGCAAGTCCTTGATAAAAAGAAAGGCCTTGTATTGACCAAAATATTTATTGCAGCACTTTTTGTTTTAGCAAAGAACTAGAAACAAAGTAGATACCTCTCTATGGGAGAATGGTTCATTTGTGGTATTTGATTGTAATAGACTATTATTGTGCTTTAAGACAACAAATATATTTAAATACAGCAACATGGGAAGATTTATATGAACTGATACAAGGTGAAGAAATCAGACACCAAAAAACAGTATATGCAGTGGGTACAACAGTGTAAATGGAAAGAAACCACCACAGAAGAACCAAATGTGAATGTTGCAAAATTAAAAAGAACAGCTTTAGTCCCAGAGAAGAACTATAAGAAGATACCTTGCCCCACTCCTTTGCAGAAGTGGGAGGTCCATGAGTGTGGAACATTGTGTATGTTTTAAGATTTTTTTTAATGTATTAATCAGTTTTGTTAACTTTTGTTCTCTTCTACTTAAAAAAATCTCTGTTATATGGATGGATCTCTGGGGAGAGAGGAGATACAGGGGGAAATTTAGATGATGTTTAAAAAAAAGATATCAATAAAATTTATTTCAAAAATAAATCTTCCCTACTTTTCTTCTCCCTTTCCCTGCCAGAAAACAAGGACCGCAAGGGAGAAATGTACCACAGGACTAGAGAGGGGAAAATACTCTGATTTTTAGAGAAAGAGAAGAAAGTTCTGTCAAAACAGAGAATAGTGAACTTCAGTTTCTCACAAAAATTCTCCCAGTATTCAACCTTTATCAAGCCATACCTGGAATACTGTGATCGGTTCCGGGTACCACATTTTAGGTAAACTGGAGGGTGTTCAAGAGAGGACAAATAGCATTGTAAGAAAATAAGAATGGGCTATGGTGAGAGGAGCAAAAATGGTTAGTGGAAGTGAAAGCTCAAGATATGTAAGGGACAGACAAGTAGCATCTCTCTAGCTGCTTCAAGTAATTCAAGTTCAATATGTTCAAGTAATAATGAGGGGTACTATGATGGTGGATTTAGAGTTCACAGGATCTCAATTCAAAATTCACCTCTGCTGTTTCCTGCCTGTGTGACCTTGGGCAAGTCACTTGTCAATCAACATTTATTAAGTACTATGTGCCACAGGAATGGTGCTAAAGCACTGGGGATACAAAGAAAGGCACAACACAGGGACCCTGCCGTAAAGGGGTTCACAGGCTAAATGGAGAGACAATATGGAAACAACTATGTACATACAAAATGATGTAATCTCAGAGAGAAGACACTGGAGGTTGAGGAGGGAAAAGGGGAGTCTGAGTTGAGTGGACTGGGGAAGGTGTCTTGTCAAGGATGGGATCAGTGCTGAGTCTTTAAAGGGGTCAGGAATCTAGGGGGTGGAGGTAAAGAGATAGAACTTTGCAGATGTGAGGGAGATGGCTAGAGAAGAGACACAGAAGGAGGAGTCCATGAGAACAGCAAGAAAGCCAATGATGCAGATGCTGGGCGGGGTGAAAAGTGGTTTCAGGCTCAGTGGATAGAGCACCGGGCCTGGAGTTGGCTAGAGCTGTGTCCAAATCTGGCGTCAGATTTGGGTCACTGTGTGACCCTGAACCAGTCATTTAATACACTGGAGAAGGAAATGGCAAACCACTCCAGTGTCTTTGCCAAAAAGACCCCATGTAGGGTCACAACTGAATAACTGAACCACCATAACAACAAAGTGTTCAGAAGACATGGTTTCCTTATCTTTCACAAGATGGGTTTATACTAGAATGGCTGCTAATGTCTGCTTCAGTTCTAATGAACCCAGATGAATTTACATGGCAGGGTCCTGAATGAATGGATGGGTGTAATGGAGGGGTCCCTGTCAGCGGTTCATGGAGAGGTGCTTTAGGACAAGAGAAGGGCAGATACTGTTCTGATTTATTTATTTTTTAAAAAGGTAGAGGTTCAAGGCTGTAAACTAGACCAGCAGTTCTCAAAATTTTGGTCTCAGGACCCCTTTACACTCTTAAAAATGATTGAAACCCCCCATACACTTTTGTTTTTATGGGTTATATCTGTCAATATTTACCAAATTAGAAATTAAAATGTCTTATTATTATTATGAAAATGGTTTTGACCTCCCAGATCCCCATAGGGACCCCTCTCTGAGAACCACTGTCATAGAGCATTGAATTTGACTTGAATTGGTGGCAAAATGAGCCCTTTGAAAGAGAAGGCAGCGATCATAAAAAAACAGCATGACAATAACAGATCAAATTAGACAGTTCTTAATTCTTTGCTCACTTTCTTCCATGTTAGTATTTCCCAAAGCTGAGCTAATTTTTTCCCGCCCCTTGTCAGATGGGGGGCAATAAGCATGCATAAGTGTCTAATGTACCCAATGACCAAGGGAGAAGTATAAAAAGGGAAGTTTTGTCTGTATTTTTCCTCACCCAGATAGAGTGCCTTTTAAAATTTGTTTAATGATAAGATGAAGCTGTGACCTTCTTTGTTCCAAACTAGTCTTCAAGAACAAAACAAAAGTGCCAAATCACCTTTCCTCCTTTAGAAATTAATGTTTATGCTGAGACTACAAAGACCTTATAGTTTTGGAGGGAAATTGTCAAGGACATTTTACAAATCTGAAACTAGTGAGACAATTTGACTGAAAATAAGAGACCTTTTTGGCCCCAAATCAGTTCATCAAGACATTTTAAAACTATGATAGATTTCTCATAACAAGAAATTTTAGGAAATTATTTCTGAAGGGAGTCGGAGATATTGGATAACCCACACAGATCATTGTTGGCAGAGAGATAGAGCCCAAGTACATGAAGGCACAGTTAAAAAGTAAAGTACAGAAATGTAGAAGGTGTGTTACATTTAGATTTATTCATTAAACATCTTATAATCCAAAATTTAACCCAGATGAGACTCAGGTACCCAATATCTGCTGGAATGAAGCACCCTTTCTGTAAATTCCAGTTTAAAGGGTCAAAACTTACCCTCCTCAGTAAATCAGTCCTATCTGATTCTAGGTGTTTTTCACTGGTTGGCCCCCATACCTGGAATACCCTCCCTCTTCACCTCTACATCATTGACTACTTCTTTCCCACGCCACCCTGGTTGGAGCTTCCCCAGTTATACTTATGCTAATTTTTACAGAGCTTAATTATATCACTTTCCAAACCATAAAGTGGGAACTGAAGTCTGTCTTCAAGTTTCATTTCTCATTGCTCCCAGAGGACTCCAACATTTCTATATGCCTTGAGGGTCCATAATGATCACAAACTTTATTGCCAAAAGGTATGCTCTTCTGTGGGAACAGAAGTTGTTGAGAACCATTTTTTTTGTTAGCCTTCCAGAGTTTCTTGTAAGCCCCCAGAGCCTTAGACATGTATATTATTCCTGTCACAGACCCTGGCAGCTGCTATCCATTTCTAGGTGAATTATGGTGAACAATCATCTGTGATGATGGGGAGGCAGACCCAGCAGAGAGGTGAATTGGAAATTTTCAAGTCTGAGCCATGGCTCTTTCATCGGAGATCTATTTGGAGCAATTCAGGGAGGAAAACTTGGTTGAGAGTGCCAGTCAAGGAGCTACCAGGTTCATGAAAAGAAACAAGCATTTATTAAGTACCTACTGTATACTAAACCCTTCACAAATGTGATTTCATTTGATCTTCATAACAACCTTATGATATAGGTACTATTATTATACTCATTTTACAATTGAGGAAACTGAGACAGAGATGAAGGATTTGCCCTGGGTAACATAGACATTAGGGGTCTGGAGTGGGATTTGAATTCAGGTCTTCCTGATTCCCGGTCCAGAGCCCTCACTGTACCACCATTTGTTAGTCCCTCTTTTTGTTCTACATTGAACCTGAACTAGCAGGGCGTTGGTGTCAGGCCCAACCCTAACATCTTGTGTGGGTGGTCATTGGGATGAAAACTGTGACTCACGCTTGTGGGAAGGGTAATGAAAATATGGAGGGTGGGGTATTGGGATGACAGGACTCTGTGTGGCCCTCAGTCACTTGAACAACCCTTATAATCGTGTATGGGGATACCCACTAAGGCAGAGAGAACATTAGGTCAGTAGGGGCTGGAGTAGGGAAGGTATCTCTCCTCAAGGCAGCACCCAAAAGCCCGGATATGGTACTCTCTGACCCAGACTTTGTAGTTCCTGCTGAGATTAGAGCTATCAGAATGAGGAAGAGGAAGAGAAAATGAGGAAGAAACTTAGGACTCCCACCAGTGGTTTAAAAAAAAAAGTCCCAGAATTATCCTATGTCTGCTACCTGGAGGAAGGTGATTCCTTACCCCAGGGAGCAGTGTTGGGTGGGCCTTCTCTTTTGAGGAACCGGCTTTGTACCAGGAGAAATTCCAACAGAAATATGATACATTGGAGCAAAGGTTCCTGGTGGCTTGGCCTAATGTAGTCAGTACTGAGACTCCTCAGCAGCTGACTTTCATAGGCTGGATCAGAGGTAGCAAAATTTATTAATGTTACCTCCCTTTTTGAGTGACTAAAATGGGGGGGGTGTTATTCATACCTAGACTCCACAAAGATGAATTCCCATCATGGCTGATTCCCCTTGGGAATCTGCAATGGAGGGATGAAGTTGTTAAAAGAAATGGGTTTGAGTGCCTCCCCCTCTCCATGGTCTGTCTAGGAGGGGATTGCAGTGGGGAATTAGATATAATCATGTGGGTGGATACCCCCAGAATGGCTTCAGACTTTAGTTATTGGCCTCCTCCACCACACAACTATACAGATGTGGGCTGATCAATTGGTGAAATTTGAGTAGGAGGTTAGGACAACTGTGGCTTAGGCAAATACCACTGTCAGTATGCATAAGCACTCTGGGAATGGGAGAAGTTACTCAGCCTACTGCCCTTTTAGATGGGTAGAGAGCAGCAGTATCTCTTGGAGGAACTTTGGCTCTGGCTCTTAAGAAATGGGGTTTAGAAAGCAATCGGTGGCCAGCCCATTGTGGTACTGGTAAAACTGTGCAGGTAAATTTAGCACCAGAGTAACCAGGGGTCCTTCGGCTCCAACCGAGCCTGAGCCATCTACACAAATCCTTGCAATACCTGTTTCATTCAGGGGGGCTACATGGGCAGACCATGGAAAGAAGGGCTGCTAAGGGTTCTTAGGAGTCTGTATCTATGGGAGCCCTTTCAGTACCATGTTACTGTGAATAAGGCCAAATGGAAACCCTTAGAGTTATCCTAACCATGTTATATAGTTAATGCCAAATAATATTGAGTCACCAGGGGGAGTGAAGGTTCTTTTCTAGTGATGGAGATGAAGGAAGCTGGTTTATTTTGTGTTGCCCATAAGGAAGGCAGATAGCACACAGCAAATTATGGTGGATTCTAGGGAGCTAAACAGTCCTCATATCCATTAATACAATTATTTTCTGTTTGTCCATTTTCAAGGATGACCAATGGCATCATTCGTATGAATTGGATTTAAGTGGGCAGAGGTGCACAAAGTCATTCACCGCACTCTGTCTCCCAGAGTCCTCAGTGTCTGATGTCAAGCTCTAAAGCTCCACAGTGCCTGCTTCAGCTGCCTTCATGGCCCTTTGGAACAAATTGTTCTCGTCCGTCCATTCTTGGGAGTCATAGACATCCCCCTATCTCACTGACGGCTTTGAGTTCTGTCTGCTACCCTCAGCTTCATTTAGTCCATCTGCTGAGACAGTTTTACCGGAGTGTGGCCACTGCACATGCTACAGCTTCTTGGGGTCACAGGTGAGAGTTGGATGACCAAAGGTGGATGAATAGCCCTCACACCAGAGGTGCTGGTTCTCCCTGAGCTAGGTGAGCTTCTATGAACTAAAATGCTTGAGGAGAAGTCAGGCTAGGAGGGATGGGAGATGCTCAAGAATTATTCTGGAGACTGAAGGGGAAAAGAAAGAGGAAACAATACCTCTACGGAGGAAAAATGGGATTTATCTGGAGGAACCAAAATGGATGCACAGAGAGCTTATCAACCAACTTAGACTTTAAGAATAAACCTAGAGCAGAAGGAAGCCAGGCCAGGTCACAGAGAGTAAGGGTCATTCTGAACCTTCACTGAGCTTCCTGTTGGGGCCATCTGCCTTAACATTGCTCTTGTGCTCTTGGAACCATGGTGTGCCACGACAGGGCTTGCTACCGTGTGAGAAGGCCTTGCCTCCCAGACAAAGAACTGGAGCAAAGGGAGAGGAGAGGGCAGATTACCTAAGATGGTTATAATTATTAACAATACAATCATTACTGACTTAATCAGTGTCATGGACCAGGCAGCCCAGGCCCAGGATGGGTGGGATGGGGTTACTGACCTCACAGAATCCTGTTTCTCTATTATGTGGCTGAGGTTAGTCATTTTATTTAGCACATCTACTTTTTCATTTAGCCCATGGGGGCCTGAGGTAGTTTGTTATTGCTAAGGATAACAGATGACATTGACATTTCTGCTTCACTTCTGATTCCCACCTCTGAACTTTTTCCTTCTCACTAGCCACCCCCCCATTTTCTTTTTTGTTTAGATTTTTAAAAATTCTCACTTTAAATATCCCCTCCCCCAACTGAACATTTAATACACACACCAGAATGCAAAGAGGATCACATATGGGACCATGAATCTCCCTTTCACACTGATTACTTTAAAAAAAAATAAAGTCCATATGTTACTTAACAAATTATCCTACTTGTCTGTGCTTCCTTCTGGACTTCCTTCTGTCCTCTTCTATACATGTAAAATAATAATATTTTATTGGTTCTCTTTTTTGGCATCTCTGTTGCTGACCTCCTTTCCCCTCCCCTCCCCCACCTCATCCTGCCCTATTGAAAACTGAAGAGAAAAAAAGTCTTAGAGGTAGTTACAAAAGATAAATAGATAACTTTGATTACATGAAACAGAAAAAGCTTCTGCATAACAAAATTAATGCATCTAGGATAAGAAGGAAAGTGGCCCAATGGGGAAAAAATCTTTGTATTAATTTTTCTCTGATAAGAGTTTGATATCCAAGATATATAAACAATTTATAAATATATTTAAGACTAATAGCTATTTTTCTTAATAAAACTAAGATGTTCATATCCTTGAATCAGAGAACCCATTGTTGGGTTTATACCTCAAGAAAACTATTGATAAGATATACCCTAAAATATTTATAGCAACACTTTTTGTGATAAAATAGAATTGGGGGGGGGAAGTAGTTGTCATTTGATTGGATATGGCAAACAAATTGTGATACATGAATGGAATGGAATACTATTGTGCTGTAAGAAATGCTATGTGTGGTGGATACAGAGAAGCATGGAGAGGTTTACATGAACTGATGCTGAGGGGAGTAAGCAAAGCCAAGACAACAAATATATATATATATATATATATATATATATATATATATATATATATATATAGTAACTACAACAATATAAATGGAAAGAACCATCACATACCAAAAAATCAAAAGGGAATGTAACAAAATATAAAGATCAAGCAGGACTCAAATGAAGAGATATGAGAAGGACCACCCCTTCCCCAATCCATCTTTTCCTGGAGATGGAAGGTCCACAGGTGTCACAGGTTGCACATATTTTTGGAATTTTTAAAATATATCTATCAGTTGTGCTGATTTTTTTTCCTTTAAAAATAGTCCTTGTGGAAAATCTGTTTTTTTCCTTAGAATCTCTGCTTATAGTTTTTACAGAATTACTTTCCTTTCTAGGCTGGTTTTGTTTGTTTGTTTGTTTTTGGAGTGGGGTGCGAATCTCTAGATCTTCCATAATTTTTTATAATCTTGGTGCCTTGTTTGGTCTATCATCTTCCCAGCTTTAGTTCCTGAATTAGAGCTTTGGGCCAAGGCCAGACTCTGCCTCCTGCTGGTGAGCTGGTCAGCTCTGGTTAGTTTTTTTCTGGGTCCCTTTAGTTTCTGAGCGGAAGGTACCACCTCATGGGGTTAGACTCCCTTGGATCTTTGAGGTTTGGAGTGTGTCTCTTCCAGACCCTCTGTGATGTTTCAGGACAGTGGTGGGGGGAGTCTGAACTCCTGGACTCCTTGCCTGTCCAGGTCTGAGCATTATTATGGCATACGGAATCCTGATTATCTGATTATTGTACCAGATCCCCAGGGCCTCCAGGATCTGGTTTCCCCCCAGGGGCTTTCCCAACATCCCCCTCCCCTCTTCCTGGGAGCCCTCTACTTTTGCCCCTTGCTTCCTCCAGACTCAGAACTCTACAGCCCACATGTGACTTGGGACTGGTGTCTGATAGCACCAAGTATCTACTAACTTATTCCACTGCACTGATGTGCTGGCTTTTCTAGTGGTCCCTTTCCTATTACTGTTGTTGTTCAATCATTGTTTGACCCCATTTGGGACTATCTTGGCAAAGATACTGGAGTGGTTTTCCATTTCCTTCTCTAGCTCATTTTGCAGATGAGGAAATTGAGGTGAACAGGGTTCTACAGCTAGTAAGAATCTGAGGTTGGATTTGAACTCAGGTCTTCCTGGTCCTGTGCTCAATTCACTTCCCCACCTAGCTGTCCTTTTGCTCAGGGATGAAATACAAACCTTGCAATTTAAAGTGCCTCCCTTCCCCTCCCCCCACCCCCCAATGACTAGGCTCCAACCTAGTCAACAAGCATTTATTAAGCTCCTACTAAATGCCAAGTACTATGCTAAACTCTGGGGATACAAAGAAAGGCAAATGACTGTCCCTGCCCTCAGGGAACTCATACAGTTTAAATGGGAAATGGGTTTAGATATGTCTTTCCATTCATCCGAGATCAGGAGAAGCACTAAAACTTATGAAATACTTTCCAGTTCCCATGTAATCGGTCCCTGCCGTGATTTGGGGTTGTCTCTTGTCCAGTCCTGTGCTGCAGCTGGAATTGAGGCATTTATCAGAGACTGACCCCCCTTTGGTGGCCGTGAGCTGTCCAGCCCATTCATGTGACAGGCTGGCTTTGCTCTGATCCGGCCTCCCTGACCAACCCCTTCCCTGAAACTCTCCATTTCTGGGAATCTTCTGTCTGGAGATTCTGGCCTCCTACCTACCTCTCATATTATAGGTGGGGCCAATCAGATATACCTGAGTGACAAAAAGCCTAATCAAAGTGTAACCAGGGTGTCTCTCCCCCACATTATCAGCTCATTTCTGCCACCTTCTGGGTATGAAAATTATCACATCCTAAACTGGGTTGCGGGGTAGCTTTCCCCTTAGGGATCCAGCTGCAGTATCTGCAACATCCTTGTCTCTCCAGATCACTAGGACCAGTGCTATAGTCTTTCCCCCTCTTTGCTTGTCTCCTCATTAAATGGAATGCTTTCCTCTGGGTGAGGTCTAATGCACCCAAAATAAAAATACCTAGTATTTTTAATTAAATGGGCTGCTTCTTCAGGGGGAATCCCCAAGTCCCCCACAAAGAAATGCAATGAATTGGGGGTAGTCACTGGCATAAGAGGTGGAAGTTTTGTCCCTTGGAAGTGTAGATGTTTCCTGTATGGTCTTGGGATCCTGACTATCTGCTCCATTGGAAAGGTAATAACAATATGTTGTGCTGGATAAGGTGTCAGATTTCGAATGAGGAAAACTGGAGTTCAAATCCTGCCTCCGACACTTACTAGCAGTGTGACTCTGGAGAAGTCATTGACTATCTTCAGACCTCAGTTTCCTCATCTGTAAAATGATGAAACCCACCCCACCAGGTCTTTTGCTTTCCCTTAAGGAAAACCAGCAAAGGAGAAGGCTCTTCCACCACCACCACCCCGCCCCGCCCCCACCTCTGGCTGCGGCCACGCTCCAGATTTCTCCAGCATAATGGAACTCGGCAGAATGGGAATCCCACTGCGGCTCTTCTCCCCTCGATGAGATAGTAGATATGGGTGGAGAAAAAGCACACCACACTTATATTATCCCTGTAGCATTATCGGACAAGACGGGACTCAATAACGGGGTGGGACAAGGGGATCCAGAGGAGGACCTCCCTACTTGGATGTTTTGCTGTTGGCTGTTGCCCTGTGTGCTGCTGCTCAGGACTAGGCTGGGTACCAGAGTCTAGGGGCAGAGCAGACCTAGAGGGGAGAGTCAAGTGTATGTAGCTGAGATGGGATGTCCAGGTAGGACTGTTCCATCTTCTCTTTCAGGATATCACTACTTTGGTTGGAAGGAACCAAGATTCAGAGACCGATTCCGTTTTTACTGGGAATGTCTTCACCTATTTCAGTTACAGGCCTCTTTGGCACAGCTCTGTGGGTTGGTTTTAAGCCTCAGTGTGGCTTGCTTAATTTGAATTCCTGAGGCCTTTCTTATTTACCATAGGATGCATCCATGGTGCCCTTTTCATTGGACATTGCCATTCGGTGTCTCTTAGGTAACACCTTTTGACTCTGTTGAGTGACTAAGGAAAGCTCAGCATTGCTCTATGGATGAAATTGAATCTTATTACTAGTTTCAAAGCACAAAGAGAATTTCCTTTCAATTAGAATTGGCTAATGACAATTCTAAAATTTCTACTTGTATCTTTAAGCTATCTCCTGTGTGTTAATTAGTCAATTCAAATCTTCCAACAGACTGCCTAATTACTGAGGGGAAGAGTTATGCCAGCCAATAATTTTAATTAGCTCAGATCTAATCACACCAGCATTTAGGGAGCTCTCTCCCTGCCTGTCCCTTTTCTAGGTATAGATTTCCCTAGACTGACTTTGTATGGATTTTCTAAACTCATTTATTGAGGATACCAGAATGGCAAAAGGGACAGGATAGACAGGTTTGTTCCTTTTTTTACTGATTTCAGCTCCATTTAGATCCCAAACAAAATTCACGTGGTACACCGGAATTCGTCTCTAGGTGTCTCTCCTAACAAAAGGATTCTCCATTTCTGTGCAGTTTAGAATGGTTTCTGGCATTCTAGTTTCTGGACAAACTCAGGCCCATAAGCAAGCTCATAAGGTAAGCTTTGCCCATAGATTTCTTAGTCATCTCTTCTCAGATTGGGACCCCAGGGCAGGGTTCAAGGTTTACACACAGCAGGTCTGGGGTCCTCAATATTCAGGTCTGATGTTCTAGGAATGGAATTTTAACTCGCTTCAGCTCAACAACAAGTTTTAATGCCCTGCTTACTATGTGAGGTGCATTCGTAGGCATCGGTGATGCAAAGTAAAACAATCAGGCCTATAGGTAAGCTCAGTGAGTAGTGATGGACTAAGCATCGGGAAGTCTTTAGTTATGGGCAGGCCACTTCACCTCTGTTTGCCTCACTCCTTACCTCTCAGCAGTAAGAGAACTTGGGAAAGGAGGGATCACAGATGGGGAAACTGAGTCCTTTAGAAGTGAGGTGATCTTCTCGGGGTCACACAGCTAATAAAAGGTCTGAGTGAGCCCTGGAACCCACATTTTCTGACTCCAAGTCCACACTCTTAATTTGTCAACCTCTCCCTCCTGTTTCCCATGCCTTCTTGCTCTGGCTCTCCTTCATGTGCCTGCAAGGCACTTGAGCCTTACCTCCAGCTCTTAGAATCATCTCATAGAATTAGGAAACCCTCACTCAATTCCAATCCTGCCTTGAATGTACCCTGGCTTTGAGATCCTGGATAAGTCTCTTCACCTCTCTGGGCCCTACTTTCCTCTTTAAAATTAGGACCTTGGACTCAGTGTCCCTTTATGTCCCTTCTAGCTTTAAATCTGTGACCAGATAGGTGGGATTGCAGGGAATACTGTAATGGAAATGCAGATTTAAAGATCTTCCCTGCCCCTAGGCCCTCTGATTGACTTAAAAGACTCAGAGAACCTTCCTTGATTTGAAAATATGCTCTGCCCCCTAATAGGCTGAATGTGGTCACATGGAGCCTATGGTAGGAGGCTTGGTTTTCAGGAATGACCACACCTTAATGCTGTGGGCAGTGGGTCAAGAGGGTGGTTACATTCTCTGATCCAGGAGAAGGCTATATAATCCCTGATGTGAGGCTTTGCTTTGGGGCTCACTTTGAGAAGTGTCCTGTGATTTGACCAGATGAGACTCTGGGCAGCCATTGAGAGCCCCTCGGCTTTGAAAACCCAGATGTTGATGCTTCCCTCTCTGGTAACTGTGATTTGGTATTGATGTAATGGTTGTTCAGTTTAGAAGCCTGTCTGCTTGATCTGTTTGTTTCTCTGTTTTGAAACTTCTGTCTGTATACTTGAAGTTCGGGATGCTGACCTTTTCCCCCTGAACTAGATAATATATGTTTGATTGATTAAAGTAAGCTTGTTAACCCATTTTGAGTTGCTTTCCTTTAGAAAAGCAGATCTAAGAACCTGTGTTGGCAGCCACCCTGGGGATGTTGGGGTGCTTTCCACTACAAATACCCACCCACATCAATGTGGTCACAGAATCATAATTTTTAAAACCGATTTGGAATTAAGAAACGGAATTAATTTGTGCCAAGTCCCTTCCAGGTTCGTAGACTTGCCCAATTTTTAAAAGCTTCCCCCCAGACCTCAAGAAAATTTCCAATTCTCCCTGAATCAAAGCTGGTCTCAAGATATTGTTGAAGCTCTTTCAATGACCTTTCCTAATTGAGGATTGCCTGTGAATGAAGAATTGACTGATAGTTCCCTGGAGGAATTGAGCAGGTGAGACTGAAAAGAAGACTGTATTTGGAGCTGGAGAACCTGCCTCTAACACTTCAGCTGCCTGTGAGACCTTGGGCCTCAGTCTCCTGGGAGAAGAACCAAGAGAAAGAAAAGGTTTGAGGAAACCAAGGGGGAAGAGGGCCATGTTACAGCCTACAGAGAGAGTACCAGGTTGGGAGCCAGCATTAACAGACCATTTATGTCCTAAGTAAGATCCCTAATTTACTCTATGACCTTGGGTAAGCCCTGGGCTTTCCACAGTACTTCCAGGCTCTGCCTGGGGACAGAGACTCTCTTACTCCTCTATTAGATACTCTAGTACCTAACATGGGGCAGCTAGATGGTGCGGTGGATAGAGAACCAGGCCTGAAGTCAAGAAGACCTGAATTCAAATCCAGCCTCAGATACTAACTATATGACCTTGGATAAGTCACTTAACCCTGTTTGCCTAAGTTTCTTCATCTGTAAAATGAGCTGCAGAAGGAAATGCAAAACCACTCCAGTACTTTTGCCAAGGATGCCCCAAATGGAGTCATGAAGAGTCAAACACACCTGAAGAGGCTGAACAACAGTTTTCAATCTATAATCCTATGAGTCTGGTTTTCTTCAGAGTTCAATTTACCACTTGCCGCATGAAGTATTTCCTGATTGCCTCAGCAGCTAATGCCTACCCCCTCCAAACTTTCTTATATCTATTATCTTGTGTGTAAAATTTTGTGTTTGTATGTGTATATATGTATGAGTATATATACATATATCCATATCCATTAGTATATGTGTACATTTATATGAGCGTATACGTACAAGTACATATATTGTATATATAAACACATATATGCATGTATATTTGTGTATATATTGCTGAAAATGACTAACATTTACATAGTACTTTAAGATTTCCATTTATCCTTACAATAGCCATGGGGGGGGGGGAGGTAGGTGCTATTATTATCCCCATTTTACAGTAAAAAAATAAACTGAGGCTGACAGTATAAACTCTTGACTTGCCCAGTGGTCACCCAGAGCTAGTATCTGAAGCAGCATTCAAACTCGTTTTTCTGACTTTGGGTCTTGCACCACGTAGCTGCCTCCATCTGTGTTGAAAAGAAAGGAGCTAATGGAAATCCAGTGATCTTTCCAACAGATCACATACCCAAAGAAAGAGGATCTAGGAGATTCAGCGAAGAAGGCTGGGAAGGCGAGTTTCTCTCTGACCTGTCTTCCTGAGGTTTCTTCTCTTCTGACCTGTACTCCATTTCATTTGGATTCACTAAACATTTGCATCCACCCTGTGCCAGGGACTGTGCTAAGCCTGGGGCAGAATAAAGAAAGACAGTCCACACACTGATGCCCTGTCTGCTGCCAGACGCTGTGCAAGGAGGACCAGGGCGAAGCAGCCTCTCTCCCCATTGATTCTCCGGGGCTGAAAGGACAGACTTCTCAAAGGGGAGAGATCCAGGAAAAGTATTCTGGGAAAATATGTGGAGGGGGAGAGCGAGCCTCCCTTCACCCTCGCCCCCTCAGGTGGAGTATCATGGAGGGCTTGGGGGGGGGGGGGAGGGATTAGACCTGAGTCCTGAAGGCAGCATAAGGGGGTGGGGGCGCGCCTTGAGCATGTAGTGAATTTTTTGTTCCGTCTCACTGACAACCAAGCTCCTTGAAGGCAGGGACTGACTGACTTTAAAATTTGTGCCTCTGTTCCGCCCTGCCCCCAAAGCGAAAGCTACTGGCCCAGAATGAATCCTTCAGCCAAATGGAGGAAGAGTGAAGGGGCTCGGTTGCGTCGGTGGTTGCTATAGAGACAGAGAGAGCTGGGGCGGGGTGGGAGGACGGCGAGCGCGGAAGCTCGAATCATGTGATCAGAGCTGCACGCTGCGTAAGAGCTTCAGGACTCCGGGTGACCTAAGGAAGTTCTTCTGTCGGCTTGGCGCCCCCGCTAAGATCTCTGGGAAATGGAGTCCAGCAGCGAGCAGAGCCAAGGAGCTGAAGCTTCTGGGAAGCGTAGGCCGGTGAAGGAGCCTCCTCGGCTCCCGTCCCTTTGCCACCCAGCCCCGGGCCTGGGACGTTTTCCGGTTCCCATTCTCAGTTTCGCCCAGGGGAGGGCGCGCGGCGCTGGGGAGACTTTCGCGGTTTCTCTAGGTCTCCCTGACAACCGCTCCTCTCGTCAGTGACGTCATCCCGCCCGCTGCCCTCACTCTGGAGAAGTGGAGCCCTGGGAGGGCCCTGGTCTGGGCAGCTGCGTGGCGGCTGGACTCCGGGGTCGGAAATCGTAGCCTACCTCGCGTCCTGGAGTCTGGGGCTGGAAGAGGCCCCAGGGCGAGTCTTTGAGAACTTATACCCTGAAGGGCCAGTGACTGGCCCTAGGTCATACGGCCCGTTCAGTGTCCAGGGAGGATTCGAACCCCGATCTCCCGAGGCCGGGTCCACGTTCGCTCATTCCCCGAAGGGGTTGCAGGTTTTTCCCCAAGGGCTCCTTGCTATTCAGACAGGGGCCCCTCAGTGAAAGCCCCGGAGCTAGTGTCCGAGAGCCCTGGGGTCCCAGGGACGACCCCCTCCCCACAGCGAGAGCTGTTATTCTCGCGGCACTTGAGGGCTCCGGAGTCCGGCGCTGGTGCCACTTTCCCGACGGGAAAACTGAGGCTGCCTGGGAGGCAGAGTGGCTCCCCCTGCTCGGGTGATGACATTTGAATTCAGGACATGCTGACTCGGAGGTCGGAGCTCCGGCCCTGGGCGCCTTCTATCGGGCAGGGGCGGAGCCGCAGGAGCAGAGGAAGTGGGGCCTTGGGAGTCCTGTCCCCCCGGGCTGGGTCACGAGCCCAAATCAGCCCCCAGCCCTCCCCCCTCAGCCGTCAGTGACGTCAGGGGTGGGGCTTTCTGTGCCTTTTCGGGTTTTCCCGGGATAAACCGTGACTCGCGCAGAGAGGGAAGAACAAACAGCCCCTCCTCTTTCCCCCTCCCCCTTGCCCCCTGCCTTGCCCCTCCCTCTTGTCACGCCCCCTCCTCCTCCCTGCCTTTCCCCGCTGCCACGGCTCCCAGCCTGGGACGTGCCGGATGCCCACGCGTGGGCCCGAGGCGGTGCGCGAAGGGAGAGGAGCCTTGAAGGCCTCCCTCGGCTCTGGGTTTGCCCGTTGGGCAGTTCACACTCAGCCCTGAAAGGAGAGACAGACGTAGAGATCTGTGCGAAAGGGACACAAAGTTACCGTGTTAGGGAAACACTGGTTACATTTCAGTTCCGAGGAAGCGGCTGTGGTTACCACTTGGTCCATTTCTTCGGAGCTCTCCTGATAAGAAAGTGGTGGTGGACCACCCAGAGGTTTTAGGGGGAAGGGGCCACCTATTTTCTTAGGACGCCGGGCCAGGTTGTCCTACCATGCTCTCTGTGCGCGACATCCATCTCCCACTGTCACGCCTTTGCACACGCAGGGGGTCCCCTTTTTCTGGAGCTCTGCCTCTTGGAATCCCTGTTTTTTCTTTCAAAGCTCAGCATGAGAGCTCTCTCCTGGGGGAGTTATTTTTAATCCCGATTTTCCCTAATTCCCCTTCTTTCCAGTGGCTAGTGCCCTGACATTACTTTGTAAATATTCTCTGTTTCTTCATTGGAATGCAAAGTCATTAAGAAGGTCACAGCACCCAACAGTGCCAGGACCACTTAGTAACAGCTTATTGAATAAAGGAATGAATGACTTAAGAGGTTAAGTGCTGGCACATGAGTCCCCAGGACAACAGCCCAAGCATGGGAACCATTGGCTAGCGTCTGCCTGAAGACCTTCAGTGGCTGGGAAAGCTCCTTGTCTCCCAAGGCAGTCCTGATGGAAATGGGTTTAAGTTAGAAGATAGGGGTCAATGAAGTGAAGGGTGGAGGAAATAAGCCTCTACAGTAGAGCCCACAATATGCCAGGCATTGTGCTAAGTGCTTTACAAATAATGTCTCATTTGATCAAATCTAGCTTGAATGGCCCCATAATAAGGGGAAAGAAGGTAGAAGTTAGAAGCAGAACTTTCTGAAGTGATAGCTCAGGCTCTTATCTGGAAAAAGGCCCCTCTGATGAACCACCAAGCAGGTAGGAAGTGCTTAGGCTGGAGTTAGGCCTGGGCCTATGTGAGCCATAGTAGGTAAAAAATCAACTCATGCCAAATTGGATTTTGGTCAGTCATGGGATATGAGGCAAATGGACAAATGTCCAGGACTTACATTGTGGGGAGCAGGGGTTCAGGGAAGGTCCTGAGCAGCAAGGACAGGGATTTAGGGTGTGTGGGCCTCAGAGAAGTCTCCCCATACATTGATAGAAACATCCTATGCTTAAAAGCACCTATGGAGGCTCCCAGCCCAGTTCTCCCTGCCATCAGATTTGTTGAAGACCTTCTCATCCTGGAAAAAATCTCTCTTAACCCAGTGCAATCCCTTATATGCACTGGGTTTTGGCAGAGCCTTGGAGCTCTGCATCAGGAAAGTCTGGCTAGAGGCTGAGCTCTAAGCAGGCAGCTGGTGAGTGTCCTTATTTACTCCTGCGGGTCCATTGGCTTGGGCTTCTTGCAGACCAACCTGAGCCTCCTCTGTAATGGTTCATGTGTCCATCTGGTCCACAGCTGTAACAAGCCAGGGCAGCCTCTGTGGCCGCCCACTCCTGCAAAGAGTTTCTCTGACCTCTGCTCCCATGTTCCTTTGTCTCCCTGGGAGGAAGAGTTCCATTTTCCAGCAGAGTTTCTTATAATTCTGACCTTAGCCAGCACCAAATGAGATGAGTCGAAAAGAAAGGATTGTATATAAAGCTGTTTTTTCTCTAAGCATATGCTGCCAGTGTGGTCTCTGCCTCACAGCTGTCCTGCTTGTCTCTGTTTCCTCCTGCTGGTTCTGTCTTCAGCATACCTCTTGTGAGCTCCTTCTTCGAATCTGGACACCCTGGGGTGGCCTCTCAGTTTGCCTTTGTGACCATACAAGAAGCACCCCAAGCCAGCTAAACTTGTTTCTCCTCATTGCTGTTCTGTCTCTCTCTGTTTCATCATAGCCAATTTGCTTTCCCGTATGTGTTAGCCATATGTCCTATGTCCCTTTTCTACTTCAGCCCAGCCCACTTGGACAGTCTCATGGGGCCTATAGCTCTCACTGACCCTTTGCCCATTTGCTTTTGGTGCAGCCTTTCTACATGCCTTTCCATATCCCAGTTCTCTCCCACGGGCTGGAAGGTATCGATGAGCTTTGCTTTCCGCTTTGCCAAATTGCTTTAAGCAGTTCCACACTGGTCTCAGGCTTCTGCAGTTTCCAAGTACCTCTGAGATCAGACACTGCCTCCTGAAGCTTTCTTTGGTGCCCTCAGTTTCTCCTCACCAGCCCTCTACCTCTGCCACTAGGTTCTGTGGAATGGGCTCTGAATTTAAAGGTCAAACTGCCACTTATTACCTACATAGGTGACTTCCAACTGCCCTTTCTGAGCCTCAGTTTATTCAGTGAAGTATATAATGTAACAGCATCCCTGGCTTATGCCCTTAGGCTAGGCATTGGCTATCCTCCTAACAGTTGCCTTGGGCCATCCTTCTCTGACTAGGACAGGGTTCGGCCTTATCGAGCTATCCTCTTCCTTAGTGACTGGTCTGAGAACACGTTCCCAGTCATCTCATCATCCCACTTCTGTCTCTTCAGGACTTCTGGCATGTACCATATGATGCAGAGAGTGTTTTGTCTGCCTCCATCATGCAAAGCACATGGTCACTAGACAACCCCAGAACTAGGAGGGCCCCATGAGGGCCCAGGCCCACTGGTGCCAGCCAATGCTCCAGTGAATCAGCAGTGGTGTTATTTTAGCCCATATGGTAATCAGAATGCTCATGGCAAAACACAATGTTACCACTTAATTGCATAATAAAGCAATAATGTTGACACTTAATCACATAACAATGCAATAATGTTAATAACCCATAACATGTAAAACACAACGCACACAGACTTGACATTTTATACCATGGGAGGAATAATAAAGACAGCAGTGACTGGTCCATGTTCAGAAGGGTGGAGGGGGCCAGAGGGAGGGCTCTGGATGATTGCCTCAGGAAAAAAAGTCCAGATGCATGCTTAGGATGGCTCTATTCAAATGAAAAATAAAATTAAATCTTTAAAATCCTGGAATTGTATTCAGGGTCCTTATGTCTCTCGTTTGATAGGACAGGACCACATATAGAATGGGTTGGTGGCCCCTTGAAGTGTCAGGTTCTAGAGGACTATTCAGTATGAAGCACTTGGTGGTTAGACTGCTACATCCCAGGCTCTGGCTCCAGGCTTGTCTCGACTCAGTCATCACTCAGTATCACCCTTTCCACTGGCAACTTCCTCACCTAGAGCCTTTTGTTAATGGTCATTGACATATCAAGTTATTAATTAAACAAACCATTTGACTGGTAAAATTAAGTTTTAGATGCATATAATGTGTATTCCAATCATTTCCCAGATCCAACTGTTACCAACTCTCTTTGCTTTTCTGGTGGTGGGGGGGGAGTGGGGTGTGGAGCCAACATGGGCACCCAGAATCTTAACAGAGATTTCCATCACCCAGTCAGTGATGCAGGGATGGTGGCCCAGGCGGTTTGACTCACTGTAGTTTGCTTCACAGGGATTAGGAGACACTCCAAACTTTCATTGGTTCTCTTGGTCACAGCTTGCATGAAGAACAGGAGAGCAGAACAGAGGATGGTGATTCCCAAGGATCACCCCTGCTCCTGCCACCCAGGGCTGGCAGACCCCATTATACCTCAATCCCTAAAGCTTCAGTGTGGAAGGAGGAACCTGCTCTTGGACAGGAAGACCCACTCGGAATGGGCACATTGTTCCTTTCTTTATCCTTCATGCTGCTTCTGTCTGGTATCATGAATGGAAGTCACTCTTCTAAGTCCTTGTCCTCTGTGTGTTCAGGGAAGGCGAGGTGAGGTCCTGAGGTAGGGATGGACCCATATGTGATTTCACTGTTGTAAGGATTGCCTACGTGAAGGAAACTCCACTGATGGAGGTTGACACCTTCTCTGTAACTCAGTCTTGGAGAATTGCCTAGAACATTTGTGAGGGTAAGTGACTTAGCCACAGTCACAAAGCTAGTATGTCTTCGAGGGGGAATAAGCACCCAGGTCATCTTAGCTTCAAGGCCAGCTCCCTCTCTGCCAATCCATGCTTCCTGTAATAGGCAACACCATCCTGGCCCATTAAAATGGATGTAATCTTTCTTATACATGGGCTTTGTTTTTTAACCAAATTATTCCTGATTTCAAACTATCCTTTTTCTTGCCCAGGCCTTGGCTGAGTCATCCCCTAATCCTGGAACATTTTTTTAAATTTAAAAAAAAATTTTCAATATTCACTTTTATAAGATTTTTAGTTCTTAGTTTTTCTCCTCTCCCTCTCCTCCCCATCCCCAAGATGGCATGCAATCTGATCATCATATTAAACATATTTCCACATTAGTCATGTTGTGAAAGAAGAATCAGAATAAAAGGGGAAAACCACAAGAAAGAAAGAAAAAAACCAACAAAAGGAGAAAATAATATTCTTCGATTTGTGTTCAGACTCTATGGTTCTTTCTCTGGATGTGGATAGCATTTTCCATCACAAGTCTTTTGGAATTGTTTTAGATCTTTAATTACATTGCTCAGAGGAGCTAAGTCTAACCAAGTCAATTGTCATACAGTGTTGCTGTTACTGTGTACAATGGTCTCCTGGTTCTGCTCATTTCACTCAGCATCAGTTCACATGTCTTTCCAGGTTTTTCTGAAGTCCCCCTGCTCATCATTTATTAAAGCACCATATAATTCCATTTTATTCATATACCACGACTTGTTCAGCCATTTCCCAATTAATGGGAGCTCCACTTCCAATTCCAATATCCAATCCAGAACTGCTATAAATATTTTGTACATTTTTGTACATCTCTTTGGGATACAGACCTAGTAGTGATGTTGCTGGATCAAAGGGTATGCACAGTTTGATAGCCCTTTGGGCACAGTTGGAACAAATTCTTCCCAGGGCCCACCTACTGAAAAGCTTTTCCTTCAAGATCTAGCCCAGACTTCATGAAGTCTTCCCTGACCCCCACAATTAGGGGTGGTAAGAGATTGGTGACCATCTGAAAATGTTCCCTCCTGGCACAAGTATTCTTAGAGCACCCTTTCTCCATTGTTCTTTTGTCCTTACTACATTCTCTCTTGGATCTTGCTAATTTGGGTATATATTTTTGTCCTCTTCCTAGACTTTAACCTCCAGCGCAGAAATGCTGTCACTCTTCATCCCTGTATCATGACAACACAGTACTTTCAATACAATGGATGCTTAAGTTCAGTTGTGAAATTGAATTATCTCCTGTCCCTCACATAACTATTTCTACTTTTGACTCCTTCCCTCTCTCCCTTCTCATTCAAGGCCCTGGCCTTAGTCCATTGGTCTTGGCTCACATATCCCCTTTTGCTTTCCCTGAACACGTAACCTTTTTTTCAAGAAGCTTTTTCTGGTCTCCATTTCTCATGCCTCTTCACTGAGATCATCTCCAATTTACCATGTACATGGCTTGTATGTAAATAGCAGTTTGCATGTTGTCCCCTCCATTAGAAGATGAGCTCTTTCAGGGGAGGGGCTGTTTCCCCCTTTCTTTGTATCCCTGTTGCTTAGCACTAAGTAGGACCTTAATAAAATGCTTGTTGATATGATGACACTTGGTGACAAACCATTCCTTCAGGCCATACTTCTTCTGATGCCTCTTCTTAGACATGGCCTTCCCAAGGGCCCAACAGATGCCACCTACCTTATAAAGCCTCCTCACTCAAGCCAAGTCTAAGCCCCTTGTCAAAGATGCCAAGGTCATCCAATGCATCCTGGGCCATCACCAGTCATCTTAACTTCCTAAAGTCCTACCACTGGACTTTGATGACTTTGGAAGAGAGAGTAAGGAGGACAACTTTGCATAGCTCTGCCTCACTTAAATCTAATTCATGTGCAAATCATAGCATCACCCTTGATATCATTGTTCCTTTTATTGAGCACAACTCCACCCTTCCCTACCCCAACTGATCAGTGAGCAGGAATTTCAGCCTAGGGTGAAAACCTGGCCAGATATCTCTCCCTTATCCCCCCTGCCCAACCCTGCCCCCCTGCCATAACTGGCCCAATATTTCTCCATCCTCCCTGGGCCCCTGCCCTGCTCTGGATCACCTGATATTTCTTCATGAATATTTCTCCATCCCTTGCCCCCTGCTCCCCCACTGGGTCCTCCCCATCTCCACCCATTCTAGGTTTCCTATCTCTCTGCCTTGGGTAAACTTCCGAGCAAGCAGGAAATTCAAATATACACTGACCAATCACTGATTGTAGTTTTGGCTTACATAACCTGACTATTGAAATCCCTTTAAAAACCGGCACACTGCCCATGCCATCTCACTGTCTGATTTGGGTATGTGACCCTGGCAGTCCCGTGGCAATAAAACCTACTTCCAAATTTTACTCTCAGGGATCTTTTGTCTCACTCCATCCTGGCCCAATACTTTTTGAAAATGAAGGACAAACAGCAACTGTAGCTATAACCCTAAGCTAGTCATTGTCATTACCAGTGTCTTTCTCTTCCTCACCATCACAGCTGTCATTTAGAGGAAGCTGGAAGATCCATAAAGTGCTTTCCATGGAATATTCCTTTGGGGCCTTCCAACAACATGTATTATTCCTGCTTACACATGAGGAAACTGAGTTGGAGAGGTTACATGACCATAGGGAGTATATGCCCTCACAGCTAGGAAGGGTTGCAGGCAGAATTAAAACTCATTTTCCTAGTGAAGAGCTTCTTGGGGTGCCAGTTTCATACCCTACCTTTTACCCCACACTGTCTTCTCATCACTTCCTGTGTAGCAAGTACAAAGCCTGTGGAAGCCATTTCATTCATTCAGCATCCACAGAAAAACAGCTTTGGGCAGGAGGAAGGTTAAGAGCTTCTTTCCTGAGGCCCAGCCCCAACTGGGCTTTTATTTTCTTCTCTCTTTTCAGGCAGTGCCCTCAGTGCTGATTTCTGTAACAGCCCTATTGCCTTTCTCTTCCTTGCTGTGAAAATTGGGTGTTTGGCCTCTAAGGACCCTGAATTTAACCCCAAAGCCTCTTGGCTTCTTTAGAAATGTCTGCTGCCCTGCCTCCTTCCTCTTAGTTCCCCAGAAACAGTGGTGAGGCTCTTCCAAAAAGATTTCTAGGAACTAAGGGCATAAAAAAAAAATATATATATATATATATATATACCTCCAGAGCTTAGAACTCACAAGTTCTAGAACCCAGGAAACTGAATGTTAGAGTTAGTGGAACCTAAGAGATCAATTAATCCAACCCCATCATTTTACAGAGGGGAAAAAGCTAATGCCTGGAAAGGTTATTTACCTGTCCAAGGTCACTCAGTAAATAGAAGAGGTAAGAGTCAAACATAGGCTTTCCCACCCTGGCTTTTTATCCCATTTTAGAACACTTGTTCTTGTCCAGTCATTTCAGTTGTGTCCAACCCTTCATGACCCCCTTTTGAGATTTTCTTGGCAAAGATATTGTACTGGTTTGTCATTTTCTTCTCAAGATCATTTTACAGATGAGGAAATTGAGACATAGGTTAAGTGACTTGCCCAGGATCATACAGTAAGTGTCTGAGGAAGGATTTGAACTCAGGAACATGAGTTTTCCTGACTCCAGGGTTGGTGCTTTGTTTACTGTGCCATGCAACTTATAATGGTTCTGGAGACTCTGAGGGATTAATAGACTTGCCCATGGTTACACAATCATCATTTGTCAGAGGTGGACTTGACTGTAGGGGCAGCTAGGGGGTCCTAGTGCACAGAGTGCCAGGGATGGAGTCAGGAGGACTTAAGTTCAAATGTGACCTCAGACACTTACTAGCTGTGTGACCTTGGGCAAATCACTTCACTCTGTCTGCCTCAGTTCCTTATCTTTAAAATGAACTGGAGGAGGAAATAACAAGCCACTCCAGTGTCTGCCAGGAAAATTTCAAATGGGGTCACTAGGAGTCAGACATGACTGAATAACAAATAGCAGGTTGACTGTCAGGTTGACCTTCTAATGCAACATTTCACCTTGCACATAGTAGTCACCTAATAAATGTTTGTTGAATTTAACTGAATTAAATTTTATTATAATTTGATTCTCATTTTGATTCTTCCTCTAATAAATTAATGCCCTGCCTACAACACAGACAGCTGATTCTGAAATATCTAATGTGCTGTGTAACTGGTCATTCCTGTCTATTAAGATAGAGTTGAAGATGCCAAGGTCATCCAATGCATCCTGTTCCATTGCCAGCCATCTTGATGCCACTGGACACAAACAGCTGATTCTAAAATATCTAATGTGCAGTATAACACACCATCTTGTCTATTAAGATAGAGTTGAAGATGCCAAGGTCATCTACTGCCTCCTGGGCCACTGCCAGTAATCTTGATGCCACTGGATTTCAATGACTCAGGAAGAGAGAAGCTAAAAACTTTGCACAACTTTGCCCACTTAAATTCAATTCACTCATAAGTCAAGACATGGCCTTGTGATATCATTGGTCCTCTTTGAAAACAAAGGAAAAACATCTCCAACTTAGAACATCCCTTGGAAAGGAATGTCCTCATTATACAGCTGAGGAAAGAGAATATCGTAAAGATAAAATGACTTGACTAGATCACTCAGCTAATCAATGGAAGACCTGGAAGTAGGCTGCCACACTACCCTTCTTTCTTGTTTTTCTTTTTTTTTTCTTTTTGGAGGGCAATTGGGGTTAAGTGACTTGCCCAAGGTCATATGGCTAGTTTTTTTGTGTGTGTGGTAAGTGTCTGAGGCAGAATTTGAGCTCAGGTCCTCCTGACTCCAGGGCTGGTGCTCTGCTCATTGCACCACCTAGCCACCCCCAAACAATGTATTACCCTTCTTTCTTTATGGTGCTTGCATTTTAGTTTTAGTGACGATTTTGGTTTTTTTATGTCACAATGACTCCTCAATGTTGTCCTTAAGCCCTGAAACATGGTCACAATTGGGATCTTCCCAACATCCCATCCTTATCGTTCCCCACTTTCTACTGAGGGGCAGGAAGTTTGTTTCATAATCTGTATTTTGGTGCCAAGATTGTTCATTAAATATAATCTGAGTTCTTGTGTTTTTTAGTGGGGTTTTTTTGCTTATGTTTCTGTGGTTTCACAAAATTTCACAATAGTGAATTTCATCCTCCTCGTTCTGCTTTCATCTTTTTTCATCATTTCATAAAAATCTTCCCATGTTTCTAAATTCCTTATGCTATTACATTCGTAAATCATAATTTATTCAGCCATTGCCCCCCCTTCCCTGACCCCAATGATAAACATTTATTTTTTTTTCCAGTTTTTTGCTGCCACAAAGAGTGTTGCTATGAATACTTTGGTATATATGGGACTTTTCTTCCTGTCTTTACTTCTCTGGGGCATATGCCCAATAGTGGTACTGCTGAACAGCTCATCACACCGCTTCTTGAAAGGTCCCTCTTCTCTTCCCCAAGATTGATGTCTTGCCACAGGAAATAGTCTGTAAATATTTGTGGATTGATCCATATGAAGCAATATGCTGTAGTACAACAACACTGGCCTCAGAGTCAGGCCATCAGGGTCCACATTCTGGCTCAGCCATCTATATTGGCCAGGAGTTTGACACCTGGACTAGATGGTCTCTACCAATTCTAACATTTCTAAGATTAAATGATCCTTGTTTGGATAAAGGGTTTCTGAGGGCTCCTGGTAACAACTGGTTTTGAGCAAAAGATAGGCTGTAGGCCAGCTCTTGTTCAAGAGAATTTTCAGTTCATTCTTTAGGGCCATGTGTTCTTTAGTCCATGAAATGTTGTTTTCACATTACAGAAATTCAATTCAACGAAAGTTTACTAAGCATCTCTTACTATGTGCCAAGTGCTGGGGATAGAAAGAAATGATGAATCAGTCTCTATATGCATTCAAGGAATCTTACATTTCCCTGAGGACTATAATGTGGAAAGAAGTAGGTACAGAAGAAAATATACAAGCAAAGTTATTTCAAGAATGAGAAGACAAGAATAACTTGGGGGGTGGATTTGGGAAAAGACTTGAGGAGGAGGTGTCACTTGAGCTAGGCTGTGAGGGAACTTGGGTATTTTGTGAGGTAGAGGTGGGGAGATAAATTCAGGGAGGTGGGAGATGGAGTTTCAGACGCTGCAAACAGCTAATTGGCTAGCTTGGAGGATGTACGAAAGGAAGTGATCTGACATAAGAGTGGAAAGGCAGGTGGGAGTCATATTTTAGAGCGAAATGTGCTTGACGGTAATATTTACTGGAATGCATCTCTTTGACAAAGCAAAGCCTACCTGTACTGCTCAGAGAAGGACCAAGGACCAGTTGTCTCAGGGGAATGCTTAACCATCCCTATACAGAGGCCTTGACCATCTCTTATGTGGAGATCCCTCCCAACATACTGAAGCATAGAGGCTAAAGAGTGGAGGAATCATACACACTGGGTATCACCCTTATTGTTGCCATTGTTATTGTTCAGTCAGGTCTGACTCAGAACCCATTTGGGGTTTTCTTGGCAAAGATACTGGAGTGTTTGGCCATTTCCTTTTCCAGATCATTTTACAGATGAGGAACTGAGGCCAACAGAGTTCAGTGACTTGCCCAGGTTACACAGCTACTAAGTGTCTGAGGCTGGATTTGAACTTCGGAACATGAGTCTTCTTGACTCTAGGCCTGGCACTCTACCCACTAAGCCACCTACCTGTCTGATCCACATTGGGATCCATCCCACAAATTGAGGCCAATGTGGCTTTTCTGGGACAGACCTAGGAGGACTGATTGTCTTTCCAGTTTTCCTGTTTAGAAAACTTGCCCATGACTCCATGGAAAGTATGTGTGTGTGTGGGGGGGGAACAAGGAAAAAGAAACCCCCAATATTTCAATTGCTCAAACTTCATTAATCAGCCCATCAAGTGGGTAGGCAGTGATATAATGCTTACTCCATCTCCCTGCTGAAAAGAAAAGAAGTAATGATTGGATAGATTAGCTGTCATAGGAACTGTCTCCTATCAACTGGTTCCTGTACCATTATCGCATCCTTCTGAGAGGTTATGCCTCACCCAGCTGCAAACACTGCATGGAAGGATGATAAAGATCCTTCAATTATGTCCCATTTCAAGCAGCCTTCTGTTCCTCATGTTTATGAGATGAAATGTATTCTATTTCACATTGTTGTTATAGGTTGGCATGTATCATTTGTCAAATGGCAGGGGAGTTATCAGAAGGAAATGGCCCTGAATTAGAAACTCTGGAAAAAACGAAACCAGGTTAATGATGTCTGTTTTTAGGGCACTCTTCACTTCTCCTCGGATCCTATTTTCATTGTCTTATAGAATCCAGGCTCACAGAAGCTGCAGAGAAAATATTCAAGAATTTGTGAGAGGAAAAGGCAGTTGTCACAGCCCATGAGGATTCCCAGCCTTGTCCATTTTCTGTCCATAGCCCATGATCCAGTGTGATAATTGAAAATGTCTTTCAAAGCTCACAAGGTGCAAACACCTCCCCAAAGTGAAGCCTTTCCTGAGCTCTGAGGGTGCTAGTGCCTCTCCCCGACGAAATGACCTTATAGATATTTTTGTATGAGACACAATGTGGTGTAAAGGATAGAGGCATCCTCTGTGGCAAGAGCCCCTGGGTTTGAGACCCACCTTTGACACATACTTTGACACACACACTTAACCTCTAGTGTCTCTAGTCAACTCTTAATAATATTAGTTGTAAAATAGGTGCCGGATGCACATTGGTAGAGGAAATTTTTTCACTGGGAGTTCCCTTTGCCAATGCAATCTCAGGTCCAGTCCAGAAAAAAATGCATATACTTGTGATTGATGTATATATTATTTTCCCAAATAGAGAAAACTGAGGCAGACAGAGCAAGTGATTTTTCCAGGGCCACTCGGGCAGTGAACTCTATGGCTGTGTCTGAATTCAGGTCTTCCTGACTCCAGGTCTCGTGCTCTATCTGCTAGATGGGTGAGTGCTGGAAATACTAGCAGACAATTTCATTTCCTCAGATGTTAGAGCCCAAGGGGGAAGACCCAAGTCTACAAGGGATAAACCTATGGCGGTGATAGCCAGGTGTTTCTGTGGATAGAGTGCTCAAATTGCAATCAAGCATACTTGAGTTCCAATCCTACTAGCTGTGTGACTCTGAGCAAGTCACTTGACCGATCTCAACCTTGGTTTCCTCATCTATAAAATGGAGATCATAGTAGCACCAACTTCTCAGGGTTGTAATTGGCAGGATATATGTAAGTGCTTTGCAAACCTTAAGCATTAACTATTAAGCCAGAATCACAGCCAAATCTGTCCAAACCTATTCATGGAGAAGTAATAACAGAGCAAGCTAGGGTGCTAATTAATAAAAATTAACCTTTATAAATGAGGTCTAGAGGGCAGGTGCAAAAAGCAAAGCTATGATCAGTGTGTGGTCACTGTTGAGAAGCTATAAAGTGAATGTGATAATTCTTGGTCAGCTGCTCTATCAGATTCCTGGCACAGAAGGGATCTTTCCATGGGGCAGGACACCGGGCACTAGGCTTTTCTGCAGACTTGCTGGACTTTGCTCACTTAGGTGCTTCTGGCATGCTGCCAAGTGTTATCTGTGTCTGGGACCATTGCCAGGGCTTTTGTGCCCATCCCACTTCTAAAAGGGGACTTCCTTGGTCTTGGGGATGGAGTTTGTGGGGTGTTTGGGGAAAACTTGATGAATCATGGAAAATCTGAGTGAAGTCCTAGGGTGAGGCTTTCCTACCTGTGTGCTGCCCATTCAACCAGCTGGTCAGCTACCCTGCAATTATATTTTCTCACTCCACTGAAAACTGACAATCAACTATCTCCGATCCACAAATATTTGCTATCTACCAACACAAAAGAAAAATCCTATGGGTGTGGTAGCCACAGGTTTCTGGTTTTTGTTGGCCTTTCAGAGTAAAAGTCACAGGAATATTGGCTGAGCTTTACTGATACCCGGAATTCTAGCTGGAAGGCCAGAAGACTTATTATCTTTGTAATTTGAGAAGAGACTGAATGTTCTACCCTCTAATTGCCAGGAGAATCGATCTGATCAAAAGCACGGAGGACACAGTACTCTGCTGCTCACTTATACCGGTGTTTATTCTTAGTTTAGGCAGGGACTTTTTGTTTACTTTTATTTACATATTTTGTCACTGGAGTATCCTGCAGACCTCCTGGACAGAAAGAGAAAATCGACAAGGAATCTGGTAAATAACAGTAATTATGAGGAACTTCAGTTATTCCCACATCTGCTGGCTCTCTCTCTCTCTCTCTCTCTCTCTCTCTCTCTCTCTCTCTCTCCCTTCCTTGCCTCTCTGTCTTTCTGTCT
This sequence comes from Gymnobelideus leadbeateri, assembly GCA_011680675.1. Classification (NCBI taxonomy): domain Eukaryota; kingdom Metazoa; phylum Chordata; class Mammalia; order Diprotodontia; family Petauridae; genus Gymnobelideus; species Gymnobelideus leadbeateri. Next base: position 631,672 of record WOXC01003458.1, read on the forward strand.
CTGTCTGTCTTTGTATCTCTCTTTCTCTCTCTCTCCTTCCTTCTCTCTCTCTGTCTCTTGGCCTCTCTCCCTGTGTGTCTTTGTCTCTCTGATTTTCTCTGTGCCTTTGTCTGTCTATGTTTCTCTCTCTTTGTTTCTGTCTGTGTCTGTGCCTCTGTTTGGCTCTTTCTCTTTTCCCTCACTCCCCCCTTCCTTGCCCCTATTGGAGTAGTAAGTTCTTGACTTGCATTAGTGATAATTTCATGCTTCAAAAGGTGGAGGAACCAATGAGGGCAAATTCCATTTGGGGCTTGATGCTCATTAGTGGGGAGGAGCTTGTTGCTGGGGTGGAAATGATAGGCACCCTGGGAAAAATGATCATTCTCTCCTACAATCTGTGAAGGAGAAGAATCTGGACATACTGTAGTGTGTGCTCTAGATGGAGGCAAAGCAGGTTCCATAAGGTTCACAGGAAAGATAACTCAGATTCAATGGACTAAAGTGCTGAGATGGAAGTAAGTCTAGGAGGGAGGGAAGATGCTCAAGAATGACTTTCTGAAGACTTAAAGGGAAAGAATTCTAGTGAGGAGGAAAGATATGATACATCTAAGGAGCCTGATGTGGTTGCACAGGGAACTCAACATATACACATATACATATGTGTGTGTGTGTGTGTGTGTATTTTTGGGAGGGGGAAGGTAAAGCAACTGGGGTTAAGTGACTTGCCCAAGGTCACATAGCTAATAAGTATGTCAAGTGCCTAAGGCCACATTTGAACTCAGGTACTCCTGACTCCAGGGCAGATGCTCTATTCACTATGCCACCTAGGGGCCCCTCAACTTCTATTTAGCAAAGAAATGTGCAGAAGTTAGAAGCATGCCAGGTAACAAAGGATGCACTGGAGTAAGGCACAGTACTGTGCAAAAAGTATCAGGAATGTGAAATCTCAGAATGAACAGAGTTTGTGAAAGGAAGCTAAGAACCAAAAGGTTCCCCTCCTCCCTTTTTGATTTTTAGCTATTTGGGGAGAAAAAGGATAATCAAAGAGAAGACAGGAATTTTGTTTGTGGTGGATGTGATGATAACTAATAGAAGGGAGAAGGTGGAATTGCTTAACTTCATTTTTCTTTGGTTTTCTTTACCAAGGAGAATGGCCTTTGCATTGGTAGAATCAGAACAGAGATGACTAAGGGGCCTTACTCCGGTGTAGGCTCTCCTCCCGTCAAACCTAGACTATTGCAGTGGCCTTCTGGTTGGCCTCCTGGCCAGAAGACTCTGCCCACTCTAGTCATCCTTGATTCAGCTGCCACGGCGATCTTCTTAAAGCACAGATCTGCCCACATTGCTCTCCTTCACTCCGTAAACTTCGACAGCTCCCCATGACCTCTAGGATAAGACATAACACCTTCTCTCTGGCTCTCAAAGCCTTTACAACTTGGCATCCTCTTATCTTTTCAGTCTTCCACTTTATACTGCCCTCCTTGCACCTTGCAATCCAGCCACACTTGTCTTTCTACTTTTCCTTCTATATGACACCATATCTCCCACTTCTAAGCCTTTTCACTCAAATGTATGCTTGCAACACTCTCCCTCCTCACCACTCTCTGCTAGACTCTCTGAAAAGAGTCAGATTTAGGCTTGATGTTAGAAAAAGCTTCCTGACAATTAAGCTGTCCAAAAACGGAATAGCGACCTCCAGAGGCCATGGGCACCCCCTACTTGGACATCAGGTAGCAGGGGCTGGAGAACACCCCTTTGGGCATATTGGAGTGGGGATTCCTGCTAATGGGGTCTTGGCCAATAAGCCCTTCCTAACGAGCTTGCCCTTAATGAGGAGGCTGCTAGGTGGTGCAGTGGATAGTCAGGAAAACTCATCTTGCTGAGTTCAACAGACTAGCTGTGTTTCCCTGGGCAAGTCATTTAATCCTGTTTGCCTCAGCTTCCTTATCTGTAAAATGGGCTGGAGAAGGAAATCGAAAATTCCACCAGTATCTTTGCTAAGAAAATCCCAAATAGGGTCATAAAGACTTGGACACAGCTGAACCACAACAAAACCTGAGTTTGTACAGTGTAGTGCTTCACAGGAAGAGTCTGGGAGACATGTGATGATGTGCATCCTTGTGAGGGCCTTGGAGAGGTTTTAGAGTGCATCCTCTGTAACTGATTCTGGACTGCCAACCACATGGTCAACAACCTTTCTTCTGTTGGAGGCAGTCATGGAAAAGGAAGTGGGGGCACCTTCATAAGGCTAGAGCTAACCTCAGCCTTTCTCTCTTGGCTGGGATTCTTATCTTAGCCTGACTTTGCTGACAGCATCTAATGAGACACAGTGTTCTGAGGGGAGAACTCTCAGAAGTCCTCTTCCTCCAAGGCCAACCTGAGGACCTAGGAATATGGCCTCCATTCTTGGGCTGCCTCAGTATTTATCTCCTCACTACAGGCATAGAGATTAGTGGCTATATGGTCTTACAAGTTTCAGAAGGTCTTGAGAATAAGCCATCCTTGAGTCTGGGAGCCCAGACACCAAGTCCATTCTGAGTTTTTCAGTCAATCCAGAGTGCCCCTAAAGACTGAGAGGAGTGACTTTCAAGACCCAGCCCAGGGATAGCTGAGATAACACTTGAACTTGGTCAGTCTAATGCTGTAGCAGCAGCACCCTAGCATACCCAGGATGTTTGCCAACACAGGTTCTTAGATCTGCTTCTCCAAAGGAAAGCAACTCAAAATGGGTTAACAATCTTACTTTAATCAATCAAATATATATCATTTTACCTAATTCAGGGGGAAAAGTCAGCACCCTGAACTTCAGAGAATACAAACAGATATTACAAACAGACAGAGAAACGGATCAGTAGACAGGCTTCCAGCTGTCTGACCATTACATCCATACCTAGTCAGTTATCAGAGAGGGAAGCACCAACATCTGGGTTTTCAAAGCTGGGGGGCTCAACAGTTGCCCAGAGTCTCATCTGGCCAAATCACACAATTCTTCCTAAAGTGAGCCCCAAAGCAAAACCTCACATCAGGGTATATATAGCCTTCTCCTGGGTTAGAGAATGTCACAACCCTCTTGACCCACTGCCCAATCACAAAGTAACAAGGTGGGGGCATTCCTGAAAAACATGCCTTCCGCCACAGGCTCCATGTGACCACATTCAGCCTATTAGGGGCAGAGTATATTTTCAAATCAGGAAAGGTTCTCAGAGTCACTTAAGCCTATCAAAGGGCCTAGGGAGAGGGAAGATCTTCAGATTCCCATTCCTATAACAAATGCTAATGTAGAAACTAGGCTAAGATTCAGCCTCTATCCCCAGACACCAAGATGGCCTATGAGATGTTGAGGGGACATGTGTGTACTTTTGTTCTTGCTATTAAGCCCTTACTATGTGCCAGGTGCTGTGCTAAATGCTGGGAATATAAATACAATAAGAAAAAAAGACAGACCCTGTGGCCCTCAAGGAACTCACATTCTAATGGAGGAACACATACATAAAAGGAAGCTGCAAAGGATAGTGGGGTGGAAGAGGGTATGCATCAGGTGTGGAAGCTGGAGAGGAACAAAGACATGACTGGCCTGAGTGTTTTCCTTAAAATGGAGCTTCTGGAAAGAACAAGCCTATCAGAGGAAAAGGTCACAAATGACAAGTAAATTTCCAGTGTCACTGTGGCATGGTTAAAGAAAAGGCCAAAGAGTCAGGAGTTGAATGTGGTGTGGGGTCCATATTGGGGAAAAGCCATAATACACAGTAAGAAGTGAAAGCCATTAACTTAAACTTTGTGAGAGGTGGAAGCCTAGGTATGGTGACCTGTTAAAAATTATAGCTTAGATATTGAATCATAATTCAAACATTGAATCATAACTTAGATACTGTGACTGGTACATGATGGTACATGACCAGTTCCCAACCTGGAATGCTTGGGCATTTACCCAAGAGCACTGAATAAATGCCTGGATGCCTGGGAACTGGGTTCAAAACTAAGCATAAACTAAAATATTAGCTGAAACATTAAGCAGAAAAACCCAAATGTCTACCAATCCACAGTGAAGCACCCTATGGCTCATCTTCCTTTCATCTGATATCTATAATTACTACAGGGATTTTTAGGGGTCTTTGTGGGGATCCACTGAATCCTCTGGCAGCCCCCCCCCCCCCGATTGCCTCTGTTTGTAAGTATTCATAATGATTGATTAAACTCCAATACTGAACCTGTAGCTCCTTGGCCTCTTCCTTTGGTATCAAACTCACCCCATGGTATGTGGGAGGTGGAGGGCTCTCCAGCCAGGGGAATTCTAGTGGAGAGGAATTAGCTTGTAAAAACTGATTGATAATAAGTGGTTAAATGGAACTGGGGTACAAGTGGCTAAGAATGGAAGTAGGGAACCACACCCAGAATAGGAGCTCAAGTCAATGACTTTAGAAAAGAGATACTCCAACCCCTGAGGGGCACCCTTAGAACTCTGAGGAGTGGATATAGTTGACCTTGTTCTGGAAGAGAGAGATCAACCCCCAAATATAGCTGTTGAATGAATCCTATTTCAGCCACCTTTTGAAAATTCCGAGGTTGTAAACACCTGAAAGGAAAGGACAAACATTGAGGCTATCAGAAAGCCAAATCTAGTACTGATAGGGCCACATGTCAGCCTTGGAGGTAGAGGGCTCAAGACTTCTCTCTTATAGCACATAGGACTGTCTTTCATCAGATGTTGCCAGCAAAGCAGTCAAACTAAAAGAAGAGCTTTAATCAAGAGAGAGGAAGAGGTTGACTAAGGCCAATCCAAGAGGCTGCCATCTACCATATGGATAGCAGCCTAGAACCAGTTATAGAATATCTCACACCTGCTTCAAAATCTTTCCAAGGTACTTCCATACATGTCATCACAACTTTCTGTTTGGAAGCAGGTGGACTCTTGCATCAGCTAAGCCTGGTGATGCACTTTCTGCCAGCTCCTAAAATCTGAGTTTATTGACTAATCTCACATTCCATATGTAGGAGTTGGACTAAATGACTGCTGAGGTCCCTTTTAGCTTTCAAATTCTATGACCCTGTGATACATTGCTTTAGTCATATTCGTTCTTCTGGTACTACTTACTTTGCTGAGTAACAATTCATACAAATCTTCCCATATTTTTCTGAATTTTTTATATTCTCCATTCCTTACAGTGCATACCAAAAATTGTTCACCCATTTCCCAATTTATGAATCAAATGCTAGGCCTGAACTTTAGAAGACTCATGTTCCTAATTTCAAATCTGGCCCCAGTTACCAGCTGTGTGGCCCTGGGTAAGTCCCTTAACTTGTTTGCCTCAGTTTCCTCATCTATAAAATAAGCTAGAGAAGGAAATGGCAAGCCACTCCAGCATCCTTGCCAAGAAAACCCCAAATGGGATCACAGAGTCAGACATGACTGAAATGACTGAATAATAACAATAAACGTCAAACAACAATAAAAACTTGGTTTCCAGTTTTGGCTACTAAAAAATTGGTAGGATATTTTACTACATGCAGGAATTATAATTGTGTCTTTGTTTTCCTTGGGGGAACTTACCCAGAGAAGGGTTGGTTTACTCAAAGGGTACAAATAGTCTAGTTATTTTTCTTAGATTCCAAATTGTTTTCTAGAATAATTGCACTCATTCACAGCTCCACCAAAATGAGTATTAGAGTGACTGACTTCCCACAGCCCCTCCAGCATTGACTATACACTTCTGCTTATCGATTTTTCAATAGACACCAAATTGTAACTGCTTCATGTCTTTCCTGCTCCATCAAGCACTCTGTAGTTTATGGCTGTATGCTCACCTCTCTGTAGGGAAATGCAGCCTCGCACACTTAATCCAGCCTATTAGTAGCTTGGATCCAGTGAATCTCAGAAGAGTTAGAGGATGCTTTTTATATTGTTGAGTGCGTTGGATGGTAAGTTCAGAGAAGACTCTTGCTGCTCCTTTGATCGCATACCTTAGCTCAGAAGCATCATCCAGAAGACAGCAGCTGCAGTGGCAGCCTCAAGAAGAAGGGCTGGAGAGAATGCAGCCTGGTGGGATTGAACTCCTTCTAAGGAAATCACTAAAAGTTTAGGATCCTAGATTGAGAGCTAGGATTAGAAATGGCTTAGAAAGTAATGACGTCATTTTAAAGGTGGAGGTGAAATGACCTGTGTTTCACAGGCAGTGAGAGGCACAGTCAACATTCAGACTCAGGTGACTCAAAACAAATCACTCTTCTGTGGCACAGTGCTACCTCTATAAATGCTGTTTTATGAAGTTTAGGGAAATGTGTTATTTCAGGGATTTGTTATATTCAGTTGTGCAGTCAAGAAAATTAACCACGAAAATCTATATTGGGTGAAGAATTTGAATACTTGAATAATCCAATAAACATTTATTGAGTGCCTACTATGCTCCAGGCACTGTGTGAAGTCCCCAGCAGACAGTCCCTGCCCTCAAAGAGCTTACAGTCTAATGGAGTAGACAGTATGAAAACAAATAAATACAAAAGAGGTATATACAGGATAAATAGGAAATAATAAAAGAGGGAAAGCACTGGAATTAAGAATTTGGGGGAAGGCTTCCTATAGCATGTGGGATTAGTTGAGACTTAAAGGAAGTCAGGCAGTTTAGTCATCAGAGTAGAGGAAGGGGAACATTTCAAGTATGGGGGACAGTAATGATCTTCAAAGAAGGAGAGGTTGAGGAATAATGATGGTAAAGGGAGAGTACAGGAGTAGCAGTGAGGATCAAGTTGTTTTTCCGTTTCCCCAGTGGTGTGGTGAGGGTATAGAGGAAGCTCCATCTAGTGATGGAGAAGGCCAGGCATGCAGTGCTATCAAGGGAAGCCAGGTCTCAGTAAGGTCTAACAGAAAGACAATAAAAGAGATCCAGGACTAAAATTTGTTCATTATGGAATGGGGATTCCAGAGGACACAGTGGAATGTTTGAAATGGGATATGGTTGGAGTAGCATTGGGGAGGAAGGGAATGAACAGGATTGTTTTATCTCCATGGTTGGTGATAGTTTTCTCCTATTTACTCAGTGATTGGTTGATAAAGATTGGGAGAGAATGGGTAGCAGGAAATTGTCATCTATAGAGGTAGTAGTGAGTAGTAGATGAAAAAGGGATACCATTGCTGGGCATGGCTCAGGGGTTTGGGGCAGTGTGTAGGTGGTGCTGATGTAGTGGGTCCTCTAGCTGGCAGATAGTGCTGGACTGGGCCTGGATCATGAGGCAACTGGGATTAGTTGTGTATTACAGCTATTGGTATTGCTTTTGCTGTAGAGACAGAAGATACAGACTGAAGTAATTTTAGGGGCATAATCATGGTTCAGCAGCTTCCAAGTTGACAGAATGAATTGCTGCCTTTAAAGGAGTAAGGAACAATCTTTCAGCAATGATGACTGCCATTTTGTTCTTTGTTGTTCTCAGTATAGTTTTCTGCACATAGTAGGTGCTTAGCAAATGTTCAAGAATTTTGTGGACTCATTATTCCTTGATGATTGTTAAACCATTGCTGGCTATAGGGGTGATTGCAAAAACCTCTTCCTTAGGAGAGTGTGTGTGTGTGTGTGTGTGTGTGTGTGTAGGGTGGTCTGTCTCAGTCACATTAAGTTTAACCCAAGTTTAGTTTAGTTATCTAGTTAGTTATTTAGTTTAAGTTTAACTGTCTTTGGGGGATTGTAAAAATCAGGGATTAGAGTGTCCATAAATATGTGGAACTCCTAGAGAAAAAAAAATCAAATCCAAAGCACTTATAATGATCATAGTTTTTATGAAAAAAAGTTTTATTGATGCTTTTTAAAATATTCTCATCATTTCCTGATTTAATCTCCCCTTCCATTTTGTCCTTCCTTATAACAAAGAAAAACAATTAAGCAAAATAGACTCACAGACTCTGACAGTGTATGTGACATTCCACACCCATAATTCCCAACCTCTTGGTCAGGAAGGAATCAGGAAGTTGGCTTCATCATTTGTTCTCTGCCACCAAACCGGTCTTTGCAAGTAACCTGAGCTTCACTGCCTTTCCATGTTGCTTCACTTACATTGCCATTTTCACTAGTGGTCCTTGGGAATTGTGTTCTCCTATGTCTGTTTTCTTCACTTCCCATTGGTTCCTATTTTCTAGTTACCCCATAGTTATCATTTTAAATCTTTTCTTTGTTGTACTTGTATTCCCAACACCTATCCCAGTGTCTGACACAGAGTTGATGCTTAATAAATGCTTTTGGTTAAATGATTAATGGGAGGCCAATGTTTTGTTAGATTCACACACCATAACTTGTTTATAGCCATTCCTCAAACAATGCGTACCCACTTTGTTTCCAGGTTTTTGAAACCACAAGTAATATTGCTGAAAGTATTTTGGTGCAAATAAAGGAAACAAGCATTACTTAAGAACTTACTATTTGCTAGACACTACCTACACTAAGCACTGGGGGTACAAGTACCAGCAAAAAGAAAGCAGATGCCTGCCCTTTAGGAACTTACATTCTAACAGAGGAAGACATACATGAAAGGGAACTGAAAAAGATTGAGGGGGGTGTTGAAGTGCTAGTATCAGAAAGGGCAATGAAGTCAGGCTAGGCGGGGTCCCTTCACAAAATGGAGGCTCCAGGAAAAACTTGCCAATGTGGTGGGGAGTGATGAGGCCTTGTAGAAGAATATTCCATTGTGAATGAGCTACAGTAGTATAAGACATTCCAGAGCAGGTTCCCCATCCCTGTTCCAGGGGGAGGAGCCCCAAGAGCTGAGGGGAATTCTAGGATGAGACAGGATGAGAAGCTGGAACTTCCTGTCTTTGAGTACCTTGGCATATGTACCTAGGAGTGGGATGGCTGAGTCAAAGGGTATGAGCGTCTTAGTGACTTCCCCCTCATAGTTCCAGATTGTTTTCCAGAAGGCTTTTCTGACTATACACTATTTCCCTCAAAGTTGTTTTTATGATGCTTTCTTTTCCCATGGACATCTACAGCAATAAGCTTCGCTGTGTTATTAGCTTTATAAAATACCAAAATGTTTTGTTTGTTGGCCAGCAATTTTTGGTTTCATTATAGCTCAATTCTAGTATGTCTCAGAACATTATTAAAATATATATTCTTGGACTCGTATATTTACAAGCCCTCATTTAAGACTAATTTTCATGTATAATCTTGGCCACATGATTATGCCTTCTGGGATAAAACACAGCAGTACGTCTTCTGATAATATGTTCAGGTGTTTAGCTAGTTTCCATCCATCTTCAACACCTATCATTAGCCAAGATTTATATCATCACTACTTGCCTCAGAAATAGTTTCCTTTTATTATCCAAATCCCAACCTGCTATTGCTCCAAAAGCTTACCTCTTTGAGTTTCCTAGATGGTTAAGAATCATGGAACATGGGGATTTTGCAAAGAACACTGAGAGCAATGGGAAGTCTCATTACTGAGGTAAGAAGGTTTCCATCCATACTCGAGATCCATGAGAGAGGAGTGATAGTCATGGGGTGAGAACAAGAGACCAGAGTGGGGCAGTCTAGGGTAGTGCTCTGGAGCTTCTGAGCTTCCAAAGGAATTAGGGGAAGGCCTCTAGCATGGTAGATAGGCATAATACTACTACTAATACATGGTTGTTGTTGTTGTTCAATTGTGACCAACTATTTGCACCCCCATTTGGAATTTTCTTGGCAAAGATACTGGAATGGCTTGCCATTTCTTTTTCTAGATCATTTTATATATGAGGAGACTCAGGCAAATAGGGTTAAGTGACTTGCCCAGGGTCACACAGTTGTCTGTGTCTGAGCCAAGTGTCTGAGGTCAGATTTGAACTCAGATCTTCCCGACTCTAGTGCTCTATCCACTGTACTGCCCAGCTGTCCTAAAACATTACTAATATTTATATGACCTTTTAAGGTTTTCAAAGGGCTTTCCTCTCCTAATAAGGATGACCCATAGAGGTAGGTGCTATTACTATCACCATTTAACAGATGAGGATATCACTGAGGCTGAGAGGGGCTAAACCACGTATCCAGGGTCACACAGCCCAGTGTCCAAGGCAGGATTTGACCTAAGGTCTTCCTGACTCCAGGTCTAGAGCTGTATCTACTTTGCCAAGTTTATACTTCATGAAAAGCTTTTGAAGGACTTCAATTTGTACCAGTGAAAGAATTACACCATGGAAACCATGAATCCATCAATGTCTCAATGATAGATGGTAGCAAACCACTTATTAATTAGTAGTTCTGTGAACCTAGTTGTCATTCAATGCAATCATGTATGTCTCCTTTATACAAACTTTATTAAAGTCTTTAAAATATTACAGAAAACATATCAATTTGAAAACTTACCTGCTTGCATTTTGTTTCAAGATGGTGGCTTGACACTCTCTCCTGGCTTCTAATTTACCTTAATTAGTATCTCTTCTTAGAGAAGTGGTGGAGTAGATCAGAAAGACCTCAATTTATATCCTACCACTGAGACTTATGTGTGGGCCTGGGCAAGTCACTTGACTTCTTTCAGAATTCATGTCCTTATCTGTGAAATGGGAATAACACCTATCTCAAAGGATTATTCTGAGACTTAAATGAGATAATGTATAAAGTGCTTTGCAAACCTGAATTGGTATATAAATATGAACTATTACTGTTATTAATTCTATACCATTAATATAATAAGAGACAGAGTCCAGAGGAAGCTGACTTTGGAGCCAGGAAGTCCCGAGGTCAAGTTCAACCCCTGATATGTACTAGCTGTGTAAACCTGGTTAAGGTCCCCTAACCCTTCACTGTGTGGAGGAACTTTCTAAGACTAAAGTGCAGAGAAGTTGCTGACCTACCCTTGGTAGAACAGATTTCCTTTTTTTTTTTAACTTAACAAAAGTACAGTTTTAATTCTATACCAATCAAACTACCAAAGAGATACTTTATGGAACTCGATAAAATAATAACAAAATTCTAGAACATCTTTAATGTTTTTAGAAAATAACTTATCCCTTCCACTAATATCTTCTGTCCCCTGAGGGAAAAGAGAAATGAACACATCCCTCGATTTATCTATTACTTCATGGTCTGGCAAAAGAAATTCCCACATTGGCCATGCCTGAAAATGTCAGTCTCTTTCTGATTTTTAAATTCATCACCCCTTCATTAGGAGGTGAGTGGTCTGTTTCATCTCAGAGTTTCCTAAACTAATAATTACTTATACCAGGAAAATCACAGGTGCAGTCCCTACCCACTTTTATCATACTCAATTTAATTAATGGTCACAAAATTCTTTTCATGGGTTAAAGTCAGACACATAGGCAATGGTAAGGATTCAAATTCACCAGCCAAAATATGGACCATTTTCACTTTACTGTGGAGGACAGGAAGCATATTTTCTTGCCAAAATAAGGAAATAAGTTTTAATTAATACTCATTTTCCCCACCTCCTCTCACAAGAAAGACCAATTGTTTTTTGAAAGGCATATTATGCCCCCAGGTTCATGGAGATGTAGGGCTCTACTCTCATTGGGGCATCACATTTCCCAAACAGATATGATCTCTCAGCTAGGACAAGACAAAGAGTCCTTGATGGTGGAGAGAAGAGTTATGAGAGGGAAATGACTAGGGCTGTCATATGGAATAAGCACTAAACATATCACTCTTGGTCACAGAGGGCAGAAGTAGGAACACCAGATGGACATTATTGTAGGAGATGTTGGAGCTGACAATTTCACCTTCTTCTGCCTCCCTCCCCAAATCTTTTATGTTTCTCTATTGTCTCTAGGAAATAATACTCAACTTAAAAATTTGAATGTTATAATTAATTTTAATATTCTTTTCTTTTTAAATTTTGAGTTCCAAATTCTTTCCCTTCCTCCCTCCCTCCCACCAGTCTTTCCACCCACTGAGAGGGCAAGCACTGTGATATTAATTACACATGTGAAATCATTAGTCATATTGCAAAAAAAGAAATAAAAATAAAGTGAGAAAAGTATGCTTCAGCTTGTACTTGGGTTCATCATTTCTCTCTCCTTCTCTGTCTCTTCTCTTTCCTCCCCTTCCCTGCTTCCTTCCTGTCTCGTTCTCTTTGGAGGTCGATAGAATTGCATTTTTTCATCATGAGGCTTTTGGAATCATCTTGGATCATTGTCTTGACTGGAGTAGCCAAGTTTTTCAACTCCTCATCATTACAACATTGCTCTTACTGTGTGTATACAGTGCTCCTCCAGATCTTCTCCCTTGACTTTGAATAAGTTTATATAGGTCTTGCCATGTTTATCTGAAATCATCCCTCTTGTCAATTCTTATACTGCAACAGCATTCTATCACAATCATAGGCCATGACTTGTATAGTCATTCCCCAATTGATAAGCAACCCCTCAATTTATAATTTTTTGCCACCTCAAAAAAAGCTGCTATAAATATTTTTGTACATGTAAGTCCTTTTCCTTTTCCTTTGATCTCTTTGGGGTACAGACCTAGTAGTGGAGTTGCTGGGTCAAAGGTTAAGCTTAGTTCCAAATTGTTCTCCAAAATGGGTTGGAGCAGTTCATAATTGTACCAACAGTGTACCTATTCCCCTTAATCTCCTGCAGTATTTGTCATTTCTGATAGGTGTGGGGTGATACCTCAGTTATCTAATTCTCATTTATTATTCTAATTCTCATTTCTCTAATCAATAGTGATTTAGAGCATTTTTCATAGGACTATAGATAACTTTTATTTCTTCTGAAAACTGCCTGTTCAAATCTTTGACCATTTATCAACTGGGGAATGGCTCTTTTTTATATAAATTTAACTCAGTTTTCTACATATTTGAGAAATAAGGTCTTTTTAGAAAAGTTTGCTGCATTTCTTTTGATAGTACTTCATTGTCTATGGTACCTTTTATTCTCTCTCTTTCTCTCTCTCTCTTTTTTTAAAGCAAAATGTAGTTTCCCTGATCAATGTCTTTAATTAAGGTCTATTTTTGCTTTTGCTTTGTCTGAGATCATGATTGCCTCTCTGCCTTTTTTTCTTCAGCTGAAGCATATTAGATTCTACTCCAGCCCTTTATTTTAACCTGTGTGTCTTTCTATTTCAAGTGTCTCTTGTAAATATCATATTGTGGGATTCTAATTTATAATCCATTCTGCTGTCTGCTTTTGTTTTATGGGTAAGTTCATCCCATTCACATTCATAGTTATCATTACTAACCACTTATTTCTTTTCATCCTATTTCCTTCTGTTTCTTCTTTTCTCTCTCTTTTATTCTGTCCCATAGACATAGAGCTTGAAGAGACTTTAAAGTACTTAGAATCCAACTGCCTTATATTATGCCTGTACTACTGAGATCCCTTCTCATCAGGTCTTCATGATTCTACTCTTTCCTGTTGTGTACAAACATTAAGCACCTACTATGTGCAAGGCAATGTGCTTCAAATCCTCTGCCAGATAAACTTTCCTTATGTAGAGAAGTGTCACATCACTTCACTAAGCAAAGGAATGGTGTATGACTCTGCTCAGAAATCTTCAGAAGCAAAATTAAAGCTATCTATAGTCATATGAAAAAATGCTCTAAATCACTATTGATTAGAGAGATGCAAATCAAAACAGTTCTGAGGTACCACATCTCACCTATCAGATTGACTAACGTGACAAACAGGAAAATGATAAATGTTGGAGAAGATGTGGGAAAATTGGAACACTAAGGCATTGTTGGTGGAGTTGTGAACTGATCCAACCATTCTGGAGAGCAATTTGAAACTATGCCCAAAGGGCTATAAAAATGTGCATACCCTATGATCCAGCAATACCACTTCTAGGTCTGTATCTCAAAGAGATCATACAAATGGGAAAAGGACCCACATGTACAAAAATATTTATAGCAGCTCTTTTTGTGGGCAGAGAATTGGAAATTGAGGGGATGCCCTTCAGTTGGGGAATAGAGGAACAAGGTGTGATATATCAATGTAATGCAATACTATTGTGCTATAATAAGTGATGAGCAGGCAGACTTCAGAGAAACCTTGAAAGACTTGAATAAACTGATTCTGAGTGAAGTGAGTAGGACCAGGAGAACATTGTACACATTGTGCAATGACTAACTTTGATAGACTTATATCTTCTTAGCAATGCAAGGATCTAAGATAGCTCCAAAGGACTCCTGATGGAAAATGCTGTCCCCTTCCAGAAAAAGAACTATGGAGTCTGAATGTGAATTGAAGCATATTATTGGCCCTATCTTTTTTTTTTGTTTGTTTGTTTCTTCTTTCTCATGGTTTCTTTCATTGGTTCTAATTTTTTTTTACAACATGGCTAATATGAAAATAGATTTTATATGAATATATATGAAGAACCTATAACAAATTACATGCCATCTTGGGGTAGGGGGAGGGAAGAGAAGGGGAGAAAATTTGGAACTCAAAATCTTTTTTTTTTTTTTGGAGGGCAACTGGGGTTAAGTGACTTGCCCAAAGTCACGTGGCTAGTAAGTGTGTTACGTGTCTGAGGCTGGATTTGAACTCAGGTCCTCCTGATTTCAGGGCCAGTGCTCTATTCACTGCACGACCTAGCTGCTTCTAGGAACTCAAAATCTTATGGGAGAGAATGTTGAAAACTAAAAACAAACAAACAAATAAGTCTTCAGGAGCTTCCTGTTGCCTTCCAAGTATGTGTAAGCATTATCCTGGCATTCAAGGCCCTCTACAATCTGATGCTGTTCCTGACTTCTCATTTTACTCCTCATCATGTGCCAAACAAGCTGGATCACATGGAAAGAAAATTATTTTTATTTTATTACACATTGTTTTAGCAATACAATGATTTGGAAATACAAATGGCACCCACTTTAAATTCTATGGACTTAATTTTTAACCTTTTTCAGTAAATACTCCCCATTCATTACCATAACAGTCATCTCAAAGTGGTCCAATTCAATGAAATGAGATACGTTTTTCCCTTTTGGTACCAAGATGATGTAATATATTCTTAATCATTCCTCTTTGGCAGTGTGTGTCAGTGCCTGAGTTTGAATTCAGAACATTATCACTGTACAGCAATAAATCATATTGAAACAAATGTGGCATAGATAGCCTTTAAAAATTAATCTGTCCCTTCTAATACCCTACCCTCCAATTGAGCAAAAAAAAGTTTCTCAATAAATAGCGGCATAGGTTGGCCAGAAAAATTCCCGTATTGGCCATGCCAACTGGACTACCCTCTTCCCTAAATTTACCCTACCTCTTCCACTGTCCACATATATCTTCCATTCCCCTTTCATACCATTCTTTAAAGCCCAGTTCAAATGCCCCTTCCTCTGTGATTGCCCCTGTTGGTAATGCCCTTTCCCTTGGACCTTATAGAGTCCTGTCTGGTGAAGATATCATCGTTGATATTATACATTACAGCTCTCTGGGTTTGTGTCTTAAATCCCCACTGGACTGTAAGTGCATGTGGCATACCCAGCACAGAGCTCTCTATAAGGGAGTGCTTAAGTAGAGCTTGCTAAATTGAACTTGTTAAATTGTACAGGGTATTTTGAGCGGGGAGGGGTGTTCAGGGATGAAGGGCCCTCTTCTTTCCCTCCTTCTACCCCCTGCCTTTCATAGTGGTGAATTAAAATCAAATTTGTTCTCTCTCTAGAAGCAGCTCTGGAGACTTTGATTTCACCTTTGACTGGGAAGATACGGGAAACATAGCATCAGCAGTTTGTCCAAGTTGCCTTGTCTCAGCTGTCTGGGTTGAGGCCAGAAAGTTGGCATTGACAAGGCAGGAGACTGGTAGTGACCCTCCCCCAAGGGCAGCTAATAAGAAGGGACTCTTCCCTGTGGGTTCTCCTCACCTGGATCCTGTCTTCACTGAAAAGGGAAGACTGTACACAGAATTTCATTTCAGATATGAGTGAAGACCCAGAGTTGCTTTCATCCTACCTTGGAGGTTTGGGACAAACAAAGAAAGACTCTGTCCATCACTCACTCCCACCCTGCCCCCTTTTCTTACAGCAGCCTTTTCACTTATTATGAATGTAGCTGCTGAGAGTGGCTTTGACAAAACCCCCTATTTGGTATGATCTGAGATAGCCCCATTAGAGCCACTGACTTCAGTCAAGGAGCATCTTTGAAACCTTGATTTCCTTGACTTTGAAATCAGTTTTAAAGCCTAGTATTCTGGGAAGGAGCTGAAATGCCTGCTGCCCTCTTCTGAGTGCAATACAGGTTTATCCTACCAGCAGGAAACCTGAAGGTGGCTGGGGCTGATGGCACCTTCTTGTCCTGGGGAGAAAGGTGTTATCATTGCTGATGGAAGAGGGAGGCAGCCTTGGAGAATTCCCTGTATTCTCTGTGCCTATTAATCCCTTCTGAGCTCTACATTTGTTGGAAGCTCTGGGCATTTCCCCAGAGTTGGACACATAACACACACAAAAGAAATTCACAACTCTAACCAAGAGGGAGTTGTCAGCACACAGGTATAGGGGAAAGGATCAAGTCAACAGCAAACATACATAGAATAAGCTGAACTACCAAGGCTGCTCCCCTAATCCCCACATTGTCTTCACCAGGGAGTAGTGTAATATTGCTTCTATTTTTTCTTTTCTTCTCTTTAGCTGCCACTGATCCACTCTCCAGACTGGGCCACTGGAGCCACTTGGTTCTATCATCCTTGAGACCATCTGCCCTCATCTTCTCCCTGACCATTTTCTGCCCTGCCAAAACATGCTTATACCCCACCCCAACTTTTTACTTCTGGCCCAAATCAACACTACCATTGCCTTGGGAAAAGGGTATATCCATGCAACTGCCCTATTGGAGTCTTATTATCTTGTTGGCTTTCTAGACTACCACTGATCTTCTACCAGTGTTGTCTCCTATATTAGAAATAAATTTTGTGAGGGGACAGACTGTCTCCATTTTCCTATTTGCATTTCCACTTCTTAACATAATGTGACATGCAGTAAGCTTATAAGTGATTTCCATTCATTCATTCACTCAGTCATCCATTACAAACACTGCCAATGGAATCAGTTGTGAATTAAAGAAATGTCGGCTCTTTGATAGACAGAAAGCCATCTCCATCCAGGCCACTTGACTCCTTGGGTTTCAAATCAAGTGAAAGGGTGCTTACCCTATGCAAAATAGAAAGTTGCCCCCCGAATACAGTCCACTGGGAAACACTTGTAATGTCTGGAGTTAAGTAGGGGATAGGAAGTCGCTCAAACAACTGGAAGGTGTCAATTGTCTGATGGTGTCAAGTAAAGGAAGAGTTTAGAAGACAGAGATAGGTCACACTTCCCAAAGGAATATATTTGGCTACTCTGAGATACTGCTTTCACCTGACCATGCCTTATTTATTAAATAAATAAATGAATCTCATTCTGTGTAGTTACATTCATTGTTACCCTGAGTGCTTGCAGGGGAGATCTTTTAATCATATCTATGGAGACTTTGACATGACATAAATTCTGAAATTCTACGT
Source organism: Gymnobelideus leadbeateri (assembly GCA_011680675.1). Classification (NCBI taxonomy): domain Eukaryota; kingdom Metazoa; phylum Chordata; class Mammalia; order Diprotodontia; family Petauridae; genus Gymnobelideus; species Gymnobelideus leadbeateri. The sequence continues at coordinate 649,062 of WOXC01003458.1, forward strand.
GGTATCCCTGAGTGGGAAAAAAATGAACTAAAGAGATATGATTTTTGAGAAGCACTCCAAGATAGAACCTACTCAAATAAGCTCAGAGGTTAGGGTGATAAGGCACAGCTTAGTTAAATAACTATTAAAGTACATTTTCAAGGTACTGTCCTTCATGCACTCTACATTCCAGCCATTTCCCCTCAAAGTGGACTTGGTCCCAGCCCTACGACATTATAACAGTTACTAGCTAAGTACTCTTCCTTGAACCTTGGTTTCTTCATGTGTAAAATGGGAAAATAATATTTGATTTACCTACTGCACAGGGATGTGGTGAGGAAGGTGCTTTATAAAACCAGTTGATAGATGTAAGTTTTTATCATTGGAGCACTTTATACTTTTCAAAGTGAATTTCTCATCCAAGATTTTATTTTACTTCCTGTATAACCAGGTGATGGAGGAGGTATTACTATCCTTATTTCATGGTCCATCTAGTGGAATCAACACTTAAGTGGGAGTTAGGAGACCCAGAATCTAGTCCCAAAGAAGAAAATATGGTAAGTGCCTACTATGTGCCAAGCCACCTCCCTTTTACCGGGGAAGTCCTTAAGCACACTCAGTATTTATTCCCTTCCTTCTCCTCAGTCCTTGGCTCCCACTTTCTGCTTTCCTGATCTGACAGGATTGTGTTCTGGAGTAGAAGTTATGTGAAGGTGGTTTGGCAATCCTAAGTAAGAAGAGTTAAACAAATATGCTTGGGCCCAGAGGATCTCTGACTTTAAGAAACAAGGAGAAGGAAAAAAAAAACCCATCAGGCCTTTTGGCCTTTGTCTGCTGTCAGCTCTCATTAGCTTGTGGCTACAGAATAATGAGCTCTGCTTATCCTCTCTTGGGTCAGCTGAACTTGCCTACCGTCACAGTCTCAGAGGCTGTGCCTCATTAATTTTTCTATCCCTCCATCAATCTTCCCAGAAAGGGAAGATGTTCCCCCTGCCCTTTCCCCACTCCCCCACTGGGCTCGAACCTCATCTCAGCATCCTGTCCTGACTGAAGACATCCTTTAAAGAAATCCTTTATGGAGGTACCTCCAAATAGGAAGCCTGGAAAGTGGGCGTCCCTTAGTCAACAGTCAGGATCACACCAAGGAGAGGAAGCAGTCCTTGCTGAGGATAAGGCAGGGCCCAGGGAATATGTATCACCACTCACAAAATCTTGAAGCTGAAAGAGACCTCAGAGGACAGCTTACCTGCGCCATGCTTGAGCAGAAAGCCAATTCCCCCTGATGGTGACTGAGACAAGTAGTCCCCTAGCAGTAACAGCCAATATTTATATAACGCTTTTTATTCCTCCCACTAACTCTGTGAGTAGGTACTACTACTATCTTCATTTTAGCGATGAAGAATCTGAAACATAAAGCAGTTAAGTTACTTACCCAGGGTCACATAGTTTAAAAGTGCCTGAGGGAGAATTTGAATTCAGGTCCCGTAGCCTCCAAATCCAGTGCTCTGCTCTCGGGGACCAAGCAGATCAAATTGATTCCCTTTTCTATATTAAAACCTTTCAGATACTTAAAGATAGCTAGCATTCCCATCTCACATTTTCCCTTAAGCTTTTTCTTCTCCAGGTTAAATATCTCTTTGTGGGTCTTGGTCTCAAGTCCCCTCACCTCCCTCACCTCACCCGCCCCACAGATGTTCTAGCTTACCAGCATCCTTCAGTCTCCACCTTGTCTCTTGACTGCTGTGTGGGGAGTCCTCTTCCATCTGCATTGATTCTCCAGGAGGAGGTGAGTCTATATGAAGATAAATGTGGCATTGTTGCCAATTCTTTCCATTTATAAGCATGGCCATCAGTATAAACGATCATTTGGGTTCTACATTGTGAGAAACTAGGAGGATTAATTCCACAAAGATGCCCCTCCCAGGATAAACTCATTACTTCTAAACTCACCATCCATGGGCTAACTCTCTGCTGTAATTGGAGGGCTGGAGGGGGGAGGACCAAACTCCTCCCAATGCCTTCTGAAACTGAACTCAGCTCTCTCCAGTTGGCAGCAGCTGCTCTTCCTGGTTTCAGCTCCACAGAATAAGAAACCTCCTGGTGTCCCCCCCTCTTTTCATGCCTCCTTTTGTATGTGTCTCACCCTGCTAGATTGTAAGTTTCTTGAAGGCAGGGACTATCTTTCTTTTTTTATTAACTATATCCCTAGTGCTTAGTACAGCATATACAAGGGCACATAGTAGGCCCTTGATAAATGTTTATTGGATTGGATTCAATCCCCAGTTAGTCAACCAACAAATAAGAATTTATTAAGGGTTCTATGTTCTATGCACTATGCTAAGTACTGGGATACAAATACAAGCAAAAAGAGTCCTGCCCTCAAAAAGCTTATATTTAATGGGGGAATACAACACAAAAATGTGGGCTGAAAAGTGGGTGTGAGGGACGATGGAGGGGAGATACTGCTGTAAAGTCTGGAGAGTCAGAGTCAAAGCCTGGAGAGGAATGAGGGCTGGCTGGCTTGGGGCACCTCTCCCAAATGGGGGCCCTGGAAGAAACTCACCAAAGGCAGGAAGGGCTACAAGGAGGAGAGGGATGTCTTGAGGTGGAAAGCATGGTGGCCAAGTTGGGGGAGGGACTCAAAAGCAGAGTTGAGAGGAGAGGAATGCCCAACCTGCTAGGGAAGGAGCTGTAGAAACTTGGTAGGGCATAGGAGAATAGCAGTATTTAGAAAACAGGAGTCAGGGATGGGAGTCAAAGGGATGTATGGCCAGAAAATTTAGTGGGTAACTTTTTTATGTTTCCTAGGTGCTGGGACAGGAACTGAGGCTCACTGCCAGAGTTTGTGAGTGGAAGCCCCTAGGCTGATTTGAGCCCAGGAAGAATGTTCTGATAGCTTATAATCTTGGGATGGGTCTTTAGATCAAGGCCTTTGAGGGATTCTCAACACTGGCTTCTGCTAGAGAGTGGGGGTGGTGGTGGGGGTCACATTCCAAAGATCTCCCCAGAGACAAAATGTCTGTAAAAACAAGGCCAGGTAAGTGGTGATAAGAAACTCTCTGCTTATACAAAAGCCAAGCTCAGCCTCTCTGAGGAACAACGGTTTGAAATTTTAATATGTTTGAACATCTGATATGAAGAATTTAAAACTCTAGGTGTAGATAGGAGTGTCTGAATTTGACCTTCAAAAACCATTAAAAAATTTTTGCTTGAGAGCCTGAGAGACAAATAGAACAGGAAAGTGGTGTAGTATCCTGTACTTACAAGATCCTGGAAGATTGATTTCTGCAGCCAGGAAATCTTTTTAACTTTTTTCAAGTCCCCAACTCTATTTCCTCTCCTTTCAATGTTGTTGTTCAGTCCCTATGGAACAACTGCCCAGGAGTTTTTTGTTTTTTGTTTTATTTGGCAAAGATACTAGAATGGTTTGCTATTTCTTTCTCCAGTTTTATGCAGGCAGGGGTTAAGTGACTTACCTAGGGTCATATAACTAGTAAGTGTCTGAAGTCATATTTGAACTCCAGTCTTTCTGGCTTTGGGTCCAGTGCTCTATCCCCCTGGCTGCCCTTGCTTTCAATAGCTGTTCTCAATTTCTGCTCTCCTGAGATCAAGGCCCAGTCCTCAGCTCCCTCTCCCATATAGAAGAGGCAAGGGGAAAACTGTTACAATGGAGGGGAAGAAGAGGGAGGCAAAAGGGAATGAGTCAACCTTATTCTCATTGAATTTGGCTTAGGGAGGGAATGACATACACACTAAATAGGGTATCTCACCCTCCCTACAGGAGAGTAGGGGGAATGATGAAAGGAAGGTCAGGCTGGGGGGAAGGGAAGTTGGAAGCACATACTTTTGAAAAGGGACAGGATCAAAGTAGAGAATAAAATAAGTGGGGGGTAGGATAGGATGGAGGGAAATATAGTCAGTCTTTCACAATATATCCACTATGGAAATATTTTGCATAGCTACACATGTATAACCTATATTGAACTGCTTATCTTCCCAGTAAGGGTAGGTGACAAGGGAAGAAGGGAAAGAATCTGAAATTCAAAGTTTTAAAATCAAATGTTTAAAACATATATATAATTATTATTACTTTACATGCAACTGGTAAATAAGATATACAGGCACTGGAGCATAGAGATCCACTGTGCCCTACTGGAAAATCAGAGGGGAAATGGGGAAGGATATAGGAGAGATCACTTTGGGGGAGGGGATATTCAGTGGGATCTCTGTTTTGGGGTGGTGGGTAGGGGGAAAATGGGGAGAAAATATGTTACACAAAATCTTGTGCAAATGAATGATGTAAACTAAAAATAAACATAAAATTTAATAAAAAAAATAATTCAGACTGAAGATTACTCAGAGAGCAATGGAGAGGACCATGGTGGCATGTGGAGGCTTCAACCTATCACCAGGAAGAAGCCATGCAAAAAAAAAGTGAGGTAGGTGGTACCATTGGGCAGCTGGGGAAAGAGCTGGGTTGGCATGTACCAAGTGACTCACAGACTGCTTTGGTTTTACCCTGGAGTCCATCCAATATCAGAAATCAATGGGAAGCTGCTCACAAGTAGTTCTTGACCATTCACTAAAGGGGAGCTCTTTCCCTGCTAAGGCTGCCCAGCTCATTCTTGGACACATTCTAATTACACAGAAGTCTTCTTGACATCAAGCCTAAATCTACTTCTCAAAGGTACATCCTCTAGGGCTGAAGTAGAACGAGTCTAATTTCTCCCTCCCTATAATGTCCTTTCAAACACTCAAAGACAGTTATCATTCCTTCAACCCCAAGGCTTTTCTTCCCCATTTTCCTTCAGCTTATTCCCAAACAGCTTTGGCTCAAGGGTCCTCACTGTCCTGGTCACTCTCTTCTGGTTTATTAGTGTCCTTCCTACAATGTGGGGCCCACAATTGAACCGATAGTCCTCTCCTCATCTGCTTGTGTGAACATTCTATCCAGCCCTGATCCAGACCATGGAGCAAAGCTGGGGAACCTCTCGAACTTGGCCACATCCTTCATGTGTGAGGAAGGGGGGGGATGGGGGAAAAGAGATGCAGATGTGGATGCGAGGTGACTTCAGAGCAATGAACAGAAAGCCCAGGTTGTTCGAGCTTTCATAGGGGTTAGAAGAGCAGGATGATGTCACTGCAAGAGGTTTCTGTGAGAGGCCATCAAAGCTGCAGAGCCCTCCCAGACTGCTACTTTCTATGCCTGCCAGATAAGCCAGAATGACCTAGGTGCCTGGGCTATGGACAGGGAGGCAAGCACCAAAGGACAAGACAGAAAATGAAGCAGGGCAGAATCTAGGCTGAGCTCCTAGGACAGTGTCTACACACCAGACCCAAGGGACATCACTCAGATTAAGAATGTGGTCTGGGAGTCCACTTGTCAGGAGCTGCCCCCCAGAAGGTTTCTGCCCTGTTCTCATGCTCTGGCACCATTGTTTGAGCTTCTGCCAGCCTGCCTCCAGGGGTCTCCCATGCAATAATCCTAAAACAAGTCTTTCAGCCTCAAACATAGGAAAATTAGAGTAAGTTCAAAGAAAAGTGATGAAAACCACCAAAAGAACAGCTTGTTAAGAGAGATGAAAGTCAGTTTACTTGTGTAGGGAAGAAGCCACTAAGTACAGTCAGGAGGTCTCTGCAGGGGGCTTCAACATAGTCTCCAGCACAGAGGAATGGAAGCAGGACCTCTGCTCCAGGGTACAAACAGGGGGATACCAAACTGCACTCCAGTGCACCTAGGGATAAATGTGCTTCAGCAGGCTTTGCAGGTGGGGAGACCTAAATTCAAATCATTTCTCTTCCAAATAAAAACTGCCTGGATGACCTGGGAAACTAGATAAGTCCCAGTTCCCCTCTTGGAGGGAGATTTTTTGTCCATGAAATCATAGATCTGACCCCCTAAAAAGTGTAATGTAGGGGACACTGAGTGAGGAAAACCTGGATTGGAATCTGGCCTCTGACATTTACTAGCCATGTGACCACAGACTTAATCTCAATGAGTCTCAGTTTCCTCCCCTGTAAAATGGGGATAATAATTGGATCACTGATCTCACAGGGCTGATGGGAGGAAAATAGTAATTTTTAGAGTGCTACATAAAAATTAACTATTATTAATATTTGGGCAGAGGAAGCCTGTGGAAAACAAACAGATGCTTAAGTTATAGGAAGCACTAAGATGGGTGAAGATAAAACAAAGATAATTTCTCCATATTTCCTTGGGCTACCTCACTAGCCAGGGGGTCTTAAGAGAATGAATGAATGAATGGATGAAAAAACATCTATTAAGTACTTATTGTGTGCCATGTACTATACTAAGTGCTGAAGATATAAATCCCAAAGTGGAGACACTTTCTACTTTCAAGAAACTCATTCTAATAGGAGAAGTCAACACATTCAGGGAAGTGGTAGCCAGAGAGGAGTATTTTGATTTGGAGAGTCAGAGGGATTAGGAACAGGATCCTAGAGCAAAGTGACACACCCTTTCCAGTAGCAATGGCCGAACTGATGTGATTATGGTTTCTGAACTGGAAATGGGGAGCGTGGAGGTAGGGAGGGACGCTAGAAAGGGAGGCTAGAAAGACCTCAGACTCAATTCAGAATTCAGCCTGGGAAGGCTTGCTGAATGTCCCAGCCTAGAGTTAGCTGGATAATAATGGAATCACAGTTTGCAGAGTGAAAGAAGAAATACCTTTGTTGTCAATTCTCATGAGAAGCGGATGTATGCTCCCTCACGGGACACACACACACACACACACACAAACACACACACACACACACACACACACACACACACAAGCAGAGCCAGTGGTTATATGGGATTATTTGGCTTTAGCCCCACCTTCTTCCACCCTTCCTTTCATCCATTGGACAAGATATCTCTCTTTGCATGTTATTCCTTGATGTGTCTCCCCCTTGTCATGCAACACACATTTGAAAATGGCAGCTGTCTCTCCGTGGGGGGCGGGGCGTGTAAATTAATATGCAGGAGGCTAGTTAAACAAGCATGTGAGTAAGAAGTCAGGAACCATCTCTTGACCCTGACCAGTTTGAGCTGATTTCAGCCTGTGTACCCTTCAAGAGGGACTTAGAGAACTCTTCCAGCTCTATGACTGAATAGGGCCGTTCTGCCTTTCTTCCCCTCATCCTGGTTTGCATGTCCCTGCACGTCCTGCATAACATCTGTTTTTGCAATATCCATTGTTCTTATAAAGTCTGTGGAAACCAAACTGTTAGCATTTCTCACCCAAACAGGGGTAGGACAGCTGATGAGAAGATGGCCAGTATGTAAGATGGAACTTGACTTGGGGCCACCTAGATAGAGTGGGCCATGAGAGGAACTAGTCATTGTTGGCTGGGGCAGGACAAGGGATCTGGAGCTGAAAGAGTTAAGTTCTCCAGTGAGTTGTCTCTGGTCTGAAGGTGCAGAGGCTGGAAGAAGCTGGCCAGGCTGTGGGTAGTTGGATTAGATGATCTCTAAAGTCCTTTCCAACTCTGAATTCAACCAATTAATCCAAAAGCATTGATCAAGTGCCTGCTAAAAGGCAAAAAATTATAGTGAATAGTTAGTCTTGGAATCAGGAAGACCTGAATTTAAATCCTGCCTTAGATAAGCTGAGTGGCCCTGGGCAAATCACTTAACCTCAGACTGCCTTAGTATGCTCATCTGTGAAATGGGCAAAATAGTATCATCTTCCTTCAGGAAAGTTGTGAGTATTTATACGAGTTAATATTTGTAAAGGGCTATATAAGTGCTAGCTACTCATATCTCTTGGGTGTTACTGAATTCCCCATCCTGTGTATTCAAAGATAGACCAAATGGCGCCTTGTCAAGACAAAAAAGGCTTTTGTGAGGTGTACAGATGTCTGGATTCCTGCTTAGGTATGGCAGATAGATGGCCCCAGAGGTCCTTTCAGGTCTGATCATGCCACAGCTCCCCAAAATTCTCACTGTCCCTTATGTTTGAAATCTCACCTTTAGAATTCTTTGGGTTCAGCAGCGCCTTTTCCAGGATCCCCTTAACATGAAACTAGCTTTGAGAGAGAGAGATCACAGCCCTCACAAACCCACCTCCATGCAGACAAGGGCTCCCAATCCCTTTCCATTCACACTCATCCTGGAAGGACTTGGGATGGCAGGCAGACAAACCCTTCCTCCTCAGACCTTTACTCAAGGCCTCCCTCCCATCCACCAGATTTGGCCCCATGTATGGCCTTTTGGCTTATTTCTCAGAAGTCCTTCTGGCAGGTCCAGTCAGCATCTCAAAGCTATTGTTAAAGGCTACTTTTCTGGACATTAGGACAATCTATTCTCATTTTCCAGGGAGCTGACTCACCTCAGAGCCAGCAATGATCAATTTTACCAAGCCCATTACTGGCTGAAACATTTCACTTCATGTTCCAGGAACTTTCTGTCCAGGTCTGGAGACAGACCTCAGCTGTGGGTGTCAGCCAGCCCCCTCAAGCCTTATGCTGGGCAGAGATGAGGAGACCAAGTGAGACTGCCTCCCCAAGTGACCTTTGAACTGGGGGGAGGGGCACCTAATTTAGAGCTGAAAAGACCTTTAGGAAGGATCTATGTCCCACTCTCATTTTACAGATGGGGAAAGTGAATTTGCATCCATGCCCTCTGACTCCAGATCCAGTACCACAGGGCCATGATAAGAATGTTTCCCCTGGAGCTTCATGGTTTAGGTCCCATTCTGGATCATGCCACAGGTTGTGGCTGAGCCCTCTCTGTCACCCAGCACATATTCATGAGGAGCAGGTCATGGCGCTGCACTCTTCAGATTCTAATACCCTTCATCCTCACAACAACCCTGGGAACTAGGGGTTATCCCTATCTCCATTTTACAGATGAAGGAATGGAGGCTCAGAGAGGTTAGGTGATCTGTCCAGGGTCATACGTCTAAGAGGGCACTGAAAGCAGGATTCAAGCTCATGTCTCTGATTCCAAGTCTGGTACTCCACCCACTATGCCCCTTCACTGACAATTTAATCACAATTGAGTCAGCTTCAACTTAATCCCCATTTCTTTTCTTTCTTTTTTGGAGGGGGGCAGAGAGGCAATGGGGTTAAATGACTTGTCCAAAGTCACACAGCTAGTAAGTGTCAAGTATCCGAGGTCAAATTTGAACTCAGGTCCTCCTGACTCCAGGGCCAGTGCTCTATTCACTCCCATTTCTTTTGGAAGCTGGCATCCATGTACCAGTGGCATCTTTGAACACAGAAGGAAAGGACTGCTATCTTTAGACAGTCCCAGCTTTATACTTAAAGTTGTTTTGATATTTTTTGTTCCACTGTCATTGGGATGAGACACAGACAGAGACCCAACCCAGTGCTGGCTCAGGCTTCATTTGCAAGAGTAAGATAGCCACTCTGTGAGAGTAGGCTCTCTGCTTATGATGTAGAATGAATCTCTTGCAGGAAATTGTTTCTGGATGCAGCCATGCAGTCACCTGCACTGGGTGCTTTGGCCCTTGGGAATCTTCCAATTCACTTTCCTGGACATCTCCAAACCCTAGAATTTCCTTGCAGAGACAAAAATAGCAAATTGAGCAAGGGAGGAACTTGGGGGAATGCAAGGGGACAATGTAGTGGCTCAGCAAAAAGTGATTTGAAGTTACTTGTGGAGAAAGTGAGTCAACCCACAGCTACACAATGAACAGAAATCCGAATTTACTTTTCCAATAGGCACACACTTGAATGATTCATCAAAGGCCTCCCCCAGCTGCGCAGCTCTGCAGGATGTAGCCCTGATTGAGCATTTCACACAACTTCTTTAACGAAAAGATTTATGTGCTCTCAATGATAAATGGTGTTGTCTGGAAGAACTTTACCTAAGCTTTTCAGGAATGAAAAATGTCCCCTGGGGGGTGGCAAGTCCCCTTCAGTCTGAGATTATAGAGATCCTATGGCAGAGGAGATGCGGGCTATGGAATCATGGAACCTGTGGATAGGGACTTCAGAGGTTATTTAATCTAATCCTGTCCTGGGCAGGGATCCCCTCTACAATCCCCTCTGATTGTGAGGAAGTTTGTCTTTGTTACAAATGTGGTCTGATAAGGTCAATGGACAGGGGCTCAATATTTTCAGCCTTGCTACTGGCTCTGATTTGGCCTTATTAACCTGTTTTTGCCAATCCAATCCAGTCCATTCCAAGCCAGTTCAGTCCAATCCCACCCAATTCATCCCATTTAGAAATTTAGAATTTAGAAAAGCATTGATTAAATGCCTATTATGTGTAATGCTAAGAATACAGAGCAAAAGGAAACAGGCCCTGCTCTCTAGAAGCTAACTTACATTCTATTGAGAGGGATGAAAGATTTCTACAGATAAGTAAATACAAGATAGTTTGAGGAAGGAGAAAGTACTACCAACCAGTAAGATCAGAAGCTGAGCTTTTGCCAAATCCTGTGTGGGTTCCCCTTCTCCCCACCTTCCTCCAAAGGAATGCCTTATAAGTTTTTAACAGACCCTACAGAGAAATACTTGTGGTAGTTGTTGAAACCTAGCAATCGTGAAGGATTTCTTAAATTGATGGGGGCTTCCCTAGTTAAAGCAGCATCCACACTATGGCCGTTCATCCTCATCCCCTTGCTAGCCTATGATAGGTTTGAAGAATTACCTTGACTTCTGTTGGAGGTGCCTTCCTCTGCCCCAACTTCATACCAAAATTACTGTGTGGACAGCTAGGTTGGGATAATGACAACTGGCTAGTTGTGTGTGGTGGAATTTAAAGAAGAGATGAAGGTCTAAACTACATAAATCATCATACCCAATATTGCAGGTCTTAGGAAATGGTATTTTTGACTTGGCAGAATGTAGTGATGGGATAGTATGATATAAACAGTATGCAAATATATTTATATTGGGTTTACTATGTCTGGCAAAGAGATTTCCATTTGCTTCTCTCCCCTTAGCTTTATGACTAGAAAGTCAGTCTCATCAGTTGAGATCTGGGTTCATGTCCAGCCTTGGACACATGTGGGTAAAGAAGAGGAAGGAACAAGGAATTCACTAATGTAGGAAGAAGGGAGAAGGTGGGGGGATAGAATATGCTATTTCTCATAATTTGGGTGCCTAAGAGGAAAAGAATACAAGCATGGAGGAAGAGTAGGGGAGTAGACATCAGATGAATCTCACTGTTGTCTGAAATGAACAAAGGAAGGCTGAATACACACACACACACACACACACACACACACACACACACAGAGTTTAGTGTAGAAGTACATCACGCTTAACGGGGAGACAAACTGAATAGCAGGTGGGGGTTAAGAGTGATGAAAACCAGTGATTGAATAATCAGAAACAAAACAAACTGATCCTCAAGGGAAGATTAAAAGGAGCAGGGGAACAAAGAACTGAAATATGAGGGGAAGCCTCAGATATCCTTTCTGCAATTGGGGAATAGCAGAACAAATTGTGGTTTATGAATGCAATAGAATATTATTGTATTGTAAGTATGAGACAATTTCAGAGAATGCTGCTTGTGCTCACTAAGAGAACAATTTACACAGGGGCATTAACATTGTTAAGAAAAAAGAACCTTGAAAGTTAGTTTAAGAACTCTGATGAAAGTAATAACTAACCAAGTCTCCAGAGGACAGACATATGAGGAAGTGTGTTACCCATCCCCTGAGAGAGAAGTGAAGAGCGTAAGGCAAAGAAAAAGACGTATATTTTCGGACATGGCTACTGTGTGAATTTGCTCTGTTTGAGTATGTTTCTTTGTTAGAAGAATGTACTGCCTTCTCTTTCTTTCTCTCAATTTTTATTTGGAGGAGGAAGTTAAAACACATGACCCAAAACAAGAGGGCCATTACAACATTTTTAAAAATGTGTAGGAGAGAAGAGAGGTGGAATTCAGAAAGAAGTACAGACAGGCAGGACAATTTTGAAAATAAAAGGTACAATTTATTGTCTGCTTTTAAAAAATGAAAGTGTTATGAAATGGAGATTCTTTGTTTCATAGAGAATCTTCTTTTTGTGTTTTGCTATGTGTACGGAATGCTCTCTTTTGATGCTTAGAAAAGTACTAACTACAGCAATAAGATTCAACAAAGAAATGAGCAAGATAAACAAAGACAAAGGAGAAATAAAACGATCGCTTTGGGCAGATGATATGACAGTTTGCTTTAGAGCACCCTAGAGATGCAACCAAAAATTAATAGAAACAACAACTAAGTAAATAGTGGGATTTAAAATAAGCCCACTCAAAACACCAGTCTTTTTTGTTCATTAACTGCCCCCCCCCAGCAGAGATAGGAAAATTAAATTTCATTTAAAATTACTACAATGTCTAAAACTTCTGGGAGTCCAATTGCTAAGACACACAGAGGAATTATGTAAATACAACTACAAAATACTCTTTACAGAAATGAAGGAAGACAAATAATTGGAGAGGATTTAATGGCTCATGCTTAGATCATGCTGATACAGTAAAAATGACAACACCACCTAAATCAATTTATAGATTTAGTGTTATACCAATCAAATTACCAAAGGATTATTTTAAAGAACTTGAGAGAATTATAACAAAATTCATCTGGAGGAACAAAAGGCTAAGAATCTCAAAGAAATAATGAAAAAAAATGGGAAAAGGGCTTAAGAGTATTGATTGCAAAGTAAAGCATTAGTCATCAAAATAATTAAACACCAATTAAAAGGTAGAAATGTTAACTAATGGAATATATTAGGTACATAATATCCAGAAGAAATTAAATATATTAGCATGATGGCTGATATATCCAAGTACACAAACTACTGACAAAAACTGCCAGGGACATGAGGAAGCAACTCTGGAGAAATTAGGCTTAGATCAGGATGCCACATTCTATGCTATAATAATGTCCAACTGTGACATAGATATAAGTGGTAACATAACAAATAAATTAGAAGAGAATAGGATAGGAGAAGAGTTCTTACCCAAAGGATAGAGAAGATCATATGAGATAGAGGGAACTATTCTGGTTACATAGAATTGAAAGCTATTGTGCAAACAAAAATAATGCAGCTGGAATTATAAGGGAAGTAGTAAACTGAGAAAAAAATCTTTTCAACAGATTTTTCTGATGAAAGGTCTGATATCCAACACACACACACACACACACACACACATATATATAATAAGAACCATTTCCTATTAGACAAAAAATATTCAAAGGATAAGAACAGATAGTTCTCAAAAGAAGAAAAGCAAGCTATCAACAACCATATCAAACATTGTCCAAATAATGAATTATAAGAGAAGTGATCATTAAAAGAATGCCAACCTCACACCTATTGGGCTGTCAAAGAGGACAAAATATGGAAAATGGCAAGCAAAAAAGTACTTAGTGCCTTGTTTCAGCTATTTAATTATTTAGCACCTTGTTTCAGTTGAAGTTTCTTTTTAGCCTTGCCCATGATTACATCAAGTCTTTTTTAAGAAACAGAACTCGTGAACCCTACAACTTGTGAACCCCAGAACTTATAAACCCTTGTTGCTGATGCAGCAGGAAGGGGCAGAACAGGGAGGAGCTTAATGACCATATATAAGGAGAAGCACAATCTAGGAAAGGGAAGACCTGAGAAGAGAGCCCTTGTGGTGGCAGAATTGAGAAGGGGAACTTTGTGGTGGCCAGGCACTCTGTTTGTCTGTTCTGTTTGTATTGAATTTTGTTTGTGAAACTTTGTACAAAAGCCCTGAGACCTTATTGGAAGCCCTGAAAGAGGATTTTCTTGTTATCTGTTTACAGACATCCTAGAGGAGGGTTTCAGAGGTCTTGGGGCTATACTAACAATTTGTGTTGAGTTCTCAGACTTTGTGGGTCTATGTTGATTTCACAAGCAGAAAGTGAATTGATGATGGTGCTGGCAATGTTTATGAATGTTGTTTTGGCTCTGTTAAGCTTTGTCTTTCCAGAAACAGAAACTATGAAGGACTTGAGATAGACTGGACACCATGAGCTTCAATATGGAATGGGAATTGGAAGAGGAACTGGATGAGGAGCTGAACAAGGAGCTGAGAGCTGCCTACCTTTGAATCCAGGTGACAGTTGGGTAGATTCAGACAGGAGCTGGGACCATGGAAAAGGAACCATGGAATCTGAGAGCCAGCCTCTAGTCAAGATGAAAAGATCTCTCCTTGGGTACTTAATGCTGACTGAGAAAATCATGATTTACTGTGGCCCAGGGGTTGGAGAACTTTGTACCTCTTAAGGGTGATTGTGTTAAAGATGATTGGAAACTAATCTCCAGTTGAGAAGAAAGAAGACTTTTTGACTTAGGGATAGAGAACTTTGACTTTTGTACTTTGTGTCCCTTAAGGAGGCTTGCTCCTTAAGGATGATTGAGTTAAGGACTTAATGAATGATGTCTTTTGTTTAAAACTATGTGGCCACTTTGGTGAAAACTATGTGGCCACTTTAGTGATAAATTAAATTATAACATTGTGAATGCTGTACTTTGGTTTCTGTGAATGTTTTGCTTTAATTTACTGCTGAATAAATAGAGAGTTCACTATATTATGTAATCAGAACCTTGAAGCTGTTTATAGCAGCAGTCCTCTGGAAAGCTGTTCATGCTTGGCTTTGCACACACTCACTATTTGTCGAGCTGCAAGTTGATTGAAACATTTTGGAAAACAATTTCCCAAATAGAATCCCCAAACTTCCCTTTAGTACAGCAGTCACTAAATTGTGCATAGCCTTTGATTCAGTGATACCATTACAAGGCCTATAACCCCCAAAAATCAAAGACAAAGGCAAAGGACCCATATGTATAAACATATTTATATATTTTTGTTGTGCGAAGAACTAGAAACAAAGAAGGTAGCCATAAGTTGGGTAATGTTGAACAATGGTATCTGAGTGTAATGAAATGTTATTGGCCTATTAAAAAGTGGCTAAAAGGATAGATTCAGAGAACCCTAGGAAGGCTTTGTGAATTGATGTAGAACCAAGTAAAACTACTTGTGCAAGGACTATCACCTTAGAAAGGAAAGCAACTTTCAGAGACTTAAGAACTCTAATCAATGTGATGAATAGGCACGACTTCAGAAGACTGATGAATATTACTTCTCACTTCTTGGTGTAGAATGATACAGACACTTCCAGAAGTGACCATCACAACACAATTTTTTTTCTTGACTATACTTTTGTTATGAGGGAGGGCTTGTGTGTGTGTGTGTGTGTGTGTGTGTGTGTGTGTGTGTAATAGAATTTAGTAACAGCGAAGCAAAAAAAAGAGGAAAGAAAAGTATGTTAATGAAATGTTAAAAAGTAGAAGAGACCATAGTGGAATTCAAAAAGAGATGCAAGCAAGCAGGTCAATGTTGGTACTACTATATTAAATTTGATTTCTATTAAAAGTCACAAGATATATGTAGTAGATTTGTGGATTCATGTATAATTCCCAATTTCTGGTCTTTGTGTATAGAAATGTCCATGTTTCCTGATGAGTTTCTAGTTCATAATAAAAATTTAAAAGGAGACAGTGGTTTTCCTCTCATTGGGATTCTTCAAACAGAGACTGAATGTCAAGAATATTAGAGAGGAGATGTCTTTTGCTTGTGAGTTGCATAGATAATGTGGGTTCCAATCCACCCTATATATTACTGTGGAAGTGGTTTTCTTTAAGTGTATATTAGGACATGTCATTCATCTAACCCAATAATCTCCAATGGTTCCTTATTATGTCTAGTATAAAAAATTAACCCCTCCATATAGACTTTCAAAGTTCTTCACAATATGGCCCAAGAAGTCTTTCTAGCCTCATTGTACATTATGCCCTTGCCTACACACTGTAATCCAATCAATACTGGGCTATTTTGACATGTAACACTCCATATGCCATTTCCATGACTTTCTGCTGCTCCCCCTCCCCCCATGCCTGGAATGCATTCTTTCCTCTGCTTCATAGAATCCCTTTCTTTCACAATCAAACTTAAGTAACACCTTCTACATGAAGTCTTTCCTTCATTCCCCCAACTATAAGTGACCTGCTCTAACGTTTTATAGTTAACTATGACTCTCTTATAACTAATTATAACTCTCTTAATCATTAATTTTAACTTTCTAACTCTCTTGTAGTCAACTGTTTTTCTATTTTTTCTGTATATACTTAGTTATGTACTTGTATCCTCTGGTTGGAAAGCAAGCTCCTTAAGAATAGGAATTGTTTCATTTCTTTGACTTTTATCCCCAGCATGTGTCATAGCACTCAGCACATGGTAGGTGCTTAATTAATGTTTGTTGATTGATTAAGCTGCCCACTGAAACTGGGACCTCTTACATGTCTTTGACAAGGATTCTATTTCCATGGTGCTAAATTTGTTCTGGACTGCCTAGCATTTATGAAGGGCTTCTTACCAGGAGCAGGCAAGACAGTGTACTTGGTGGCCGTGTGTAGTGGTCCTACAGAGTGTTAATTATATGGCCTGGAAAAAGTGGGCAGTAATATTCCATGCAATGAAAGGGTCATCTATGGTCAATGTCTATACTTCAAGGACCACCATAAAGTAGAGAGTGTGTTGATGTTGTAGACCCTACAAAAAGTTTGGTTAAAGGAGACAGACAAATAGTAACATAAAATTACAACATTTATTTGTTATTCCCTTAAGGCTAGCGGTACTTGTACAAGGAGTTAGGAGACCTACATCCTAACTGATGAACAGAGGAATCAGAAGACTTTTTATACATTTTAGAACCATCCCAACTCAGGGTGACCGTGTCACACAATTTTATGGTATCTATTTCTTACCATCTATGTGTGAGAAAGAAGTTCCTTGGTTGTAAATGCAAATTGACAACAAAAGGAGCAGGGTCTATTTACATTTTATGGTTTCAGGATGTCTGTTTTTCTCCCAAGATAAGGGGAAATCCTATCTCCAGCCTTGTCTGGTTTCTGGTGTCTTGCTGACACAAAAAGCAAGGGAAAGCAGTCTGTTTGATTAATTCAGACTTTGGCCAAAATATGATATTTAATGATTATCAAATGTCTACAAAGGAATTCCCTAACCAAGTCTGCATTGGGCAAGAATTATGAATTTCTAGACCAGATGTAGAGAATTTTCTGGTATCATGTAAAAAGTTTAGGGAAATAGTACAATTTTACCACACCTATCAGACCATGGTGAGATTTTTAAGGCCTTATACTTGCAATATATAGAGTCAGGAGTTCTAGGACTATTGACAGAGATAGGCTAACTAGAGACTGGCTCATGGGGACTGAGAGAAGGTAGTTCTGACAATGGCTTCCCTCCTTTACACCCCAGCACAAAGCTTAAACATTTCTCTAATTAGATACTCCCTGCCTTCCCCCTCCATATCCCTTGACAAGGCTGAACTGGCAGTAGTAGTTGGCATGCTCCTTAATTGGGTATGAACCAGAGTAAGTCCCTCATCCTGTGTGGGAAGTCACCTAGGGAGCTTGGGTAGTCTAGGTAGGTGGAGTGGCCAAACCTAGTTTGAAAACAGATGAGATCTTTGATATGGAGGCCTGGCAGTATCAGGGCAGAGAATGTTGAACCTGCATCAACTCTTGCAAATTTATCAGACAGAGTCTGCCAGCCCCTCCAGAAACTTATCCAGGCATGGTGTCTCTTTCCAAGACAAATACTGGCTGAGTACCCAGAATTCACACGCTATGACAGATATGCTGTCCAGTTGGAGTATCTGAATTGTTCCAGCTGATAGCACCTACCTACAGGGGGTTGTCAAAAGTTAAAGAATCATGGTGTCTCAGAGAGCTGCAAAGGAACTCAGGGGTCATCTAGTCCAACACCTGTCTGAATACTAATCCCCTCTATAATATCCCTGGCAAGCAGTCACACAATCTCCATTGGAAGACTTCTAGGGATGGAGATATCACTACCTTCCAAAGCAACCAGTTCCACTTTCAGACAATGCTAATGATCAGAAAGCTTTTCCTGATATCAAAGTGCAATTTATCCCTCTGTAATCTCCACCCACTGCTCCTATCTAGATGGTTTCTTGAAAATCTAGGGATCCTTTTTATTAGGTAGCCTGCTCAGAGTCAAGCTGATTGATCTCTTGAGGTTTGAGGAAATACCATTAACATTGGGTCCATCCATTTCTAGGGCTCTTTAAGGAGGGACAATAGGAAACATGGTAAGCAATCAGTCAATAAACATATATTGAGTGCCTACTTTGTGCCAGACATTATGCTAAATAGGGGAAACAAAAAAAAAAGCAAGGTGTTCACAATCTAATGGGAAAAACAACATGAAAACAAATAAAACAAGCTATATCAGGATAAATATGAAATAATTAACAAAAAGAAGGTATTAGAATTTAGAGGGGTTAGGGAAAGGTTCTTATAGGAGGTGGGATTTTAGTTGGAATCAGGGAAGTCAATAATCAGAGTATAGGAGGATGACCATTCTAGGAAATAATTGGGAATCATATACTCTGATTCAACAAACCACAGTAGGAGGTGTTGGGAGAAGACTTGAAGTCTAAAGTCTGTTACTCCCCATTTCAATTCATTCACTCATTCATTCTTTTGACATTTGTTTAGTACCTTGTATGTGCCTGGCACTGTACCTTGGGGATATAAAGATAAAAACCAAACAATCCTGCCCTCAGGTAGCTTACTTCTATTTCCACACTGGGGAGGTGGTGGAGGCATAGAAGCAACACCTACATGGAAAAGTCAAAGTATACACAAAGTAATTTCTGGGGTTAAGGAAAATCGGGATAGACTTGGCTTAGAGGGAGGCGGGTGATTCTATGAGGTGGAGGTAAGCGGTGGTGGTGACAGCTTGGTAAAAGGCATGGAGATGGGAGATAAAGTGGCCACACAAAAAATAAACCTTTGGCTTAAATGTGGAATGGAGGAAGGACAGTGATATGCAATATGCCTGGAAACATAGGCTAATGTCAGATTGTAAAGGGCTTTCAAAGCTAAATAGAAAGGATTGTATTTTATTCCAGAGGGAAGACCCCTGGGACTTCTTAAGCAGGGACCTGACAGGACTGGACTTTAAAAAAAATCTTTTGACCAGTACAAAGTCTTTTGCTCTTGTCTGGATAACTGCTGTCCACCTTTTCTGATTTTCACCTAGGAATGGATAACCCAGAGTTTGAATTCTCTTGACAGTCAAGGTTTAGAGAGTCAAGGAAACAAGTATGTATTAAACACTTACACTAAGTGCTGGGGATGCAAAGAGGGGTGAAAACAATCCCTGTCCTAGAGAAGCTTATAGTCTAATGGGGGAGATAATATGCAAATAACTACGGACCAACAAGCTATAGAGAGAATGAAATGGAGATGGGCCCAGATGGAAGCTCTATCATAAGGGGAATTGGGAAAGGCTTCTATAGATGGGATTTTGATTTTAGCTGGGACTTGAGGGAAGCCAGGAAGGCAAGAAAGAGGCAGAGTAGAGGAGGAAGAGGATTCCAGGAATGGGAGGAACTGAGGATACACAAACTTCAAAGACAGAGCATCAGACAATGTGATACATTCAATGAAAGGGACCACAGGCTATATGGAGAGATGGTGGTGATATTTGCCAGGACAAAAGGAACATAGCTAGATAGCTTGGTCCTCCATGATGAGGTTGACTTTCCCATGAGAAGGTTAACTTCCTCCCAGATGAGGTGACTTTTCACAGCTTCACCCTTTTCACCTCTTCTGAACACATCGTCTCTAAAATTCAGTCACGTTCCCAAAAGTTCCTTGGCACCAGCTTTAGGGGTGGTGGGTGGTGATGTGACAAGGGGTAAAGTGTGGGTACCAGTAATTCTGAAACTTCTAGCACACAAATAACAGGTCTCTAGGATACATAGTTCATTTTTTTTTTTACATTTTGTAAGAAAAATCTTTTGAAAAAGTAGGTTATAAAGGATATATATCTATATCTATATCTATCTATCTATAGTTTTTTTTTTTGTAGTGAAGTAACTTGGAATTTCTGTCTTGGGGGAAGGAATGACTTCTATCCTTTTGGAGAATTATTAAAGCCTAAGGCAAAGGTTCTTTACTTGAGGTCTGTAGACCCTATGGGGATAGATTTCAGGGGGTATGTGAACTTGGGGAGGAAAATCGCATCTTTAATATATTTGGTTTTCTTTGTTATTCTTTGTAAATTATGCATTTAAAAACACTGAGAAAAGGTCCACCCATAGGTTTCATGAGACTTCCAAAAAGATCTATGATACAAAAAAAGAAGGTTAAGAACCCCTTGGTCCAAGGTGGGTATTTTGAGAAGTACACATTGATTACATAATGTCTATCAGTCCTCAAAGGACCTAGACTCTTAGAACAACTAGACTCCTTCAAAATAAAGCTTGAGTGCTGTCTTTTTCCCTTACTCCTCCCCTCCATTCCCCATTTGATTGTACTATGTTTTTCTAAAAAATTACTTTGTATACATATGTTCTATATTTATTATATTCTACATACATATTATATGTAAGTGTTAATTAAATTTATCAATATAATATATTTAATAATATACTTAAAAATTAAAATTATTATACTCAAATTCCATGGCCCTGCTGCCTATAGGATCTGGGCAAACCTTCCTGGTACTGTATAATAATTGGCATGTGTAATGGGAGTGGGAATTTGAAGATCTTCCTTGCCCCTTAATAAGCCTAAGGGAATTTGAAGACCTTCCCTGCTTTGAAGATATATCCTGCCCTTTAATAGGTTCAATATCATCACATGGACCCTGTGATGGGAGGAGTTTGCTGAAGAGTGGAGCAGAGCCCACAAGAAGCTAGGAGTCAGAACATCTAGATGGTGAGAAAGAGAGCACTCACCCCAGGGAGACAGGCTTGTAAGTAAATGTTGGTTTGTGAGAAGGCTAAAGGATTCTGTGTCTCTCTGGGTTTGTTATGCCTTGTTAACTTCTTTGCTACTATGATGGAATCAGCTTATTGGTTTTGGGATTTGGTTTTCTGGTATCTGAATAAATGTTTTGTTTCTGTCTTATTTATTGAGAGTCTGTTATATTTTGTGATTGAGCACTATGCTGGCATGTTTACAGTGGCTGACAGTGCTGTAAATATTGTGTTGGCACTACAGCATGGTCCCTTGGCCAGACAGTGCAAGGGGCTTTGCATATATAGTCCAAAAAGTACCACTTTGAGGAGAGAAATTCCCATATTTTCCCATCATGTGAAGGTCTAGTTAGGGCATTCACCATCTTTGGAGTTGGAGGACCTGGTTTGAACCCAACTCTGCTTCATTTTGTCTCTTTCTCCTTAAAAAAGTTGTTTAACTTCTCTTGGCCTCAGTTTCCTCATCAGTAAATTGGGGAATGTACTGTGTTTCCACCAAATTGTTGCAAGAATAGAGGAAAATAATATTTTAAAAATTCCTTGTAAACTATATTTAGCTCTATAAATCTCAGCTACAATTATTGGTTAATCTTTCTGGTCCTGGTCCTCAGTTTCTTCATTTATGAAAAGAAGGAGTTGAAAGAAATGTTCTCTAACATCTAAATCCTATAGTTTTATTGGTTCTGAATCTGAATTTCCCTAGCTGGATCCTCATTTCAAGAAAACATTTCCTTTGACTACTTGCTATCTGTGGGCTACAGAGTAAAAAGAAAGAAAAAAATGTCAAAATTTCAGCAAATACTGTCAGCAAAAGTGTGTTAGGCAGGTGTAAGGGCAAACCTAATGTGGCACTGGGGAGTGGAAGAGCAAACTTCCTGAGATCAGCAGCTCAGATGCTCAGAAATCATGTTTATCAAAACTGGAAAACAAGGGCAATTTTTCAAGTATGTGATTTATGTGGTAAAATAATGACACTCCTCACCCAGAAAAAACAATAACTCCAGTTTCCAATTTTCCTGAAATAACAAGATGGTTTTATTCATAATGAAAGGAACAGAAACTGGCTCTTAGTGTGTTTTGAACAATCATAGAGCTGATGCTAATGGAGACAGGAATAAAATGGTAAGGTAGCTGTTACCAAGCTCAATGGGCATTTTTAAGAGTACTTTTCTCTAAGCGGCAGATGAAAGAAAAATGTTCCAATATATAAATGTGAGTCTTGATGCTAATGGGATCACTGCCTTGCAAACTGAATGGTCAGCAGAGAGGAGAGCATCCTTTGAGTACCAGGGAGCCCAAGATGGTGAGCTCAGAGTATCCTTCGCTCTGACTTTCTTTGATTCTTTTCTTTCTCAAGGTTTGTTAGTTCCTTGTAGAGTTTTGCTCCACATGAGAAATTAGACTGGACCAGTGACCTGGACAATTCAATTTAATTCCACAAACATGTAGGAAGCAAGATGCTGGGTGGGACATGGTTTGGTCCAGATTCAGATTTTCAAGGAACAGAGACACAGCCAATTCTACCTAAAGCTGATCACATGGCTTATGGAATAACATAAAAGCCATTGGTAGACTTATACAGACAGGATATAAATACATATGTGCATACCTGCTTCACTGTTAACCATTCATTCCTGGACTTGGTGAAATTAAACTCTAGCCAGGAAATATTCTGATGCAAAGATGGCCCACAGCTGTCAGGACCTGTTAAATTTTATAGTGAGGTAAATACAAGGAGCCTTGCATATAGTCCAAAAAGTACCACTTTGAGGAAATTCCCATATTTTCCCATCATGGGAATACCAATTACATTCAAGTGAGGGAAAAGACATATATATTTTGGTAAATCTCTTTGGTTGTGGTGGCTTTGGGAATCGTGAATAGATTGTGGTCTGTGTGTGACACCTACATATGCCTAGTATGAGGGTAGTGGTGTGGGAAACAAGGAGAAAGAAGGGGGAATAAGCATTTATTAAGTACCTACTATGTGCAGGCATTCTGCTGAGTATTTTTCATATATCTCATTTAATCCTCACAATAACCCTGTAAGATAACTATTACCTCCATTTTATAGTTGATAAAACTGAGGCAGGCAGAGGTTAAGTGACTTGCCCAGAGTCATAGAGTTAAAGTCTGAGGCTAGATTTGAACTCATCTTGTTTTCTCCAAGTCTAGCTCTCTTTCTGCATTGGATAGTTCTACATTGTGTATTCAACAATCATAGGTGGCCACCATGTTGACCAGTATTTCCCTCTTCCCTCTCCTGCCCACATCATGGTACAAGGGACAGGAATGAACCTAAGATTTATTCACCAGCTGCTACCTTATCTTGGCCTCAGTTTTCATCAGTGACATTAGTGGTGTCTAGAATTAATTCACTGAGAAAAAATTTCTTGAGCTGTTCCTCTGTATGTATAATATGTAGTCAATAAGAAAGGACAATATCAGAAAATGAGATGGAGTCTCTGCCCTTCTGGAGCTTACAAAATGGTAGGGAAAGAAGTTTTATACACGTGAACTGACTAAAGAGAACACAACAAATTGTACATGAGTTCTGCTTTTTGGATGGACCTCAATTGGCCAGGCTCCTGTTAGACATTGGATCAATTCAATTCATAAAGCAGTGATCACTGATTGGATTTTCTCTGTTATCCTCCATAGAAAGAGGAGTATGGCAAGGGGTCAACTTCCCCTGGAATCTTGGCTGGACTTATTCTATCCCAACTCCTTGTACTTCTTTCTGATCCAAATGGTTATACTTTCCTCTTGCCCTTCTTAATGCATACTCCAGAAGATAGGGGGAGGGTGGATGAGGAGTAGAGGGATATAGTCTTTGCTAGGTTACTAAGGATTGCATTGGTCTTTGGCCCCAAACATGAAAATTCTGACTTGACTTTAGCTTTGTTATTGTCACTAGGGTCACAGGTTAAAGACCAGATCTTTGAGAATCTCAACTATGGGTGCTGGTTAAAACCTGGACTTGTAATGCCTAGGCTACTGATTCAAGGTTGATCCTTACCCACATACCCAATTATTCAAAAGGGCTATGCCCTCCAACTCCCTCTCCTGCCTGCATGGGAAACTAGGCATGGGTTATATGGATCAGGAAAAGTTACATATGATGTCCCCTGCTCCCCCCTTTCTGTTCTGACATGCTTTTCTTGGTTTCTGTTGGACTCTATCATTGAGCCAGTAAATTCAGCGGCTTCATATAAAGGCACTAAATTGTCATGATGAGAATTGCCCTAGCACTTCATGGTGTAGTGGACAAAAATCCTTCATGTGGCATCTCAGACATCTCCACACCAGGCTGCTTCCATTTTGGCCATCATCCCTACTTCCCACCTCATCTACCTCTCCTCCCCAGCTAGAACCTTGGGCTCTGTCCCTGGAAAACTAGTCTCTGAGAGGTGCCTGGAAGTGAGTTAACCTTGCCTAGAACCAGACCTACAAGGATGTCACATCATGACACAACTCCTCTCCCCTTTCTACTTCCCTTTTATGGGTTGTCTTCTCCCATTTCGAATGTAAGCTCCTAGGGAGCAAGGGCTTGCTTTCTTGTATTCATAACCACAGTATTTAGCACAGTGCCTAGCACATAACAAAAGAGTGCTTACATGTCCTTCCTCTCTGTCTCTGTCTCTTTTTAGTCTCTCTCTGTCTCTTCTCTCTCTCTCTCTCTCTCTCTCTCTCTCTCTCTCTCTCTCTCTCTCTCTCTCTGTCTCTGTTTCTCTCTCTGTCTCTTTCTGTCTCTGTCTCTTTCTCTCTTTGTCTCTCTCTTTCTGTCTCTTTCTCTGTCTCTGTCTCTTTCTCTCCCTCTGTCTCTGTCTCTCTCCCTCTCTCGACTTGAAATCAAAAGATACAGGTTCACATTCTTCTTCTGACAGCTGTCAACCATGTGACCATATCTACTCAGAGCCTCAGGTTTTATCTTCTGTAAAATGGAGCCAGAGACCCGGGTGCTCCTCATGGGCATCATGAAGGTCAAATGAGATAATGTATGAAAAGTGCTAAATATCAGCTTCAAGGCAGGGGAGGCTAGACCTAGGATCACCAGAAGAAGGAGCTCCTTAGTGAAGATACTTCCTCTACCAATTGCCTTGAAATCAGAAGGAGAGAGACAGCATGGTAGAGTTGCCTGCACACTGAGAGGTAAGAGTGCCTTTCCCAGAATCATACAGCCAGTATGTATGAATGAGACTTGAACCCAGAGCTTCTTGGCTTGGAGGCCAGTCCTCTGTCTCTGTACTACATTGCCCCTCTCAGCTTAATGCATGGCAGCTTTTATTATAAGTTTTCCCTTTGTCAAATCAAGTTTCAATTACAATGTAGCAGTCCAAAGTTATTTGTAAATGGAGCACGGAGAATGAATTAAGAGGAAATGAAAACCAAATTGCCTCAGGCTTCTTTTGGCTTCTGGATTTGAAGGCATTGGCAGGCCCCTGACAGGTTTATATTTCATATCCAATGCAGTGCCTCCTTGAGATTGATTAATAGTCATTGCATAAGCCTTAACACAGGAGCAGTAATTATAGAGCATAATTACTACAGGATACAATTGCCTGGCCACACGGCTGTTCTTGTTTCTGTACGAGGTTCTTGACGAATGGATTGGTTCAAAGAGAAATAAAGGAGGCTCCCCTTATCTCCCCTTATCTCTTGGGTCTGGACCTATGGTTCTCTTTTGTAAGGAAATCTGGAGGATGAAACTGTGAATGGTTCTGCTAAGGAAGAAAGGAGGGAGGAGCCTAGAGATGGATGTGGATGCATGGGGAACTCTCCAATGAACTCTGATTTTAAAAGCAAGTAAGATGGAACACAGGTCATGTAATTAATGGGGAAAGACAAAAAAGATAGAGCCCTGTAAGAATAGTGTCATTTAGGCATTTAGCCCAGAGCAAACTGAGGCTTGTGGAAAATGCTGACCATGAAAATGACTTTTTATATACTATACAAGCTATGATGGGAGGAAGAAGATGAACAAGGGCCTGCTGGGATCAGCTCCTATAGAGGCTGGTGGCATAATGATAATGGATATTCAAAAGCAGCTGTAACATCTCTAGTTTTAAACTCTAGTCTTGTTTTTATTCTGTTTTGATCTCAAGTAGAATGATTTTCAAATTAGAAAGAGAAAAAAAAAGTGATGAACAGTAAATCTGCACTGGAAGAGTGAGCTACACCCAGTGAATTCAAGTCATTAGATCTAAACTAATCATCTTCCAAAGAAGGATCCTTTTTGGTCAGCATCTTCTTAGCCTGCTCTGTTGGTGAGTTCTTTTAATCATAGTTTGACTTCAAGGCAGGGCTGGTTTGTGCTGAATCTTGGCACCAGGCAATGGAAATTATAGTAGTGCCAATTACATTATCTATGTACAAAGATAGAAAATACTGTGCAACCTCAAGGGACTATGTAATACTGGCTCATCATCCCACAGCTCCTCCTTGCTCATATGTATAACACATTTAGCATTAAAGACATAAAGCATTGCTTTCTACCAAAAAGTTAAAATGTGAGGTGAGTACAGAAAGTATTAAACAGCATTGTCAATTAGCATCAGCCTAAGTGCTATGACTGAGTTTCCATGTATATAACTTAGTAGAAAATTAGCTCAGTTACACAAACAAATATTTGATGATTTCCTGCTAATATAATAAATGTAAAGGACTGTTTCAATGTTTAATTGGCATCCATGTGATAGCATGTTAATTAAGCCTCAATTACTAGAGAAAGATTAATGGACTTTCCATAAACATAGTAAAAGTAACTAGTTTTAGTTTTGCAAATTACATGCCTCAGTGGGCTGGGGTTTAACACTAGGTGCTCAAGAAATGGTGTGGGGATTCAAGGATGGTTCCAGGAATATAGAAAATTTTTCACATATTCTCTAGCTGCTAACTCACATTCAACTTCAACTACCCTTCTCAGATCTTTGGTTTTCCTCCCAATTTGAGGGGAGTAGGGAGGTATAAGAATTCTATTTCTAGAAAAGAGGTAAGTTCTCATTGAATTGGGCTGAGTTTATCCTGTCTGGTGACATTTTCTTTCCCTCTGTGGTCTCCAATGGTTTTAGAACTTTGATCACTCTTAGGATGATTCTCAATCCTGGGGCTTCTCAGAATCGTCCTGTCCACAGTCATCTTGTCTTGCCACTGCACTTCAATGACTCAGGAAGAGAGAATAAGGCTGAGGACTTTGTGAAACTCTGCCTCGATTAAATCTAATTCACGTACAAGTCAAGACATCTTGTGATTCCTTGCTATACGGTCACATTTATTCTCTACTGAAAGACTCTCATATTCCTTTAAATTTTCCAAATTCCTGTTACTTCATAGATGTGAATATTTCATCCTCTAGCAAAGATCTCAAGCCCTCTATGTCTTAGTAAAGCATTCCATGAGGTTTTGTGGCTGAGAAAATTCATCACATAGTAATTTGATAATATGAGCTTCTTTGGTGTTAGCTGGTCTAAACCCTAAATTACAAAAACAAATCCATTCTTGGGCCTTCATTCAGAGCCTTCTCTGCTTAGTTGGAGTTTGCAGAACTCATGCGTTCCTTTAGCATAGCCTTGAGATTCTAGAGTCACTTACTTGCCACAATGAGGTGGAGAGGGGCTTTTGTGGAGGCTCATATAATTCCAGTGATTCAGAGAATGATCTTTGCTCCATTGTGCTATATCCTTCCATCCTTCAACTTCTTGGATTTGGATTCCACTCAACCTTCTCACATTCTCCTGGGGATAATTCAGTTAATCCTCCCTAATAAGTCAGAGAGCAGAGAAGTATTCCCTGAATCCTTTCACTTTTTACAGGAAAATTTCCCCTGGAAGAAATTAAAATATAGTACCTTTCCTGTAGGTCACCAAAATTGTACTCCTTCCCCTTGTTGCAGAAAAAAATATATGGTTTTATCTGGAGGGGGTAGGGGCTTCCCCTGACTACTCCTGTGATTAAATACTATACATTCACTATCTTCTGATATAATAAAGGGTGATGATGAAATGAGGATGGGAAGCTCCTCAGCACAATTTTCTTGGTTTTTCTGAGGCTGAATGATCATTCATAAGCAAGTACTTGCTGATTACTACAGAGGTTCCATGTAAACTATGGCCCAATTATCTCTGAAACCATCTTTTGATGAATTCAAACTTCTGGTCACATTTTACATCTTCTCCTTATTTTTCTCCTTTTAGTCCTCCCTATGGGACAACCACTTCCTGAGTAGGTCTTGGCTACCCTCCCAGCTTCTCACCTCTGAGGAAAACCCTAAGTGACTTTGTCCAGTGGTTTACTGAAATGTCAAAGAAATGTCTGCTTTCTCTCATGTATTCTTGACAAGTTCCTGCACTTGTCTCTTGATCTGTGGTTAAGGAGATGCTTCCTTCTCAAGTGATGTGAACTTTTGGGAGGAGCTAGTCAATCTTACCACATCTCAGATACTTTACGTGGCATTGAAAGTGGAGGGCTTGTTGGAGACACATTAATATTTGCAAAGTCCTCCCATATCAAATATCTGTCCATCAAATTTGATAGATAGAAGTCCATAAAATATTAACCCCAAACTCCAATTTAGGACTCAAACAGTGAAGGGGATGCCCATCAGTTGGAAAATGTTTGGGGGAAAAACTATGGCAAATAAATAGTGGAACATTATTTCAGTATAGGAAACAACCAATATGAAGAATTCAAAGAAACATGGGAAAATTTATATGAATTGATGCAGAACAAAACAAACAGAACCATGAGAACAATGTCCAATAACATAGTAAAAAGCTCACTCAGAAGTAGTACTCAGTAACTAGAAAACTAATAAGGGTCATAGAGGACAGAAAATGAAACAGACCTTTTCAATCACTATAGAGAGGTAGAAGACTACAAGGACTGAGTAGAATTCACATCTGATGTAGTCATGGTATTGTATATTTTTAATTAATATTTTTTCTTTGTTACAAGGAAAGAGTCAACCTGGTGGGAGGATTGAAATTGATTGTGATTAGAGTAAAAAACCAGCTAGATGACTCAGTGGATAGAATGCTTGGCCTGGAATTAAGAAGACCTGTACCCTGAATCTATCACTTCTCTGTCAGGAGATGGGTAGCATATAAGTTCAAATCCAGTCTCAGACACTTACTAGCTCTGTGATTCTGGGCAAGTCACTTAACCTCTGTTTACCTCAGTTTCCTCATCTGTAAAATGGGGATAATAATAGCACTGACCTCCCAGGGGTGTTACGAGGATCAAATGAGATAATAATTCTAAAGCATTTAGCACATTGCTTGGCATATATTAAGCACTTACTGGTGTGCAGATGTTAACTATTATTATTAAACTGTATTTTAAAATTTGATTTTTCAATGAACAATATGCAAATTTCTTTCTCTTTTCCTAATGGAAAAAAAAGAAAAACAGAAATTTTGTAAAATATATGTGGTCAAGTAAAACAAAATTTTCCATTGTCCTTGTCTGAAAAAATATATCTCATTCTGTACCCAGAATCTATCACTTCTCGGTCAGGAGATGGGTAGCATATTTTATGACCATTCTTTGTAATCATGGTTGGTCATTGTGATGCTTAGATTTAAAACAAAACAAATCACTCCTCTCTTTAAAACTTGGCTTTGAGTTTCATTTAGTGCCAGTCCTTTGGGCTGCTTCTGCGTCTGGAACACGAAAGCCTGAGGCTCACAGGATTCCAGAGAGACAGCTCCTCTTTGGTGTCATTGTCCTCAATAAATATGAGCTGTCTCTTAGCACTAGTCATTTGGAAAAAAAGATTTTTAGATTCCTATAATAATGGGCCCACTAGTCTGTACCTATTATTGGAAAGGACAAATGACAGAGGTGATTTTGTCTTCTCTCTTGATGTATATGTAACTACATCAAAGTAATCAACAGCAATTTAGGAAGTGAGGTAGGAAGGTTGACACAGCCAGGAAGGCTTTACTAAGAGGCATTTCAACTCCATTTAACAGAGCTATTTTATGTTCCTTCTGATATTACATTTAGATAATGACACTTATTGACATTTAAAACATGAGACCAGCCTCCTGTGTGATTTTAATGGACACCACAATTTTGGAAAGCATTAAAATGTGCAATTAGCTCCATAGGGAAAACAACATGGTTTGACTGTAGTCTTCCCCAACACCAAACCAATTGAAAAATAAATTCTCAGAAGACAGAGTCATCTCTACATAGATGGTGTTTAGGTATTATGTATCAAAGGACTTGAAAGGAAGGAGAACTTTTTGTTCTCTCAGGCTCTCTTTCTTCCACATAATCAAGGGTGCTGTTATTTGCTCCCTGAGTAATCTGTATACATCTGTACATAGACACTGGGGATTTAATTGTATGCATTTGATTCAGTGTCCACTATGGATATATGACCTTGTCTTCAGTGTGAATACTCTCTCCTCCTTGGAGCAAGGGAATGTTGAGGTCTAGGGGTACTGGGACCTTGAAATTCAATGGCAATTCAGTGCAGGTCTTGTCTCTAATGAATTTGACCCAAGCTTTCTTCAGCCAATTAGAACACTGGTTGGAGTGGGCAAGATTTTAAGAATCAGCACTAGTGACCAGATTTTAAGAAACTGAACATTGGTCAGACTCTTAAGAAATCTAAGCATTTGTGATGCTTGTGTTGACAAGTGGGCCAGATTGAATCTGAGTGCTTAAATGGAGACAAGATGAATCTTTTATACAGAAGACTGTGGGAACAGAGAAGGGTCTTTATGGAATTAAGGAATGGTGGTCTAGGGTGGGGCCAGGTAGACAATGAGGGCTGCAATGAAAGGGCAGTTAATTGACTGGGAAGGGGGGGACTTGGCCATGTGGGAAAGTTCAAGGAAAGTTCAGGATGGAGGGTGGTTTTCCCAGTGCCAGGCACTGAAGAGATGAAGACAAAAATGAACACATGAAAAAGCCCTCAATGAGCTTATTTTCTATCAAGGGGGAAAATATGTACATATTTAAGTATGTATAAAATATATAAGAAATAAATATAGGGCTATTGTTTTGAAAGTAAAAGGAGGCAACAGCAACTGGTGGAGGGGTGGGATCAGAAATATCTGATAAAAGAACTTGCTCTTTAGCAGAGGTGTGAAGCAAACTAGGAATACTAAGGGGGAGAAGTGATGATGATGAAGGCACCAATGGGAAGTTGGGTGGAGAGTCAGCAAGAATAAACAGACCTTTGCTGAACCCTGGTGAGAGCTTGATTTACTTGTCATTTCTGCTGCAAAACGAGTCATTGATTCAATTCAATGTGGGGAAAAACAAAACTTTATTGAGCACCTTCTGGATATGTAAGGCACTGAACTCAATTTTTCATTTCCTTTTTAAAAAGGCACTGTTCTGAACTTAAACATCAAAAAAAGAGAGCATTTCCATATATAGAGAAAAAGACAAAGAGAAAAAATCATGAATATACGTAAATCTCCATTTCATATTGTTTGCTTTTGAAAAGAAAAAACATATAATAATTTCTACATGTTATTTTCAAAACTGTCCTACAAAAATTCAAGTTTTTTTTGTATGACAATTACTAATATTCTCTGACCTCCACCTCCAACTTATCTCTCTCAAGTAAAAACTATGAGAAAAAAAAGTGGAAATAAATGGACACAGTCAAATAAAATAAACTGATACAGTGGTCATATCTAAAAATGTAAATTTTGTTGTTGTTGTTGCACTTTCTATCCATCATCCCTTTGTCAGGAGGTGGGTAGCATACTTCTTAAGTACTCCCATATTTCAGTTGGTCATTGCATTGATCAGAATTCTTAAGTTTTTTAAAAGTTATTTTTCTTTATAATGTTGTTATCCTTGTATAAATTGTTCTCCTGGTTCAGCTCACTTCAATTTGGGTAAGAATGACCACTTTCCTTGTTAAGCTACTTATTTTCCTTCCAAATTTTTCTTCTAAGCTTTTATTTCTTTTTATCTCTTGCTTCGTTTCTTCCAGATATTCATGTAGTCCTTATAGAAAATGTTTGCCTTTGAGTTTCTTTTCACAGTGTTTATGGACTTATTCTTTTTTTGGGAATCTCTAGATTTGCATTAATTTTTGATAGTGGTAGGTGTTGTTTTTGTTTACTCATGTTTCTAGTTTAAATTCCTGAATTGGGGTTTTGTACCAGGTCTAGTCTCCATCTGAGATGATATGATTTTGTGTGGGGTGGTCAACCATTCATGGTCTTGTCCTGAGTTCACTAGATTCTTGTTCTGACCTTCACCTCCCACGATTAGGCCCCCCACTAAATCTTTGAAATTCATAGTGCTAGACCTTTGGGGACCTCTGTTGTATCTTAGGACAGAATTCTACTGACCTTGGAGCCCCTGAACTTGGACCAAGTCTCAGTCTGAAAGCTACAGCACCATGTTGATCACTGATCACACTGTTCATTGCAACTTCACAAGGCTTCTAAGGTCCCCAGTCTAAGGCTTTCAGGCTTTCTTGGGGGGTCCTCCTGGTCTTGGTGCCTTGGACACCAAATCTTGCAAAGGTTAGATGTGTCGCTGGCCAGTCTATGGTTGAGTTGGAAGGTGACCCTGCTTTAGTACTAGCTTTGTTAGGCCCCCATTCTTATTTCCTGTGAGCTTCCTGTTTTTTTGGTATAGTTTTGGGATGAAAGTAGTTACTTACTATAGTTTCTCATTGGATTTTTTTAAATCGTATTTCTTCTGGTGCAAACTTCAAGATTTTGTTCAGAGGCATAGGAACTGGGCAATATGTTTACCATTTAGACAGTCACATTGGCTGAGAAGTCCTCATACTTGTTTCTAAAGCATAGTTCTAGGCACAAATCCTGAAACTGATTGTGGCATTTAACCCTTTCTTCTTTTCAGTTCCCCTCCCCTAAACTCTGGGCCTTGGTGTCATCTATATAGATATCTGGCAAAAAGCATCCGTGAGTTCATCTCAGAATCTATCCAATTAAACCTTTCTAAGATTAATAAATGTTTAGCTAAATCCCATTTTCTCCCTTCAGAAGACATCATTTGTCCCTGTTTTCGCAAATCTTCTATTGATGTCAATAAGGGAAAGGTGGAAGTTGGAATGAAAACAAACCTAAAACTTGGCTATTTTTTTCTTTTTCTTTTTTTGGCACTTGCATAGTCATCATCCTAGTTTAAACCCTCATCACATCTTGCCCGGGCTATTGCAATGTCCTTCTAACTGGTTTACATGTTTTAAGTCTATCCCCTTTCCAGGCTTTCCTTTACATAACTCTATAATTAACAAAGTTTATTTTCTTAAAGCATAGGTCTGATCATATTGCTCCTGTGTTTAAAAAAATTCCATGGGACCCCTATTGCTTCTAGGACCAAGTACACATTCCTCTATTTGATATTTAAATTTTTTCACAATCTGGAGATTTGCCTCCAGGTTTTGTTGTTCAGTAGTATTCGATACTTCATGACCCCATTCAGGGTTTTCTTGGCAGACACACTGGAATGGTTTGTAATTTCCTTCTCTGGTTCATTTTATAGGTGAGGAAATGTAGGCAGAATTAAGTGACTTGCCCAGGGTCACATAGCTAGTAAGTGTCTAAGGCTAGATTTGAACTCAGTCTTCTTGACTCCAGTCCCAGTGCACTATCCATTGTGCCACCTAGCCTGCTAGGGGGAGGGGCCACACTAGCAGTTAGAAGAATCAGGAAAGATTTCATGGATAAGGTGGTAATTCTCTCAACAAACATTTATTAAATACCTATTATTTGCCAGGCATTATGCTGTGTGCTTGGACTACAAAGACAGAAAACAATACATTGTCAGCCCCCAGAGAGCTTACATTCTTTATAACTGATTCCTTAAGGAGGAGTGTCTGGTCTATCCATATACCTACTAGCAAGTTAGGGGCAGCTTGATATTATACATCATCTGATTTTCTTTCCTACAGTGATCAATCCTTGGCCCTAGCTCAATAATTCAATCTACAAGTTTATAAAGAGAGTTAGGGTTCCTTGGGGTGTGATAAACGTAGAACCAAAGTTGAAATACTGCATTGATTCCTTCCCCTGTCAGTCTCCTCTTCTGGCAGGAAAATAAACCAACAAAACCCTTTCCAGTTGTTTACCAATACACCTGCACTTCTGTAACATGAGAACAGACTGCTCTGATGGGTGCAGTGATGCATTTGGAGCTGACACAGCTGTCTGGAGATGACTTCACCTTGCTGGTAGGGGAAGAACATCTCAGGAATCTTTGTTCATCTAGCAGAACCTGTCTCATTTAGGAGGAGAGAGGTGACAGTAACACCTGCTGCCCTAAGGGACCAGACCTTGACCAGGAAGTGAGGCTTAGGCTGGGGGCTGAGGGCTTGACCTATGTGGTTCTCTTGCAATATGGCTGCCTCCCTTGGGAAGTGAGTCACATTGCAGGCCTTTGAGGAAGCAAAACAACAAGGGTGTGTGGATTTCTCAGAGGCCACATGCTTGGGAATTTGAAGACACAAAACAGGCCAGACAGAAAGAAAGATAAAGATGTATATAGATCTGCCCAGTTACTTAACTGGGAAAAGTATGAGAGCTTTAGCTTGTGGTGCAGTGGCTGGAATGTTAGACTGTTGATCAGGAAGACTTGTGTCTGGATCCTTTCCCAACCTTTCTTAGTTGTGTGCCTCTAGACCAAACACTTAATCTCAGTATTCTCATCTGGGAATAGAAATGTACCTCTATCACAATGATGCTGTGAGGGTCAAGTGAAATAATACATGTAAACTTTGTCTATATCAATGTTAGTTATTATTCACAGATGCTAAAAGGACCCTATCAATGAGAGATGGCTCATTTATTTAGAACTGGAAGGAATTTCAGAGCTTATGTGGTGCGTCCTCCCCATTTCACAGGTAAGGAAACTGAGTCCCAGAGAGATTGAATGATTTGTCTGGGAGCCCAAGAGTAATTTAGCAGACACAAAATTTGAATTTAGGGACCTTCTTTCTGAAGCATTTAGTACTAGACTGTCTAGTACTCTCTTGATAGCACCTTCACAGGGATGTGGACAGTAAAGAAGCATTTATTATGCACTTACTGTATGTACTGCACTAAGGCACTGTCCTAAGCTCTAGGGATACAAAGAGAGACAAAAACAGTCCCTGCCCTCAAGATGTGTGCAATTGAATGGAGGGAAGACAACATGTACATAGCTAGGTACCCACAAGGTGCTGGTCCTTCTGAATACCCCATACACTCCTAGGGAAGGGAAGGCTACTAAAAGCAAGACCTCTATTTGGAGCCCACCCAAGTGGTCATTTCTGTCTCATTCTATTCCAGTCCTTGGCTTCTCCAAGTGTTGCATGTGTAAGGATGTACCATAGACTGGTAACCTCAATGTCTCCACCCAGCTGTAGGGAGCTGTTTCCATCAGGGCAATGGAAATGGAAAGAAGAGAGACAATTGTGTGTGTGTGTGTGTGTGTGTGTGTGTGTGTGTGTGTGTGTGTGTGTGTGTTTTCTGTCTATAGAAGAACTTTCTGGTTAGGAATGATTGGGTTCTAGCCCCTATGAGACACCATCGTTATGGAGCAGAGCTCTTAGGTGTGTTGCCTAGTTTAAGAAATACAAACTCCTAAACCCCTACTCAATCATCATGACTTTAGCCAAGACTGGATATTTTAAAGTGGAAACAGGATGACCATTTGACTGCCTTACTCTATAAGGGATTCCTATTCAGAAATGGATTGGGCTAGATGACTGAGTTCTTTTCTGACTGAGCTTGTATGATTCTGGGACTTTTTAGTCACAGGAAGGTGGCATCTAGCTGGGGTGTCTAAATACCCCCAGAGGCAACCATCCATGGTGAATTTTGTGCTGGAAGAGAGATCTAGATCTTAGGTTAGCTTTACCAGTCACACCTCTCACTCTGCCCTGCAGTGAAGTCACTCTTATCACCTTGGAGATGGAAGAAGATCCGTGGAGGAATGAGCTAGAACTCCCCACAATTTTCTAATTTTCCCAATTCCTCCAAATGAAGAGAGAACATGTCTTAGAGCAATAGTTTATATCTTCAAACAATATCATTTAAGTCATTTAGGCAGTCCTATGTGGCAGTAATTACCTATAGATTTCACATGCTCTTGGCATCATGTGCAGTACTTACTGGGCTAATGGAACAGCTAGTCAGATCCCCAGCTGACCCTGTCCATTAGTGGAAGCCAATTACACCAATAACTTGGATGGCATGCTAATTGGCTTAAAAAGAAGATGAATGAAAGCAAAGGCAGGGGTGGAGGTAATCAATAGAATTTTCTTTTCTTCCCTCTATAGTCTGGAAACTAGGCTTTTTATTTTGAGCCAGTCCTTTCATGGTGCTTAACAAATGCTAATACTGTTTATTTTTCTTTCATCCCCATTTGATAATAAAAGTTAATGAGCTGATAATCCGGAGAGAATTTGGGAGCCATCATTTTCCTTAAAGTACCCTTACCAGAATTTTTTGGGTGAAGGGTGAGAGGGAATTCTTTGCACCAATAAGCAATTTGTTTGTAATTTGTTATTGTGGTTTCTTGGGCAATGAGGGGTTAAGTGATCTGTCACTTGAGGATCAGGTGGAGGAACTGCAGAATTACTCTCTCTAAAGAAGAGCAGACTGCGGGGTAAGTGGGGATGAGGAGAGAACATGTTAGCTTCATCAAGTATTTGAAGGTTTGTGATGTAGAAGGATTAGACTTGTTCTGTCTGACTCCTGAAGGCAGAGCCAGGAGCAATGGACAGAACTGCTGAGAGGCAAATTTAGGTTCAATAACAGTAAAGTCTGCCTTCTTAAACTTTTAGAGCTGTCCAAAGATGGAATGTAGAATGCCTATAAGGGTGCAGTTCCTCCATTCTGGAAGGTCATCAAGCAAAAGCTGGAAGATCATTTGTGGGGTATGTGATAGTGAAGATTCCTTTCATGCTTGTATTGGACTAGGTGGCTAATGGAGTCTCTTTAGTTGGAACTAGCTTCCCCTGGGCCTGCAGTCAGGAAAACCAGAGTTCAAATTTGACCTAAGATATTTACTAGCTGTGTGACTCTTGCCAAGTCACTTAACCTCTGCCTCTCAATTTGCTCAA
The DNA here is from genome assembly GCA_011680675.1 of Gymnobelideus leadbeateri. NCBI lineage: Eukaryota > Metazoa > Chordata > Mammalia > Diprotodontia > Petauridae > Gymnobelideus > Gymnobelideus leadbeateri. The sequence continues at coordinate 685,890 of WOXC01003458.1, forward strand.
CCATAAGATGGGATCATCTACAAGCATCTACCACATATGGTTGTTGTAAGGATCAAATGAGATCATATTTGTAAAAAGCTTAGCAAAGTGCCTAGTACATAGAACTCTGCTGAGCCACCTAAATGCTTTATCTAACACCATACTCCCATGCTATGCACCCTACAATTCAGTGATACTGTCCTTCTTGCTGTTCTTCCCACAAAACATTCCATCTCTAGTCTCTGGCTAACCCCCATGCCTGGAATACTCTTCTTCTTTATATGCCTCCTGGCTTCCCCAGCTAAAATCCCACCTGCTGTGAGAAGCCTTTCTTGATCCTCTTTAATGCTAGTACCTTCCCCCCTGTTAGTTTTCTCCAATTTGTCCTGTCTATATTTTATTTATACTGCTGGCCTGAAAGTTTGGTTAAAAGAGGCAAACAGTCTAGGTGATATATAAATTAATATTGTTTGTTCCCTTAAAGCTAGCAGATGTGTGTGTGCGCACAAAGCAGAAATGTAAGTTCTGACAAAAGAATGACAAGCTTTTTATATGTTTTAGGACAATCCCAGGATGTCTGTGTCCCTCAGAGGAAGTTTCTTAGTTGACTAAGTCATAAATACAAATTGACGAGACAACTGACAAAATTGTGTCAAATACGATCCCGAGATATCTATGTTTCCTCTGTATAGCATATACTCCAGGATACCAAGAAAAGAGAAATCCCACTATTTTGGCTGGAGGCATCCTGTCCTTAATGGTCACAAGCAGGAAGAATGCTCCTTGTCAGCCTTATCTGGTCATAAATTTGCTGAAATAGGAAAGGGCATTTTTAGAGCAAAGTAAAGCACGCCTGGTTGAGTTTAGTCTTTGGTCCTCACTGGGGTTCAAATTCTCAGAAATGATTACCAATGTGTAGTTTACATGTTGCCTTCCCCAGCAGACTGTCATCTCCTTGAGAGCAGATACTGTTCTTTGCCTTTCTTTGCATCTCAGTACTCACTAGTGCCTGACACTTAATAAATGTTAGCTGGGCCTGGAATCAAGGAAGAGCCGAGTTCAAATCTAGCCTCTGACACCAGTAAGTATGGTCAGACAGGCAGGAGGAGAACCAGGAGAGAGAAGTGTCTTGAAAACCTAGAAAGAGGAGAATATTAAGAAGAAGAAGTCAACAGTGTCAAAGGTTACAGAGAGGTCAAGAAGGAAGAGATTAAGAAAAAACCATTAGATTTGGCAATAAAGAATTTGAAACTTTGGAGAGAGCAGTTTGAGTTGAATGATGATATGGAAGCCAGACTGCAGAGAATTAAGAAGAGAATGGAAGGAAAGGAGGTGTAGGCATTGATTTTTGACAACCTTCTCAAGGTAGCCACAAAATGGAAGAGAGATGTAGGGCAAGAGTGGGCATGGCTGGTTCAAGTGAGGGTTTTTGTTTGTTTTTTCTTTCCTTCAGAATTTATTTATTTTTAGTTTTCAACATTCATTTCCACAAGATTTTGAGTTCCAAATTTTCTCCCCATCTCTCCCCCAAATGGCAAGCCTACCAATTACTCCTTACCCCAGTCTACCCTCTTGTATATCCCTCTCCCCCCAATCCCTTCCCTTATCCCTTTCCTCCTTACTTTCTTATCAGGCGAGAGAGATTTCTATATACCATTGCCTCTATATTTTATTTCCCGGTTGCATGTAACAACAGTTTTTTAACATTCTCTCCTCACCTAACCCCACTGGGAAGACAAGCAATTCAATATGGGTTATACATGTGTAGTTATGCAAAACATTTCCATAGGAGTCATGTTGTGAAAGACTAACTATATTTCTCTCCATTCTATTCCACCCCCCATTTATTTTATTTTCTCTTTTGACCCTGTCCATTTTCAAGTGTTTGCTTCTGACGACCCCTTCCTCCAATCAGCCCTCCCTTCTATCATCCTCCCAACTTATTCCTTTCCCTCCTACTTTCCTGTAGGGTAAGATACCCAATTGAGTGTGTATGTTATTCCCTCCTTAAGTCAAATCCAATGACAGTAATGTTGACTCATTCCCTTCTCCTCCTTTGTATCAGCTTTCATCTTTTATGTGACATAATTTACCCTATTCTATCTCTCTCTTTCTCCTTCTCCCAATATATTCCTGCCTCACCTCTTAATTCTATTTTTTAGGCATCATCCAAGTGAGGGTTTTTTTTTTTGGGCAGTTTGTGGGATTTGATACCTGACTTCTATCCAACTTTGAGTGGTTTCCTCTTCTCCGTCAGATTTTCTTGCACGGGGGACAAATCTCTGTCTATTTATGTTGCCATGTAGTACCTGCTTTGTTGTACCTCATAACAAAACTTGTGACTATTATTTTCCTAATTATTGATTTTCTAGTAATCCCAAACCCAGATGTTTGTTTTAACCTGAGTTATGAGGCTAAAGAAAACACCTTCTCACTCCAGAGTCAATGTCTTTCTGTTGTTTTCTGCTGTCTCCCAAGTCTTTGCTCTCCAAGCACAGAGCTCTTTATATTACAACACACTGCCAGCAGAATTAGTTTTTCAGGGCTTGACTGTAGTTTACTTAAATTTAATTCAGGGTTCCAGATAATATCAGAGTGTGGAACCGAGATTCAAATCCAGATATCCTGGTGCTAAACCAAGTACTCTTCAAATTCTACCTTTAGAAGTTCCTGTACTAGAGGATTACTTCCCACGGGTTTGGAGCTTGGTTCATCTCCAATCATCCTCTCATTAGGAACTTGGCAAGAATCAAATCACTTTGAGCCCTGGGTAACAAGTACTGGTCAATTCAATTCAATTCATAAAATAACAAAATTTGTTACTTGGAAGGGACCTGAGATACGTTACAGTCATATCCAAAAGCAATACCCACTATGCCATCCATACCCAACAAGTGGTCATCTGTCATTTGAATGCCTCCCATATCAGAAAATTCCCTACTTTTCAAGACAGCCCATTCAATTCAATGAACTTTTATGAAGCATTACCTTATACGAGGCACCATGTTAAATACTGGATATACAAAGGCAATCTCAAGGTGCTTATTGTCACATGAAATTATACAACATAATTTCATAGTTTTAAAATTGAGGTGCACTACAGCAAACCACATGTAGTCTAAAATAGACCTTTTGAACTTGACTTAAAGAATACTCGAATCCAGGGCAACTAGGTGGCACAGTGAATAGAGCACCGGCCCTGGAGTCAGGGGGATCTGAGTTCAAATCTGACCTCAGACACTTAACACTTGACCTTAGGCAAGTCCCTTAACCCCAATTGTCCTGCATTGCCCCTTCCAAAAAAAAGCAAAAATAATAATAATAAAAAAAGAATCCTTACCTTGAGCAAGTTACTTAACCCCAATTGCTTTTTTTTCCTAAAGAATACTTGAATCTCTGAATTCTTTCCAGATGACCTTATCCAGTCAGCCTTATCCAATACTCTAGTATTGGTGGGGTCCCTGAACCCCCCTCAAAATGAATCAATCCCACAGACAGTAAGTAACAAGAGAAAAAACTTGAACCCAAGTCCTGATTCTAAAGGTAAGGCCCCCAGGGAAGCAGTGGAGAGAGCAAGCTTGTCCTGGCTAACTCCCTGACCCTGCCTGGGAAGTGTTGTGATCCCCATAAGTTCACAGTTGGGGGTAGTGTAAGTAAAATGGCATGTGATAAGAAAGTAAAGGTGACCACCCTCCCAGGGTAAGCTGTGCTCTTAGAACATGCGTCCTCTAGGAGACTGCTTTCAATCTTTCTCTTTCAGCTTTAAGAGAGATCAGTACTCAGAGCTGAGTCATTGCGGGAACGAGGTAGGACTTTGCCCACAGCAGACTGCCAATATCATATCTTTTTTTTCCTGCCTTAAAGGCAATCTCAGGGGAAAAGAAGCCTTTTAATTGTTGAAAGTTGGTGTAATTATTTATGAGGAAAGGCAAGTGGATGAATATGCTCTTGACATCCCTTCTCTTGATTGTGAATTTCTCAAAAAGCAACTCATGATCTTGGAGGAAAAGAAAAGCCCAACAACCCTCTGGGGAAAGGGATGCCTGGGGAGGATGCAGCTTTAGAGGGCAAAATGAGGATTTTCAATGCTAAATAACTAGAAGGAAGGAGGAGGAGATGAGAAGAACTCTGCCGAGTTTGTTCTGGGAGTCCATCCAGCAGATCTGGAGAATTTTTGCCCATGGACACCTAAGAGGGAGGAAATACTGAGTGAGACAAAGGAATTCTTTGTTTTGAAGCCAAGGTCTAACCATTAACTGAGACTTTGCTGTGAAACCTTCTCCACCTCCCTCCTTCCCCCCTCCCAATAGCTGCTTCTGTCCTTGAATGGGAGTGGAACCTAAGAAGTCAGGAGTCAGACATGAGGTTAAGGTAGGCAGCACTCAGCCTCTCCCTCCTCTCACACTTGGCCTCTTATGACCTTACCCCTAAGTTTAAAGTAGGGTGTGCATCTGGGTCAGCATCCACTCAAAAACAGAGCTCATGAGCCCCCACTGGTGTGTTATAGGACAACCAGAGGACATTCTGTTAAAGCAAAAGACATTAAAACAGTATAGCAGGAAAAGTGGTCCTTTACATTTTTTCCCATATGTACTGGGGTACTTTCCCATTGGTTTTCACATCAACAGTGTAAAAAGTAACAGACAGGGAACATTTTTGTTCAGGTAACACTTGGAAAAGGGCATACTGTGTGTTGAACGTGTGCAGTCAGGCACATGCATAGACATCACATATAGGCACAGTTAGGTGGTGCAAAGGATAGAAGACCTGGCCTGGAAGATCCGAGCTCAGATCTGGCCTCAGATACTCTCTAGCTGTGACCCTGGGCAAGTTATTTCACTCTGCTTGCCTCAGTTTCCTCATCTGTAAAATGAGCCAGGGAAGGAAATGGTGAACCCTCCAAGATCTCTGCCAAGAAAACCCTATTGGGGTCACAGAGGGTCTGACAGGACTGAACAACAAATGGCTGGCGGTGGGTAGGCCTTTCCTTTCCTTGTTTCTCTCGTAAGTCAGCAGGGAGCTTCCTGAAAAAGGCCCTTCCTTCCACATCCCTCCCAGACTCTTAGCTCTCCTGCCCTGGGCAGCCCAGTTATCAGGCTCCCCTCCCCCCACACATACACCCCCAGAGGAGAATCCATTCTGCCCAGGACAAAAAGAACAGCAGAGTGGGGCACACGTGACCGGGGAGGGTTCCACTTGGAGAGGGGCGGGGAAGGGGGCATGTGACAGAGAAGGGTTCCAATGGGGTAAAGGGGAGGGGGCACGTGACCTGGGGAAGGGTTCCATTTGGAGTGGGAGGAGAAAGGGCCATGTGATCCCGTGAAGCTCTAGGCCGTGGTTGGTTGGCCCGCCCTGGGGAGAAGGCCCTGGGGGAGGGGCAGTGCCTAGGAGCAGCCATCTTGGATGGGCGGCATCTCCTCAGGGCGGCTCCCATCCAGGTCCGGCCCTGCCCAGCTCACTTCCCTAAGGCCTTGGCAGCCGAGATGGAGTACCAGGTGAGAGAGGATGTTCGGCTCCTCACTCTAGGTGGCCATGTGGGCTTCGACAGCCTCCCCCGGCAGCTGGTCAGCAAGGCCCTGGCCAGGGGCTTCAGCTTCAACATCTTGTGCGTGGGCGAGACGGGCATCGGCAAGTCCACGCTCATGAACACGCTCTTCAACACGGTCTTCGAGACGGACGAGTGCAGCCACTTCGAGGGCCGCGTGCGCCTGCTGCCGCGCACCTACAGCCTGCGGGAGGGCGACGTGCGCCTGCGGCTGACCATAGTGGATGCAGCCGGCTTCGGCGACCAGCTGGACTGGGACTGCGGGCCCGTGGTGGACTACGTGGACCAGCAGCTGGAGTGCTACCTGCAGGAGGAGCTGAGGATCCAGCGCTGCCTCTGGGACTATCGCGACACGCGCGTGCACGCCTGCCTCTACTTCCTGACGCCCACCGTGCACGCGCTCAAGGCCGTGGACCTGGAGACCATGAAGCGGCTGCACGCCAAGGTCAACGTCATCCCGGTGATCGCCAAGGCCGACACGCTCACCAGGGACGAGCTGCCGCGCTTCAAGAGCCGTGTGCTCAGCGAGCTGGGCCGCCACGGCGTGCGCATCTACCAGTGCCCTACAGACGACGAGGCTGTGGCCGAGGTCAACGCTTGCATGAATGCGCGGCTGCCCTTCGCTGTGGTGGGCAGCATGGAGCGCGTGCCGCTGGGCGACGGGCTGGTCCGCGGCCGCCCGTACCCCTGGGGTGTGGTGCAGGTGGACAACTACAGCCACTGCGACTCGGGCCTGCTGCGCGAGCTGCTCTTCGGCGTGAACATGGAGGACCTGCGCGAGCAGACGCACCTGTGCCATTACGAGCGCTACCGCCGCCAGAAGCTCGAGGACCTGCGCTTCCAGGAGGACGCGGACTACGAGGCGCTGCGCTGCGAGCAGGCTGCCGAGATGCGACGGCAGGAGCGCCTGCTGCGCCAGGCGCTGGCCGCCCGCGCGCGCGAGGTGGAGGCGCAGGTGAAGGAGAAGGAGCGCGAGCTCACCGAGAGTTTCGAGGAGCTCAAACGGATCCTGCAGGAGGAGAAGGGCAAGGTGGAGGAGAAGCGGCGGCAGCTGGAGGAGGACAAGAACGCCTTCAACCACCACCGAGCAGTCGTGGAGGCCATGCGGGCCATGCAGGAGCAGGCCATGCAGGAGCAGGCCATGCAGGAGCAGGCTATGCAGGAGCAGGCCATGCAAGCCCAAGCCATGCAGGAGCAGGCCATGAGAGAGCAGGCCATGCGAGCCCAAGCCATGCAGGAGCAGACCATGCGAGCTCAGGCCTTGCAAGCGCAAGTTATGCAAGCACAGGCTATGCGGGCTGCCCCCCAGCAGTCCACCCCAAAAAAGGACAAGGAGAAAGACAGGAAACAGTAAAGCACAGGCCAATGTGCACATCCAGTACCTTTGGATTCTTTGTGTTAAGAATTACCTGCCACCTTGCAATCCTTCTCCCATAACTTGGTGTGAAAGCCAGTATAACACCAGTGTTTGCAGCCAGGACTGAATACTCAGCACCAGGGATGCTGCACAGGCCCGGCTGCCCTAACTTTGCAAACAGAGGCAAAAAGGGACCTGCTGTTTGTGCTGAAACTGACAAGGTTGATTTTTTCAGAGCCAGTGGTTGGTCTTGTGTTTATGGGGTCATCCTCTTGTCTGTGCCCCTTGTTATGTTGTATTTAATGGTTCTGGAGTTGAGATGGCTACTTATAAGATGCCTGTCCTAGGTGTCACCAAACAGTATGCTAAAGAAATTCACAGAATTTAACTTTCCTAAGAATTTCTAATTTCCTAAGAAGTCATAGCCCTTCCCATTATTTCTTACAAGTTCACTTCTCATTAAAACAAACTGTACTAACATTCTGTAAACTTTTCCTATCAAGTGTCATTGTGGGATATAGTAAAGGTAAGGGATACAGTTATCTTAGAGAAAAGAAAACTGAGGGAAAGCGTTGATTGCTATCTTCAGAGATCTTAAGGGATACATGCAGGATCTAGGCCTAGGACTTAGTTCTTATTGACTCAAAGTCAGATTCCTAGTCATTAATTCCTTCTGTCAGAATTGGTCTAGCTATAGAAATGGAGAATCTTCAGCTTCAAGGCCACATGTGGCCTTCTAGGTCGTCAAGCACTGCCTTTGAATCCAAACTTCACAGAAGAAATAACCTTAAAAGGATTTGTTCTGTAAAACTTGGACTCAGTCAAAAGGCTGCACCCAAGGACCTAGAAGGCCACATGTGGCCTGGAGGCCAAAGGTCCCCCACTGCTGGTAGGGAATCTTCTTTTATGGCCACAGAACTTTTATTTTTTAAACTTTAATTTTTTTATTTTAATCAACCACTTTTTCTAAAATTCTCTGATCACTGTACCCCAACTGAAATAGTTACTCTTCTGGGTGTTTTTGTACCTTAACTTGCAGGTTTCATGATAGTCACATTTTATTACTAATTTCTCAGGACCATAGGATTATAAATCTAAAGCTCCCTTATTTTACAGATGAGGAAATTGAGGCTTAGGGAAGTTGAGTCACATAGGTAGTATTTGAGGTGGGATTGTAACTCAAGTCTTCTGACTTCAAGAGTAAGTACTCTTTTCCATTGTACTGCACTGTCTCCAAGATGACTTTTGAGATCTTTTCTGGCTTTAAAATCTTGTGATCCAATTCTTTGACTGCAGATATGGTCATATTGACTGACTTAGAAACAGTCCATTACATTCATGGATTACAATTGGTTTAGCCAGGACCCACTGATGGGTAACAAATTTGTTTCTAATTCTTTGATAAAACAAGAAAAGTTCTGATAGAAATATTGGTGTATATGGAACATTTCTATTTTAAATCAATGATGTCCTCTGGAGTTTATGGCTAGCAGTGGAATCTTTAGGTCAAAGAGTATGGATATTTTAGCCACTTGATTTACATAATTCCAAATTGCATCCCAGAGTGATTTTTACAACATCATAGCTTGACCAACAATACATTAAGTGTGTCCATCTTTCCACAGTACCTCCAATATTCCTTATTCTTATCTTTGACACCTTTGTGAATTTTCTGGAACAACTTTAGGATTGTTTTGATTGGCATTGTGCTTTTTATTAGTGATTTGGAGCATTCATTAGTGTGGCTAATACAAGTGAGAAAGAGAAAATTCTTTTGAGGAATGCTTGTTTATATCTGTTGGCCATTTCTCTGTTCAGGGATAGTTTTTGTTCTTATATGTCTTTGTTAGTTGTCTACATATCTTGAATATGTAGGAAAACCCTTATTACAAATATTTTTCTCAGTTAACTGCTTCCCTTCTTATCTTAGATACATTGTTACGCAAAAAAGCCTTTTAATTTCATGTAATAAAAATTACCAGTTTTTTCTTTTCTGATTGCCTCTATTGCTTATTTGGTCCAGAATTCATCTGCCCATTGCTGTGAAAAGTGTATGATCTGCTTCTCTTCCAATTTTTTCATGGTATTATTATTAATATTCAGGTCATGTATCCATTTTGAATGGATTCTTAGTTGAATGTAGATGTTCTGTGCAGGTAACTGTGTATCTGCAGTCCAGGAAAGAGAAGCTGAAAGGGTGCTTTCCAAACAATGAGCAGTGATTTTTTAATCTCAGAGGTTAAGGACCTGGGAGAGCACCTTGATGCTTGAATGCTCCACAGAGTTTTCATTTATACTCTCTGGAATTCATGGCTTAAGCAAGAAATTTGATGTTCTGTTTTCTCAGTGGGACAAACTTACGTATGTTAAATATTATTTTGCTAGATGGTGTCTCAGAAGAAAACTGTTGGTCTCCCTGTCCAGGAATTAGCCAAGGTGTTGGAATGAGAACTCTTGAACCCCCTTAGGCAAGAAGTGCATACTCAAGCCAGAGAGTTATCTGGCAGACTTCAGCTGTTTGGGATACAATCGCTGTGGTAGGAGGGAGCTACAAAGATGCAGTGAAAGTCTTGAAGACTGAATATGGGGGGGGGGGGCTTGCAAAATTCCCCAAGGGGTGAGGGAGGAACATTAAAAGATTCCAACCTTAAAGGGAAAGCTAGTTCTACTGTGGCAGTTCTACTCTCTGGAAAACTAAGCATACAGTTTGGAGATTTTGGAGATTTGAACACAAGAAATTCAAGCTTTTATGTAGCAGAAAAGAGATGTCAGGGACTTTTCTAATGCTTATGAAAACCAGAACCTTTTTTTTTTTAAGAGATGGGGTGGAATGGGTTAAGAGGGATGTGTATGAAGTAGGAAAAATGAAGAGTAGAAAGAAGAGGATGATTTACATAAAATAAGGGATTCACAGACAACACCACAAGTTAGGATTTGGCTCCTTTCTATGTACAGGGCTTGGCTGTTGTTTTGCAGATTCTAATGTGGAAAAAAATGGAAACAGGCTATCTTGCTTTGAGGGAAAGAAAGGAATCAAACTTTTTCAGTAGTTTCAGTTGGTGTTATTATTGGAGAGAACTTCTAAGTCCAACCAGAGTATCAAGGAGAGGATGATTTAAATTCTCCTTTTGCCTGCCCCACTCCCTCCTTTATTTGAAGTGGCAGGGATGTGTTTATATTGGTAGTGTTCTCAATGCTAGAAGGATAGTGGAAGCTACTATATGTTAGGGATGGCTACAGGTGGGAAGGGGAAATTTCTTGATATTGATGTCTTCTCTCAGCTACGATCTCTTAGTGTGCTCCCCCAACACTGCCCTGAAACATTCTTGTGCTGCTGATTTAAATGCCAAGAAAAGTCAATGGGAGTTAAATGACTACTTTTCTGCCCCTCAAGCCTCAACTGTGCAGTATGAGTCACCACATTTGTTATACTTTTCAGGTTAACTGACATTTTTCTTAATTTGAATTGGAGGGGCCATTTAATTTTGATGATATGAAATTATTAGAGAAATGACTTTATAAATGGAAAAGCATTTTATAGTCCAGGTATTAAATCCAATAAAGGGTATGGACCTGGCATTTCAATGAGGGATCATACAAGTAAATGCCCCCACTCTACAAAAGGGACAAAATTTTTACAGAATTTGTGGGTCAGAAGGGGCCTTAGCACCATATAATCTAAGCCATACACTAAAGGAATCCTCACTATAAGGTCCCCAAGTGGTCATGCAGCCTCTGCTTTGAGATCTCTGAGGGTGAGGGTGTGAATTCACTGAATTCACTACGTGGGCAGGTAGCCCATTCCATATTTGGACAGCTCTAACTTCTTGACAATGGCTTCTTTGTAACTTTCACCCATAGCTTTTGGTTCTGCCCTCAGGGATCAAATAGAACAAGTCTAATCCCTCCTTCAGATCCTCGTAAGACAGCAACCCTGTCCCACCTGAGTCTTTTCTTTTTCAGGCTGAATATCCCCAGTTCAAATGATTTTTATATGACATGGACTCACAATTCTATATCAGTCTGGTTGGCCTTCCCTGGATTTTCAGTATCTTCCATCAAACATGGAGCCTGGAAACAAACCCAGATGAGATCCAGTAAAACAGACTACAACGGGACTGTCACCTCCCTGTTCTTGTAAGTGATGGCTCTCTTAATGCAGCCCAAGACTGTATTAGGTTTTCTTGACTGCCACATTATATTGCTGACTCATACTGAACTTGCAGTCCACTAAAACTCCCAGGATCTTTTCAGAACCATTTTTATCTCTCCATGCCCCCCCAAGTGTATACTTGTGAAGCTGATTTTTGTAGCTAGGTGTAAGACTTTATATTCATCCCCGTTGAAATAAAAAAAAACAATAGATTCAGTCTAGTGCTCTAGTCTTCCCAGATCCTGATGGATCTTAACTCTGTCATGTAGTATGTTAAGTGACACTTCCAACTTTGTGTCACCTGAAAATGTGATGGGGATTTCACTTGTGTCATTGACAAAAATGTGAAACAGCCCAGGGCCTAGCATAGATCCCTGGGCTACTCCACTGGAGACACATTAACACTGAAGCATGGACTAGTCTTTGATTCTAGTTATTCAACCAAGTCTGAATCCACCTAATTGTATTCTCATCTAATCCATATCTATCCACTTTCTTAAGAGTAATATGATATACTCTATCAAAAGTTTTGCTTTTTCACACCCAGATGCACTCACTTGGATTTCTCATCATGGTCCAGCAATCTTCATTCTGCAAGATGACTTCAGCCCTGAAATTCACACCTGATCAGTACCATCTGCACCTGGGGCCCTGCTCTCTGATGGGATGGTGGAAAGTACCTCCCAGTACCTTCATTTAAGGAGGAGGCCCAGGCCAATTGTCTCCTGTTACCACCAACAACCCAGACTGATCAATTGCTACCAAGAAGGCAATTACTCTCTACCCCCATTATTTTTGCTTCTAGCCTGGCCCCAGCATCCTGAGGGACAATCTGGGTGGAGAAGGGATTATCTCTGCTACTACCCTTGTGGAAATAAGACCTAGAAATACCCTTGCAGGTACTGTAGCCTGCTCTTCCCCAATAGACACAGGAACTGAAGGCTTGGAAAAATATTCTCATCATCAAAGTCCTTGGCAGTCAAGTGTTTCAACATTAAGAAATAGATTTGGTTTTATCAATAGAAACGACATTAAAGAAGATGTATAACTACCTGCTTTGCTGCTGCACCCTAATATCTTTTGGGCCTTTCCACCCGACTTAATAATAACTAGAATTTCTATAGCTTCTTCAAGTTGGCAAAGCACTTCACATATTCATCCTCACAGCAACCCTGGGAGGTAGGTACTGTTATTATCTACATTTTAGTACATGAAGAAATCGAGGCTGAGTTAGGTGTAGTAGCTTGCCTAGGATTGCACAGCTAAGTGCCTGAGGTCAGATTTGAACTCAGATCTTTTTGAAGCCATTAGTAGGCTTCTTATTTTGTATGTTGTTGAGCAGAATCTTGTTTATGCATGGGTCACATTAGATGGCTACTGAGGTCCCTTTATTTTCTGAGATTCTGCCAGCTCCTCAAAAGTCAAATTTTCTTCCTATTCTCCCTTAGATTCAGTGAGAGATCCTGGCCTACTGTATTAGGAGAAGATGTATTTTATATAGGTTGAGGTGACTTCCCTTTAAGGAAGAAAGCAGTCCATCCTCTGGACCTAGGCCACACTTGCAACATTTGGTTGCTAGATAATTGAATCTATCTCAGAATTATAAAAAATTATAGCTTTAAGGGATCTTAGAGGGTAATCTAGTTTCACTTATCTACTTTACAAATGAAGACAAGGACCAAATAGGGAAAATGAGTTATCCAAGGTAATACAACTAGGGAGTATCTGGGGAATGGGAATCAAATATGGTTCTTTCTGATTCTAAGTCCATGATGTCATGCTGCCTTTCTAGGAAAGAAGTGATATGTGGGCTAGGGGAGTGGGTGATGTGATGACACTGTATAAAAAATGAATTGGAATTTGGGGAGAGAAGGACTGGCAGTAGGATATAAGTCAGAAGCTATTGCAACAGTCCAGGTAAGAAGTAATTCAGCCAGAACTAGGGTGGTGGCTGTGGGGTAGAAAGAAAGGAATGGTTACAAATGACATTATGGATAGATAAATGATAGCATTTGGAAACATTATACACTACATTAAGGGAGAAAGAAGAGTCAAAGATGGTAGCAGCATGGGTTTAGAGATGGATGGGACCCTGAAAATTACCGAGTCAAATCCTCTCATTTGGTGATAAGGAAACTGACACCCATAGAGAGGAAAGAGAATTACCCATAGGTCACAAAGATCTCAAGGGGCAGAGATGAAATCTGAACCTACATCTTCTGACTCCCACTTTGTACTAGACCAGGATGACTCTGGGGTTTCAGACCTTGCTGACCAGAAGAGCAAGACCAGCAACATAGAGGAGGGGCAGGTTTTGGAGGGAAGATGAGACTACTCACCAAAAGAAGGCTAGGAGACAGTCATTGCTTTCTAGCAATTTGTTCTTTCAGACAGTTTTGCTTCTTGTGGGTTACTGGCATATTTATTTTTGTTCAACTCAATTTGCCTTTTAATTTAAACAGTTATCTCTTCAGATGCATTTGTGACAGTTATGCATGCACACAGCTCTACTTCTGCTTTCTTTGATGACCTGAAACTTAAATGCTTTAAACATAGCAAGCACTTAATGTTTGTCAAATGAATGAAAATCCATCCCCTATTTGTAAAAATCTGTCCCTTCTAAAATATTATCACAATGAAATTCTCTGAGGATCATTCATTCTTTTTTTTTTTTTTGGAGGGCAGTTGGGGTTAAGTGACTTGCCCAAAGTCACACGGCTAGTAAATGTGTTAAGTGTCCGAGGCCAGATTTGAATTCAGGTCTTCCTGACTTCAGGGCTGGTGCTCTATTCACTGAGCCACCTAGCCACCGGGATCATACATTCTTAAACGTGTTTTTGAAGGGCCAAAATATTGAGTTTCAAAGATTTCTTACTCTGATGGATCTGTGTCCTCATCAGAGAACATCTGTGTAAGAGATCATATATAATCTAGCCTATCTACATCCTCTAGCATTGTGCTATTCTTGTCCAAGTCTTTCAATAAATATTTCATAGAAGATCTACCTAACACGCTGGAGGGATTTTCTAAGGTTCTTTTTAATATTTCACGGACACCATTTCAGTGCCTCCCTCCCCCTTTCTTCAATAACACAGCCATAATTTAGACCTTTATTATCTCTTAATTGAACTATTTCAATAGCTTTCTAATCGATCACAGTCCAAATGTACTCTTCTACAAAATCCCCATTCTGCCCCTCATTTCCATGGTCAAGGTCACCCCCCCCCCGCCCCATGCCTGGAAAGCACTTCATCCTCATCTTGGCCCTTCAGCTTCCTTATCTTCCTTCAAAAGTCAGCTGAGGTGCCACTTTCTCCTTGAAAACTTCCAAGATGCTTTCAATTGTTGTTCTCTTTAACACTTTCTTAAAGGACACTCTCTGGATACTTCCTTTGCTTCTTCGTGCTTTGGCTTGTGTTTATCTATAGCTTTGTTCCATCTGTATGGTACAATGTAAGCTTTCGAGCAAGGAACTCTTGATACTTTATAGCCCCAGCACCTATCATAAAGCCTGGCACATAGTAGGAATTTAATGATGTTTGTTGGATCGAACTAAATTGGTAGGAACACCAGGTTAATAAGCTCACAGGAGAGAGTGTTTGGTGCCATCTTCTGGGAAATGAGAAGAACTGCAGACTTAGTGACATGAATAGGACACAGCCAGAAGTGGAATGGAATCAAGATGGTGGAGTGAAGAGTCACAACTGCCAAATATTCCCCCAAACCTCTCTTACAAAATGATCACAGAAAATGCCAAATTGAATTATGAGCAGAAAAACCAACAAAAAAGTCAGAGTGAGTAATTGATGTAGCTCAGGGTAGCTTAGGGACACTGGGACACTGGGGTGGGGACAACCCAGGAGGTCAATGTGCAGGTTGTGGTGGAACTGGCACTGACTGTGGACCTAGGTGGCAGCTGCAGCAGCTGCAGCAGTAGGAGCCCTGTGTATGCTCAATGCACAGGGATAGTAAGGTAACTGAACACCAGGTCAGAAAGAGATTCTAAGGGACTCCTATGTTAGTACTAGGTGCAGGATCCAGTGCCAGCTTGCAGCTTCATAGCCTATTGCCCAGTTCTGGGCCACAATTTCAAGATAGAAAGGAGCAGTCACCATCACAAGGGAGCAGGGGCCCTATGTGGGTAAGGATCAGAGTGCAAAGAAGCAGGGTAGTGACCAGTCCTCTACCTGCATTATAGCATCTTGGAAGCAACAAAAATCTACAAGGCTTCATTTAAAACTACGGACGCATTCTGGCTATCCTCAGCATGCCAGAGGGAGCAAGTCAAAGTCAAGTAATAGGCTGGAAAAATGAACAAATAATAACAAAAAAGAACCTGATCATAAATAGCTTTTTCTGACTCCAGGGCCGACGATCTACTCACTGCGCCACCTAGCCGCCCCCATAAATAGCTTTTATGGTGACAGTGAAGCCCAAGACACAAACTCAGAAAAACAGAATGATATGAAAGCACCTACAAACAAAGCCTCAAAATAAAATAGAGATTGGACACAAGTCCAACAAGAATCCCTAGAAGAGCTAAAGAAAGAAGATTTTAAAAAGAGCAAGAAAAAAGATTTTAAAAGCAAAAGAGTCGTAGAGGGAAAATTGGGAAAAGAAATGAGAGCAATGAAAGAAAATTATGAAAAGAGAATTAACTGCTTGGTAAAAGAGATACAAAGTCTCACTGAAGAAAATGATTTCTTAAAAATTAGAATTGTTCAATTGGAAGCTAATAACTCCATAAGATATCAAGAAACAATAAAAAAAGTTAAAAGACTGAAAAAGTAGAAGAAAATGTGAAATATCTAATCAGAAAAATAACTGACATGGAAAATAGATCAAGGAGAGATGAATTAAAAATTATTGGATTATCTGAAAGCCATGATCAAAAAAAGAACATAGACATCATATTAAAGAAATTATAAAGGACAACTGCCTAGACATCATAGAACCAGAGGGCAAAGCAGAAATGAAAAGAATCTGTAGATCATCTCCTAAAAGAAATCCCAAAATGAAAATTCTCAAACATATTATAGCTAAATTCAAGAGCTTTCAGGTCAAGGCAGGTCAAGGCAGAAAGAAATGATTCAAATACTATGGTGACACAGTCAGGATTGCACAAAATTTAGCAACTACCAGAAGTGGTAGGGCTTGTAATATGATATTCTGGAAGGCAAAGGAGTTATGATTACAGCCAAAAATAACCTACCCAGCAAAACTGAATATAATCCTATGGGGGGAAAATAGACATTAAATGATATAGAGGACTTTCAAACATCCCTGATAAAAACATTAGAGCTCAATAAAAAATTTAACACTCAAACACAAGACTCAAGAAAAGCATAAAAAGGTAAACATAAATGAGAAATCATAAGGGACTTAATAAGGATAAATTCTTTACATTCCCATATGGGAAAATAATACACGTAACTCCTAAGAACTTTATCATTGTATTATTTAGGTGTCTATTTAGACAGAGGAAATGGTTGTGAACCTGTTATATTGACATAATCTAAAAAATAAATAGGTAAGAAAGAAGGATACACTGGGAGGAGGGAAAAGGGACAGGAAGAATGGGGAACATAATCTCACATAAAAGAGTATTTCAAAGAAGAGTTTTTATGGTGGAGGGGAAAATGGTGTGGGGTGTGAGTAATGCTTGAAGTTCTCATCTTAACCAGTTGAAGGAGGAAAGAATATATACACATATACGACTGGGCATAGAAAATTCTCTCACTTAACAGGGAAGTGGGAGGGGAAAAGGACTAAGAGAAATGAGGGGGTGGTAAGAGGGAAGGTAGATAAAAAACTAAACAGATTTTTGAAGTAGGAAAAGGATAAAAAAAGAGAAGGATACATAGAAGAGTATAAGATGTAGGAAAATAAACAGTTAGCAATCATAATTATGAATGGGAATGGGATGAACCCACCCATAAAATGGAAGAGGATGGCAGGCTATATTAGAAACTAGAATTCAACAATATGTTGGAGATGCTTGAAAACAGAAAAGACATACAAAGAGTTAAAATAAGGGGCTAGAATAGAATCTGGGATATATGGACAGATCTAGAAAAACCCAATGTGGGATCATTTGTTCTGCTGTTGGGTGGAGCTAATTTTTACTATAACAAATGAATCCAGATGTAAATGTGAATGAATATTGATGTCACCAAGGTGGTCTTCTGGGTCAAGGGATATAAAATCTGTCTTGCAGCTAAATTTTCTCTTACCATCTAGAGACTGGATCATAGGATCATAGGTATAGAGAAGGAATACGTCATTTAGTCCAACTTCAATAATTTACAAATGAGGAAACTGAAACCCAGGGAGATGAAAATATCTTGTAAATGTCAGAGCCAGTATTTGAAGTCAATTCCTCTGATTCTAAATCAAGTACTTTTCTCCTTTATATGTATAAGGACAGGATTTGTTTTTTTGTGAACTTTGGGTATGATCTGTGTCTGACCTGAAGAATCATATAGTTGGTGGGTATAAGTTAACTAGATGGAGATGAAATTCTATCTTTCATTTTTCTCTAACACAATCATGTAGGTAATTAATGGTACCTGCCTAGCTGAAAGCCCCACTTTTTTTGCAAAAAACAAGACCACGAGGAGAACAAAATTTTACTAGATACTGCTGGGAAACATAAGTGTTTTGCCCTGACCACCACATAGTACAAAAATCACAGACATTTTACTGGTAAAAAGAAGTCATGAAGGTAGGACTAAGAGGATGTAGGACAAAGACCTCACTTTCTTTGCTTAGCTTTTCTTTAGGAACATCTTAATTTGCATGTCAATTAAAGATCTTGGAATAAAAGTAGAGCTGTAACCTCCATGTTGATCCTGTGAGCTCATTTTCCTTCTGGTAGATGCCTTCTGGGTCTTGTGGATATAGGATCCCCACAATGGTTAGATGGAAATTAGGAAGAATTTTCTATTTCAAGTCAAATAGTTGTCTGTAACCATGGATTTGAGAATTAGCTTGAGAGTTAAAAAAGAAAGTCTTAGCCTAGGGACTTTTGTCTGACTTTTGTTAGTTTTCCTTAAGCTTAGTGTGGTAGCTCATTGTTTCAGCTATGATCTAGTCAGTAAATCATTCAGTCAGTTAACAAGCATTTATTAAGTGTCTACTATATGCCAGGCATTGTGCTAAGTGCTGGAAATACAAAGAAAGACAAAAGACAGTCTCTACCCTTGAGGAACCAACTTTCTAAACTAATGGTAATGTGTGTGTGTGTGGTGGTCGTGGTGGTGGTGGCGGGGGGCAGGTAATGTGGTTTCTCAGAGACTATCTGCTAAAGTATGTGAAACCTTAGGCCTCAGGTGACCTTGGGGGGAAAACAAAACTCTGGAAATCCCCTTGTCACCCCATCTGCCAAATAAGGGAATGTTAACAGAACAGTTAATCAATTTAAAAGATTACATGAGGAAAGGGAGGGTTTTTGCGAGGTTTTTGGCTATATAACCCAGCTTTGACTTCTGTATGGTGGTCTCCTCTTCCTGGATTTATTTTCCAGTGACTGGACTGCCTGCTTCTCACGAGATTCTAATAAAATTTTTTACCTTCACTTTGAGAGGTCTCCGAGTAGTCAATTTTGGGTTAGGGTCTCCGTACCCCACACAGTTTCAAAGGAGCTTTAATATGAAAATATTTACTTCAATAAGTATAATTACAAATATACTGGCATACCTCCCTCCTATCCTTCATCAGCATGATTTATGCCACTTCAGGCTCTGGGACGGAAAGGTAATTAGGTTCATGGTTTAGTCCAGGGCCCATAGAAAACAGTACTAGTTCCAAGCTCCAAACCCACCTTGGGCTTGAGTTGCTGACATTCTGGCTTCTGTGCTGGGCTAGCTGTAGCTCACCTGCAATCTGAACTTGAAGGTCATCATGGCTTGAGCTGGGATTGACCTTCAGCACCTGATACTGAGGACAGACAACAAAGAACAAAACATCCCCAGGTGGGTTTCTCAGAACTGGGGTAAAAGAGAGGGAGCAGGGGAAGTCTCTTACTCGTTCTGTTCTTGGCATCCACACTGGGCCCAACAGATAAGAGGGTGGCAGAAAAATGTTAAAAAGGGGCAAGGATAATGAGATTTAATTGCTTAGTCTTGCCAGCTTTAAAGACTAGTTAATCAAAGGAGGCTACCACACCCATGAGGTAGGGGATACGGTGGACTCTATGTTAACCAAACCGGGCATGCTCAAAATATGCCTAGAGAAACCCCACCTTTCATGAAATTCCTCATAAGGTTGGGTAGCGTCTGACCAAGATTGAGCACAGTTAATACAATCTCATTATCAGCAATGTCCTACAAGAAAACTAAACTTAAAGTCAGGACTTTGGAAGAAGAGGGGGGGAGCTCTGAATCTCCCCAAGATATTGGTTATTAATAATAGTTTCTCACATTCCCCTATTTGATTCTTGAGAGGTGTGGCCTCCTCAATGAATCACTAACTGATATGACAGACACTTTATTAAGAGTTTTTAACTATGGTACTTTTTAGGGGAGACAAGGGGAGAGGCAATAGGGAAAGATGGATGGCTTTTTGACAAAATCAAAGTGGGTAATCCCTTTTGATAAGCAGACCTTACAGATAAAAGGTGGAACAGGAAAAAGTAAACTTTTAGCAACATAAAATTCATAGGTGTGTCTCTGGAAGCATCTGAGGCAGTCCTGTGGTTCAGGTGTGGTCTCACAGCACTTCTCCAGCTCAGGTCACTTGTAGAGATTCTCTTCTCTGCTAAAAATATCCTACAAAATTGCTCTTAACATAAATTCAAGTTTACTTTGCCAATTACCAACTTGCATAATAAAAGTTAGCTCAAATGTTATGTCTCTGTATTAGAAAACCAAATTTGGGAACATCTGGAGCAGGGAATTTACAATTTTAAATTGGTCAGTTTTCATATATGTGTATATGTATATAAGAGAAACTCAGGTAAAAACAGAAAATTAGAACCCATTTTTATACTTCAGATTATTCATTTGCCCATTAGGAGGATGAGATTATGCTAAGGAATTAACAGCAGAATATGTTTTATAAGAAGATGGAGTCTAATACAAAAATTAATTCGTTTAAAAATTGCCAGATTAATTTCAGTTGTAACAAAATGTTCTGGGATGGGATACACAAACAAACTGAGTAACCAATTTTAAAATAGTGCATATCAGATAAGTATTTATAATAACATTTTCAGCTTTTAGCCATGCTTAAATAAATAAGTCTTAACAAAAGTGGATGTTTCTTTAAGGTGTTTACAAGATAGAACAGAAACCATTTTTCTAAAATAACTAATTGTACTGATATTCCTTTCCATAACACAAAACCAAGACAGTTATGATATTAACTAAATAACAAGATCATATCCTGGTTTCACAAATCTTTTGCATCATTTGCCTAATTATTCCCATAGCATTGTGAGAAATTAAAGGATCTTAAGTTCCATGGAAATATATAGCTAGCAACAGATGTCAAAGCTAAATAATTAGTTAACTGGAATATATAGAGGATTAAAATTTTAGGCCAAATAGCTCAAATCTTATAACCTGCATCTTATTGTAGTAACTCAGATGTGCTCTAGTATTAGCCTAGAAGATAAAGATTTAATATTGTGTTCTTACTGATGATCTAACATGATTATAGAAATTTGTCATAAAAGAGTAGGGACATAAGGGAAAGTGTTCCCTTATTTTGATGTCAATTCCAGACAAAAGTTATGTGAATGGCCAATTAATTTGAACCAGGCTTAAAATAAGCCAGGTGGGATAATTTCTATTAAAGAAATGTCATGTTAGGGAAATTGAGTCAGGATAATCCTACCTTAGCCTATGTCAATTCTCCCAGCCTTTCCCATGAAAACTACACCTATAGTTTATGCATGTAAAATCCTGTAGAGTTGCTGGCATCATAGATCATCTGCTCAATAGCATTTCTTGATGATCATATCTGGAATCAAACTCAGAATAATATCAGTTAACAGTCCCATAAGGTCTTAAATAGCAAGTTCCAATGATCAGAGCTTCAGGTGGGTTCAGCTCTCAAGGATCACATTTCCTAGATAATAAGTAATGACTATAATCTCACATTGGTGACAGGACGAGATTTATCACAGAAAAACCACAACTTGATATAAGTACTACTCATGCTAAGTAGATCTTTTCCCCTCTTTCCTAAATTCTACATTACATAAAAGATTTTGCTTTAAGATGTTTCATAAGAAGCAACAAAAGACTTGGGATGTATAGATATAATAATCCCAAATTGTATATAGAGAACAGATTTTATTAGACATTGTATATAGCAAAACATGTTTTGTTATTAACCATGTTCAAATGGGTATAAACATAGACTACTGCTCCCAGAATACCTTTAAACAATGGGGATATCTTTAAGGTGACTCTTGAGTAGCTTGCATACATCTCTACACATGTTATAATTTCAGATTAAATAACAAATATATTCTATACATGATCTAATAATCCCAGATTAAATAACAAACATAAGTAAAATCAGATTTCCCATGAAAGTGACACAAGATAGCTCACAAATTACTATTCTTCACTAACATAGCTGTCTGTACTGAAATCCTATTCTTTGAAACAATAATAAAGAAGGGTCCTAACTTTAACCTCACAACTTAAAAGATTTACACCTTTGTTTCATGAAGTTGTTTACCTTTGTCTAATTATACTCATGTTCTGAAAGAATAAGGTACTTTAAGAATTTAATCTTATTGGTGAGGCTAGGTGGCACTGGCACTGGAGACAAGAGGAAATGAGTTCAAATCTGACCTCAGACACTTAACACTTACTAGCTGTGTGACCTTGGGCAAGTCACTTAACCCCAATTGCCCTGCCTTCCCCCCTCCAAAAAGCAAAAAAAAAAAAGAGTCCACTTTAGTCTTCTTAAAGTAACCTCCCTATCTTATTCCCAGGGACAGATATTCACTAGCCTTAGATCTCAGATGTTGTTTCCTTTGAGTTGCTGACTGTTGACTCTGTTTCTCTGAAGGCAGCCATTTAAAGACAGTCCAAGGACACAGCAAACATATGAATGAAACTCCCAAAAGAATATTTAGGGTTCCAAAGTCTCACTAATCACAATAGGTTTGGATATTATTGTTATCAATATCAAATTATTATTGCAATCAGCTTACAAATGAAAATTTAGTAGGCCTTCTAAAAATCACACAACAAATTTTTACAAAAGTTTTTTTAATTTAAACATTTCTTCCTAAAAACATTTCCCTTTTTAAAAAACAGCTTAAAATTTATCCTGATGTTAAAAGGAATAATCACTAAACTTTTATGAAGTAAATTAGTTGGGAACTTCTAAACTGACAGATATCTCTCTCTTATTGGAATTTATCAAAATTTATCAAAGTTAAGTTGGTGTTTTTTAATTTAATTTAATTAAGTAATTTAATTAATTTAATTTAATTTAATTAAGTACCTTTAAATAACATAAATAAATCCCAAAATTACTATAACAAAATAAATTCCTAATCATTGCAAAATTCCTAGTTACCACCTTACTTTAGGCAAAAGGTATTTACAATGGGGAGAAGTTTAAGTTTTTGTAGGCCAAAAAGAAAGACACTCAATTAAATTTCCCCTATCATAATAACAAAGTTTAGCAGGCTTTTAGAAATCTACTCAATGTCTTTTTCTTTAAATATATAACTAGAAATCGAGAAAAAATAATTATATTCTAGAATCCTACCTAGATAGTAAACATGAGATAGTTCACTTAAACTCTAAGAAAAAACAAATCTCCAAATCAACGTATCTATATATCTATAATCTATATGTATCTATGTCTCTCTCTAAAAGTATTTTGCATTTATCCCTTAAAGCAAAATTAATCTTTAAGAGTGGAGTTTGTTAAGACTAAGTTGCTTCAGGATGTTATATAAGCTCCACAAGTGATAAAGAAATAACTTTGGATGAAACCACTCTACATTAAAGTAGATTTGACAATTTCACTCCCATTTTGTGCAAGGATTCCAATTTTATATCCCATATACTCAGCAGGAATTCCACAATACAGAAAACTCTTGTATACAATTGATAAGAATTCATGACTAGATGGTACTAAGAATCCTTATAGGTTTACAAAAGAGATTTTATAAGGTCTTTTCTTTGTGTAATTACCAATTTCCCCTTTTAAAATATCTATGTAGATACTTTATTAAAACAATAACTTCAAATAACTTAACTAGCAATCTCATAATTTTTATAAATGATAGTCAAATAATCTTAGTCAATTTAAATATAGACTAAGCTTGGAAGTTTATAAGTTCTTAATTATAGTGTTTCAGAATATTACAGCAAGTGGTCAGGAGGGCTGATAGAATGACCTAACAGCTTCCTGACCCATTCATTTAAAAAACAAACAAAACAGTACCATTCTTTTTTAAAAACTTTTTATTTATTTTTAGTTTTCAACATTTACTTTCATAAATTTTAATTTTTCTCCCCTCCCTATACCCTCCTTCCCCCAAATGGCCTGTAATCTGATATAGCCTTTACATATACATTCCTATTAAACATATTTTCACATTAATCATGTTGTATAGAAGAATTATAACAAATGGGAGAAACTATGAGAAAGAAAAAACAAAACAAAACAACAGACAAACAGAAAATAGTCTGCTTCTGTTTCCATTCGGACTCCATAGTTTTTTCTTTGGATGTGGATGGCATTTTCTATCACAAGTCCTTTGGAAATGTAAAACAGTACCATTCTTAATTTAACAACATCTAGGTTATAAGAGAAATCACTTTTCTAACAACATAACTGATATAATTGTTTATCAAATTACATAATAAAAGAAAAGTTAGAAATATAACAATACCATCAACAATATTATATATCTAAAACTTGAAACAAATCCATTAATTACCAATTAGGTAATTTTAATTTAGTTGAATGTACTTCCAAATTACCTTACACAGAAAATCATTCATCTCAATATTGGCATTATGTATTGATCATATCTAAAAACCCATATAAAGTTATCAAGTATGAAGCAATCACATCTTATTAAAAGAAGTAATAATATCAGTTAACATTCATATAGCATTTGCCTTATGCCAAGCACTTTACAATAATGTGATCCTCACTATAACCCTGGGGGGTGGGTTAAACAGAGGTAAATAGAATTTTCTTGGGGTCATACAGCTAATACATTTCTTAATGCCAAATAACAAATATCTTTTCATGTTAGTTGTAATTTACCATAATAATACTGATAAGGAGAGAACTCTCAGACCTGGTTCTAATTTCCTTCAGGATCAGATTTTGGCTTAAGTCAAATCAAATGGAGATTTATAGTTGCTATTGGTAACACTTTAATTTCTAAGGCCCAAAACTCTTAGCACTTTATAAGAAAAAAGATTGTTATCATAAATATATTTCTCTTTTTTTGTCATGGTGACAATTCCTAGCTCCTTATAAACTTTTCTTTAAAGAGCTAGGATCCTTTGCCTCTATCTTTGACACTTATTAGATAAAGAGCTGCCCAGATAAGGAGATTTCCATCTTCCCATTCCATCCTTCTAGGAATTTCAAGTTGCATATACTAGGAAATACATATAAGGCTTTACAAACAGTTTGAAATCACGCATGTTATCATCAGGTTAGCTTAAAATGTGCTGGGCTAAAATATCTGAAGACTCTAAGTTGACTTGCTGCTTTTGGTCCAGGCAAAGAGATCTAAGGAATTTGATTTCTTGCTGGCAGGGCTGGGCCAGTTTCCCCAAGCAGAAATCTGAGCTTTTTATTTAAATCATAATCAAATAACTGAACAGTACAAGGAAAGATAAGATTTTATATAATAATCGCAAATCATAACCAACATCTTTACCACATCCAGTATTTCTGAAGTGTTAGATTTAATAAGGCTGTCTTACAGATATCCAGAAAGATGGGTGGACATGATTAACCAGATCTTAACTTTCCTATTAGGCTAAAGCTGGTTACAGATTGATTTCTAAAAATCTTTTTTCTTTTTTGCAATTTCTAGTTCTTAATTGAAGGCAAATCACTGCCCTTTAACTACTTAAGCTTGGGGCTAGATCCTGAAATCTTAAAATATTGACACCTTAATTCAGTTACTAATCTGCTACTGATTATTATTTTTATATATCTTTTAACAATTAAATCCATAACCCAATAGAATTAAAGAATCCACATTTCTAACAATATTTCTAATATGGTAAATTATCAAAGTAATGTTAAACATTATCTTCATACACATTAGAAATCACACTGACTTAAAACCACACCACTAACAAGTTTCCTGATATAGTATAATAACAATCATTAATAATAAGTTTCACTTAAAATGAGACCAGAATAAGTTCAATTATACCTGGATCAATTTTTTCCAAATGTTATCACACAGAATGTCAATTTATAATATCAATTATTTAGTATTATATTTTATACAGTGGTTATTTATTCCAAGCATTTCATATTATGGGATTCACTATTTCCAGCGAATCTACTGTCAAAGATTTTAAATGTGATGGTATATAACAAGAGGAGCTTGAAACATGTGGTGTCCTCCATTTTGATTCCTTCTAATACTCTGTAATACTTATAATACTGTAATACTTCCTTCTAATACTCTATAATTTTGTCTATTTACTTTCAAATCAAACTAAAAAATTTTCATCCTCAATCATTCTACTTAAAACAAAACCAAACTTCCTCACACCCTCTCAACATGCTTAAACCACCTGAAGCTGGCACAAGTGCAGTCAGAGCCAGGAACAGGAGGGGGCTTGGAGCACGTGGGCTGGCTGTATGCTATGTGCAGGATATGTCCCCCATTTGTCTCCAAATCTCTTTATCTATTTTCCATATTTTTGCTCAAGCCTTTATTTCTCTTTCCTAATCTTTTAAACTCATTACTTAGACTACCCTACTTTTCTTTACATTTCAAACAAATCCCAGACTGCACATACTATTGTTAAGCCAATGTCTTACAACACTCCTGCTTTCCCAAGCTGTGGAGTTAATTTCAACCCAGGGAATTCTCTTCGTTAATCTGCATATCACAAAATTCAGGTGTTCAGTAGGAAATCAAAGAGCTCCAAATGTTTCATTCTCCCCAAAGGAGAGAAACCTACACTGTCTATCCTAGTCCCAATTCAGGAGGAAGTTTGTGGGACAAATCCTTAAAAGAAATCCATTAAGATTTTTTTTTTAGAGATTACAAACACTTATAGGAGAGACACAGTGGCTTATGCTCCTGTTGAAACACAAAAGTGGGGTTCTGGTTACTTCCAATACCTGTTAACATTATAAAAGGCTTGACTGTCTACTTATCACAGTTTTTCAAATGAAAATCATGCCCTCATTTTTGTCCTGGTTTTTCTTCACCTTTTAGAATCTGGAGAGAGTTAACACTTAATAATTACAAATCAAGAGCTGTATTTCTCTCATACACTTCACCAACATTACTTATAAAAGAAAAATAGCTTTTAAAATGTTAATAGACATTTTAAACAAATCACCAAAATCCCAAAGTGATTGCATTTAAGGCTATGATATCAAAGCCCTAATTGAAGTGTATTACAAGACAAAAAATTTATTTTTGCAGTTTTAAACGCATTGCCCAGATGTCTGATATATTAGGGCAGGGTGAAAAATGCAAAGACATTTCTCTAGATTTAATTTAAACGTAATCTACAAACTTTAGCTTTGGGATCTAATTAAACCTGAATTCATCTAACTTTGGAATAACAAAAACTCTTTTTGCTTTTCCTCATCACTCCCTGCCAAATTTTCAGGTTGCTTGGTCTAGATCTTTTATTAGTATAAAGCTGCAAGCTAAAGCCCCACCAAAGGGGTAGGAAAAAAAAAACCAACTTGGCATTTTTTAATCATAGAGAAATCCCTTCTCTAATTCCACTTTCCAAACTAACTCCTGAGAGAGTCTCACTGCTTTTTCAACTCCCTTATTTAACAAGTTAATCTTAGAAAACCTCACACAAATGGACACATAGACAAACAGAACAGAGCTTTAGTGACCCAGAAAGTGGAAAAGTTGAGAAAGACAAAGACAGACAAGAACATACAGTGTACTCTCATCATGACCTTAGTTTCGATCCTCAAGCCCTGTTAAACAAAAACTCTGGAAAGTTCTCTTTGGCAGAATCCTACATCTCTTGCCACAAATCAAGGACTCTTCTTCCTCCATTCTCCTGCAAGAGACGTTGGACCAGACTTGCTCGACAAGAGTTAAGTAGGCCCCTATTCCGCAATGTATCCAAACCTTGGCAGGTGACTTCTCCAAAAATCTTTGTGCACCATAGCAATGTCTCTGTACCTGAGCTGAGGAGATCACCCCTTACGGTGGAGAGTAAAAATTCAGAAAGGCTGTAGTTCAAATACTTAGGAGAGGCATATAGACACATATATGCTTACCCAGGAACGACTGAACATTGGAATCAGAAGCCTGAGGTTGAGGAGAGTCGAAATCTCAACCTAGAGATCCTTAGGAAAAGCTTTTCTCTTGGTGGAGAAATCTCACCATGAGAACTCAAAGGAGAAGGCCATTTCCTGGGACACCCCAAGCCAGACCTGTCTCTTTTCCTCTAAAGTCTCTTCATGGTCACCATAACTGTGATGTTTAAAAAGGTTCAGGAGACATTAGTTTCTGGGTAATTTAACCATTTTATTAATAAGGCCAGCTGATTATTAATAAAAGGATGGTCATTTGCCCATCTCTCTTAGACCAAAATTCATGACGACAGACTCACAGTTTATATACCCTTCAAAACAGTAGGTGGTTCATCAAACAGAAATCAAAGCTAATTGGTTAATGTGATTGGAAGTGGGCTGTTGTTGTTGTTGTTATTGTTGTTTGTTCTTTGTCCCAAAGAGGACCATGCCATCAGGAAGGTGAAACCAAGACTTGCAAGTGAATTAGATTTAAGTGAGAGAGGGCTGTGCAAAATCACCATCCTCACTTTCTCCTCTGGAGCCATGTGGGTTCAGCAGCAAGATAGAGCCTAGGACAACTGGAGATGGCCAGGGATGTAGTGGGAGACCATGGATTTTTAGGCTGAGGTCTTTCCCTGGTCTCTGTTTGATTGAGGCAACACCCATTCAGTGATTAAGACTAGGTAAAAAGTGAGGCAGAGGATGGTTTCTTTTACTTAGTCAAAAAAATCAGTTTAGAAGAAGACCCTCTTGTCCTATGCCCTTCTTTTAGGTATGAATCCTTTCTACTTTTTGCCTCCTGCTCAGAAAAGAGTAATGAAATCAATGTTACCATTTTATTGGAAAGGGACATGATGATTTCCTGCCCTACAACAGTTGTCTTCCTGGGCTCCCCAGAACAACACTGATCTCATGGGACATTCCACTCTTTCAATCTAGAGAGAAAGGAATAGAGACACTCATTACATTCTTAAGCTTGTTAGCAACAGAAAAAATGCAAAGCAGTCTTTTTTTTGCTGATGGTATTGTTGACTTTTCTGTGACATAGCAAGCAGTATTGGTGCTGAATTTTGAGTCAGAAAGCCAGACTTTGAATACTGGTAATTTCTGCTACTCACAAATTAGGAGACTTTGAGCAAGTCATTATGCTCCCCAGTTTCTGCATCTGAAAAATGAAGGACCTTGACTAGATTTTACACAAGGGCCCTTCTGATTCTAAAAATATGAACCTATAAGCTAAGTCTAATCTTCTAAGTCTAACGTTCATGACCTTTATTTCACCCCACTCCTGCCTCCTAAGTCATTTTTTTGTCTTGTCCCCTCAGTTGAAGAGAAGAATGATTGTTTTCTTTGCTTTAAGGACAGAAGGCCCGATAATGGAGGTCAGTATGCAGGCCAAAAGCAGTTGCTGATAATGCCAGCAATGAGTTGGTCCCAAGAACCTCACTTTGAACCCCACCCCCCAGGTATCCAAGCTCTACTGATGCATTGTAGAAAGAAAGCTGAAATTCAGAGTCAATGGGAAAAGGAAGCATTAAATGGTAATAATTTTGACTAAGTGCATGATTCACTTGAAGTGAAATATGGAATGGGTGGAAGTGGGAAAAATCACAGTGGGGGGAGGTTAAGGAGGAGAGGGTGCAGCTCTGTCATCCCCAGGGCAGCTTGAGCTGAAAGATGATTTCCCTCTTGGCTAGAGACTCTTTGGTATCAAGCTCCTATAACTTTAAATCTTGAGAAATCAGTTTTACTGCATCAGGAAGTGATTTATTTTTCAAAGTTAATGATCTGGAACAATAGATTTGCCTTGGTCAAAAATCAATGTTTATTATTTGGAGAAGGGGCTTGGGAAAAAGTGTCCCTTTTATCACCAGACTCGGAGACGGCAGTCCTGAGTTATGGCCATTCAAGGACAAAGCTTCCATTGCCGACTTCTCCGAAGTAATGTTTAGAGTGTGGTGAAAAGAAATCTTCAATTCTTCCCTTTCATTTATTCTTAAAGCTTTAATTCATAACATGTGATGGCTTTCTGGCTTGCACTTCAAATCATTTGACCCAAGAAAGAATGGTTTCATTGTCCTTGGAGAATATTGTAATTTAAACATGAAATGCATGCTATACAGAGCTTCCTAGAGGTAGGTGGTATGCTCTAGTGGACAGATAGCAGCACTTGGAGTCAGGAAGACCTAGGGTCAAGTATCTCCTGTTTCCACTGACACTAGCTGTTTGTCCTTGAGCAAGTCACTTAACCTTTCTCAGGCTCAAACTTCTCATCTGTGAAATGGGGACAATAACAGAACCTATCACATAGAGTTGAAGATTAAATGATCCTTTTTATTAAAGTGTTTTGTGAACCTTAAAGACCCACACAAATTTTAGTCATTATTATTATTATTATCATGGAGCAATCAATTAGCAAATATTTATTAAATGCCTACCATGTCTCAGATACAGCTTTAGGTGCACAGTCCCTGCCCATAAAGCGTGTACCAGAGAGGGCTTGACAGTCTACTTTCTTTTACTAGGCGGTTAGGTGGTGCCGTGGTATGATGGATACAGATCCGAACCTGGAGACAAAAAGGCCTGAGTTTAAATCTGCTCTCTGACATGTACTAGCTGTGTGATGCTGGGCAAGTCACTTACCTGCTGTCTGCTTCAGTTTCCTTAGCTCTAATAATAGCACCTCCTTCCAGGGGCCATGGAGAAGCTCAAATAAGGCAGTGTTTGTAGAGTACTTGACAAACCTTAAAGCGCTATATAAATGCCAGCTAATACTGTTATTATTGTCATAGCCGGGTGTCTCTGAAACAGGTGGTCCAGGGCCTGGACAGCTCTGTGAGGCTTCTCTGCTAAGTTAGAGACATGTAGCATCCTGCCCATGTAGAAGGACTTTGTTGCTTAGAACTCCCCACAATGATGACACCGAAGATCTCTGTCTGTCTGTCTGTATCTTTCTCCTTTCTGTCTCTTTTCATGTCTCTCCTCATATCTCTGTCCCCCCTCCCCCCCGTCTCTTTGTCTCTGTATTTCTCTTTTTCTCTTTGTTACTCTCTCTCTCTCTCTCTCTCTCTCTCTCTCTCTCTCTCTCTCTCTCTCCCTCCCTCCACACCATGGTGGAGTGGATAGAAAGCTGGCCTTTAAGTAAGGAGGTCCTGAATTTCAGTTCTGTCTTTGATACATACTAGCTGTATGCTCCTGGTCAAGTCACTGAACCCCTCAGTGCCCGGGATGCCTCTTTAAGACCATAAGGGGAAGAAGAGTTTCTGCTCTGATGGGTAGAAGGGAGTTCCCTGTAACAAAGAAATCATGGTCTAGAGCTAAGTGTATGTATGTATACACATATGTAAAGGGGTTAATATACAACATATACACTCATAGAATTATAAAAACTGAGCCAAGAGTGTGCAATGGAAAGAGTTGTAGGTTTGGTGTCAGATGACCTGGGCCCACATTCCAACAGTGTCATTTACCCTTTGACCTTGAGAAAGGTCACTTAGGCTCTCTGGCCTTTAGTTTCCTCCTTAGCAAAGAAGTGTTGGCCTAGACTTTACCCCATGCAGTTCCCCATTCAGAATCTGTGTCATTAAGTAGTTTGTGTAGGGGAATGCAAAGAGCAGTCTGAATTTTTGGAGGGCTTACCAGGAGGTTGAGCAGCATACCTCTTGGTATAGTAAAATGTTTGAAGCCTTCTGGTTACCTGGGATCTGAATCCGAGTCCTCCAAATTCAAATTCACTGCTCTATCACTACACCACACTTCTTAGGCTAGAGACAGGAACAGCCCAAAGGTTTTTGTTTTGCAGCTAGGCAGAATAAAGTGTGTTACAGTGGTAGACAGGATCACACACTGGGGACACACAACCAGGAAGGAAAACAGACTTTATTGAAAATTCACTCGGTTGCCTAATATGAATGAGCCCATGAGAATGCTTTTGGAAATTATACTTTTCTGTGAACTGAAAATAATTTAAAATTGTTTTAGGTCATCTATGGCATGGAATCAATTGGCAAATACAAATGTACTTTCTGTTGAGTACAAGACTGCAAATCACATTAATTTTTCTATTATTGTGCACACACTAACAGCTCTAAACAAATGCAAATTAACAAACAAAATAAAACATAGAATAAATTTTCAATTAAAACCTAACTCCCAGCCCACCAGTAAAGAATCTACCCAGAGTTAAGCCAGATACATGGGAGGTTGACTTCTCATTGTGAAAGCAATGTCCATGTCTAATCTTGTTTCCTTAAATCAGAACATCTGGGTTTATATACCAAAGAGATTTGCTACTCACTACCTGTGTGACTTTGGGTACCTCCAAACTATGTACATTTTGCTTAAACAACAACAACAACAACAATAATAGTAATAATAACAATAAATAATAATAATAATAAGTAGATTTAGAACTGGAAGGGACCATAGAAGTCACTGAGCCCAGATTGTCAATTTTTTAAAAAGTAAAATAAATCAATTTTCTCTCTAAAACATTTCTCCTTCCACACTGGGAAAAAAAGAGAAAGAAAATCAATTATGCATATTCAAGAAAAGCACCCCTCCCCATCGGCCACGAAAATGCATGTCTTATTCTGCTTCTTAAATCCAGCCTCTCTTTGACAGAAGGTAGGCTCCATATTTCATCCCTGGAATTGTGATTGGTCATTGTGGTTGATTGTATTGCAATGCATTGCACTGATCAATTATTAAGTCTTTCATAGTTATTTGTCTTTATAATGCTATTGTTGAATATGTTGTTCTTCTGGTCCTACTCATTTCACTTTGCCTCAATTCATGCAAATCTTCCCAGGTTTTTCAGAAATTTTATAATTTCTTATGGCACAGGAATAGTATGCCATTACACAGATAGGACAATTTGTTCAGTCATTCCCTACTTGATGGGCACTTCATCAGTCTCCATCTTTCTGCCACTATGAAAAAAGTTTCTATAACATCTTTGCACCTATGAATACTTTTCCTCTTTCTGGTATCACTGGGTTAGAGAGTATGCAAAATATGGTAATTAACTAGACCAATCCATTGATCCACCAACAATGCATTAATGTGTCTGGTTTCCCACAATCCCTCCAACATTTGTCAATTTTCCTTTTTAGTCAACTTTGCTAATCTAATGACCAACTCCTTGATTTTATAGATGAAGAACGGAGGTCCAGAGGCATTCTCACTTGCACAGAATCACATAATTAGCAAAAAGCAATGCTAGGGTTCAAACCATGATTCTTTGAGCCAAAACCCAGGGTTCTTTCCATTTAATCACACTGCCTCTAATTCTGAGATCTACATTTTAACAAAATTAACTTGTTCCAATATTTGTGTATTTGAAATTTTTGTGACCCTTGTGGATTTTCTTAATCTTGTTGAATGAATGAATGAAAAATCATTTATCAAATACTTACTATGTGACCAGCACTATGTTAAGTTCTGGGGAAGACAAACACAAAAGTGGAGATAGTCCCTGCTCTCAAAGGGCTTGCATCCTAATAGCGGGAGGAAGGGAATAATACACATATGGGTGTGGTAGCCAGAGGAAAAGATGATAAGTGGAGCCTCTGGGCAATGGTTGTAGTTGTGTGTGTTGTTATAATTCTGTTGACTTCATTCCATATTACATCATATATATCTTTCCACTTCTCTTTTTAGCCTTGTAATTAGTCATTTTTATGTCACTCTTATATTGAATTACATTAACATACCATCATTTTTCTAGCCATTTCTCAGTTATTGGATATATGGGTTGTTTCCAGTTTTTTGCTGTTATAAATAAGACTCCTATGAATATTTTTGTATACATGAGTCATTTTTTCCTCTTTTAAAATATCCTTAGGATATAGCCCTAGCAGTGAGATCCCTAAATTAAAGAGCATGACAAACCCCATTAATTTTGATGATGAGATCAATGACTTTGCAGCTATTCAAGTAAAAAAAAAGTTTGTACTGTGATAACCAGGATTCAGAACTGAAAGAACCCTTAGCTAAGGAGATAGTATGATACGGGCAAAAGAACATTAGATCTGGGATAAGAAGATAGGGTTTGGACCTATGATTTACTGCTGTAGGGAATTCTTGCATGAGGAAAGTCCCTCTGTCAAGGCAAGTTGGCACCTTCTTTACATCTTAAAATCTTCAAGAATTGCCTAGAGCACTGAAAGTTTGTTGTTGTTTGTACTTTGAAGAGGACCATTGTCATCATGGGTGATGTTTTGATTTGTCTATGAATTGGATTTAAGTGAGGCAGAGCTACACAAAGTTGTCAACCTCACTCTCTCTTCCAAAGTCATCAAAGTCTAGTGGCAAGACAAAAGTCAGGATGATTGACAGTGGTCCGGGAAGCAGTGGATGACCTTGCTGTCTCTTGATTTGATGACCAAGCTCTAAGTGCTTTATGTCCAGTGGAACAAATTGTTCTCATTCCCCCCATTCTTCCAAGGGAATGCTTGGGGTAGTCAACCCTCTCCCTCCCCAAATCACTGATGGATTTGAGCCCTGTTGGTTACCCTCAACCTGGTTTAGCAGTTTAGGTGACTTGCCAAGGGCTGCAGAGATAGTGTGCCTCAGTGGTGGGACTTGATCCCAGTTGTTCCTGGCTCTAAGTCATTTCTCTAGGTCTTACGCCACGCTTCCTCAGTTCAAATTCTGCCTATAATAGGTAATGTGGGACCTTACAGAAGTCACTCAACCTCCACGAGCTTCATTTTTCTCATTTGTGTAATGAGGGGTTAATGGCCTTTGAAACTTCTTCCAGCCCTGGATCTAAGATCTGAACTAGGATCCCAAGAGAGAGTTTGAAGGCAAATCTCCTGCTTGGACTATTGCAGGTTGGTCGGACTGCCACAAGCTCCTCCCCACTTTGATCTAGCCTGTGCTCAGTTAGCTTTCTTACAGCACAGGACTGGTCATGAAACACCCTACTCAGTGAGCTCCAAGGACTCCCTATTACTTTTAGGACCAAATGTAAACCCTTGGGTTTGTCATTCAAAGCCCTTCACACTTTGGTCTCTTATTACCTTCCTATCTTCTCTCATTTCAGTCTCCCCCAAATGCTCCCTGGCCCAGCAACACTGGCCTTCTTACTACTCCTCATGTGTGAGATTCCCTCACCCTACAACAATCCTTTTCACTGGCTCTTTCCCACACTTGGAATATTCTCCCTCCTCACTGCACCCTCTCAGCTTACCAGACTTTTTTCAAGACTCCATTCAGGTCCTACCTTCTTCCAGAGGTCTTTCTGGTCCCTACGGCTGCTGGTGCCTTCCCTCTGAGATTACATCCATTTTCACTATGGATAGCTTGTACATGTTATTTTTTTTGTATGTAATTCTTCCTCTTTAGAATGTGGGCTTCTTGAGAGCAGAGACTGTAATTTTTTTTTTTGCTTTTCTTTGTATCCTTGTTGCTTAATAAAGTAGCTGGTATATGGGAGACACTTAAAAAATACTTGTTGATTAGCTCACTGGCATATGACTGTCACTTAATAAATGCTTATTGACTTGAATTTGTGTAGCTGAGTTCTACTCTATTTAATTGTAAATTTTTTTTTCTGAAGTATGTCTGAGAGAACTCATGCATAGCAGGGACTTTTAAAATGTTTGTTGAATTGGAATGGGATGAACTATAAGTGTCTTGGCTCGGAGATTCAAGTGTAATAGAGAACACAGTATATTTGCTGAATGACTAATAACAATAATAATCCACATTTATGTAATGCTTTAGGTTATGCAAATTACTTGCTTCACAACAATCCTATGAAACTGATGATCTGACTTTTTCATTTCTTAGACAAAGAAACTAGGCCTGGAATGTTTAAGGGACTTGTTCAGGTTGACAAAGTTAAGAAGTAATGGAGGCAGAACAGGAGCTTAGATCTCTCCTGATGCAATGCCTGGTTTTATATGGCACATGGCAAGTGTTTAATAAATTAAATTAATAAATGTTTTATTTAATCTCATCTGCATGGCACAGTAGCAAGAGTAATGACTTTGGAGTCCAAGAATCTGAGTTGGAATCACATGTGTGCCTTTGAGCGCTGGGTTTGGAATCAGAGTCTACTTCCCTTTTTGGTGCCTCAGCTTCCTTTTCTGTAAAATCATAGAGTTGAACTAGATGACCCCTAAAGTTATCTTATAGTTCTAAATCTAGGATATTGTCATCTTATTACACTGCACTGAAAGGGAATGACAAAAAGGTGGAGGCGGGGGAAAGACCATGATGTTTCTTTGATTTCTTGGCCAACTTTGAGGTCCATTCCAACTTTGACTGAGATCAGTGGGTTAGCACACATGCACATAATTCCTCCTATTCAGGGAATAGCTTGTCACTTGGATTTTCAAGTGGCATTGATGGACGTGCTAGGAATTCTATTTTGGGGATGCTCCAGAGCAAAGGTTCAGAGAACTGCAGGGGTAAGTGACCTAGTCCCACAAGCCTTTGAGGGGAATTGGATGCTGCCACTACTCCTTAATTGAGGAGCAGAGTTTATTTCCTGAGAAAACAGCTCCATATCTGGCTCACTCCATGTATGTAGCAGGCCCCTTGGGATGGATACTCTATCCCTCAAGGTACTTTGGGAGATTTAGTTCTTGTTACTATCAGTTTTGGCAGCATCTGTAAAAACATTTTGAAAGGACTAAATGATGGGGAGATTTCACTGGTGGGAGCAGCATTTCTAGATATTAGTACCAAGTTCAATTTGGGGAGATATTTATCATGTATCTTTTTAAATAAGTGGAGGAAAAACATCTCAAGTTTGGGAAGAGAATCCTATACTTAATTTAGGAATAGAGAACTAGTCAGTTAGGAATTGGCAGCCTCTAGTCGTTGAGAATTAGGCATGGTCCAAAGCTAGTAACCTTATGGGAACTTGTTGGGGCAAAAGAAAGAGTCTTGACTTTGGAAATCTGGGTTGGAATCTTGACTCAGCCACTTTTGTGTGACCTTGGATAGATTACTTACCCTCTCTGGACCTCAGTTTTCTCATCTGAACAATGAGGAGTCTCTAAAGCCCCTAGAAGCTCTAAAATTTATGACCCAATGAATCTAGAGTAGACTGAAAATCTGGGGCATGTTTTGGTTTTAAACACTGAAAGTCATGCTTAGGATGTAAGTTTCATAACACTTTAGAGCTGGAAGAGACGTCAGAAATAATTTTGTTTAATCCTCTCATTCTACAGAGGAGGAAACTGAGTCACATAGAAATCTGAAGAGTCCTATCCAAGGTCAGACAAGTAGTATGTCTTAAGATGAAGATTCAAATTCTACTCCAAAGTCAGGGCTCTCTTTTGCACCAGGCACTTCCCCGAAAGTATCTTGTTTTGGATCATACCCAGCTCAATATGTGTGGGATTTAATATGTGCTCTTTAAGCATTTGTTTCTTCATTTGACTACGCTGATGTGACCATCTCATATCGCCTCTTCTCAAAATCATCTAGAGTTCCCTGTGGTAAGTGTTGGAAAAACGCTTCTTGATTGACTTGACTGTTCACCAAGTGAGACCCAGACTGTATCTCCACAGTGATGTAGCCCTAATTTCCAGACATATATTATGCCATGGCAAAATAAAGCTACACTCCAGACAAATTTGACTCACAAATATGCCCTGAACTTTACAGTCTGTTTGCTTTTGCCTTTATTTTCCTCTCTTCTAACCTACACCTATTAAACATGAAACCATTTTTAAAGATTCTGCTCATCTGGGAAAATAAGGGGTTGAATGAAATGACCTCTAATATTCTTCCCAGCTTCAAATTTTGTGAAATTTACAACCTCGTCCCTTCCAATTCTAAAATCCAGTGGGTCCAAATGTCACTTTCTGTATAATATGTAGCCCTTTGCCTTCCCCTTAACACACACACACATCTTGAGAGGAAAATTCCTCTTTCGCCAAGCTATCATAGCATTTTGCTTGGGTATGTCCTACCCACATATATTTTAATTTGTCTTATAGTTATCTGTGCATATGTTTTCACTTTCTTACTAGACTTGCATCTGTCAAGTCAAGGACTATGTTTTGTTTATCTTTTCTACTTTTGTCAGCATACAGAACAGTGAGTTGCTGGTTTGTATGTATTTAAAAAATGTTTGTTGCCTTGAATTGGGTTGGGTAGTACTGAATCTGGGAAATAACTCAGGTAGACCAGGGAGGAATGTTGGGTTGACAAACTCTCAAACCTTTAGCTCTGAGTTCCAGGAAATACCCCTGTGAGTGATTAGGAGTGGTCCTGGATCCTTAGACCCTCCAGACCCTGCCCTGTATCCTTCTTTCAAATTTTGTTACCTCTTTGAACCCAATCACAATTAAGTCAGGACCTCACGAGAGAGGAAGCTTTGCTACTGGATTAATTCTTTTTTTTTGCTTTTTGGAGGGCAATTGGGGTTAAGTAACTTGCCCAAGGTCACACGGCTAGGTTTTTGTTTGTGTGTGCATTAAGTGTCTGAGGCCGGATCTGAACTCAGGTCCTTCTGACTCCAGGGCCGACGCTCTACTCACTGTGCCACCTAGCCGCCCCTACTGAATTAATTCTTGAAGTGGTTAGCAAATCAAGTGGAACAAATGATTTTGGGTTGAGATAATTATGACCCTTTCTACCCTTATTCAGTGGTACCTGAGGATGAAAGGTTGAGGTAAGAGGGTGGTGTAACATATAGGCTCCTAGCCTTTCAAGTAAAAAAGACGAGCTCAAATATTTTCTCAGATACTTACTAAAGTGTTGTGCAAATTGCTTGGGACAAGCAATAACTTTGTTATGGTTATGGGTATGGAAATAGTCATGAGTGTGTTTTTTCCCTGAAATCAGGATGATTTGAAAGCCTGACCTTAACCAAATAAAACCAGATTGGGCTGATTTCCCCAGTTTTAATTTGTTCTTTCTAAGTTTAGTGCTGTATTTCTTGCCATACCCAAGTATTTCATAACTTCTGTTGTGTTTTTAAATTTGTTATTTTAAAGAATAAATATTGTTCAGAGAAAAGGTATAAAAGTTGTAGTTCTTAAGGAGCGCACTTCATTGAATATTAGAGATATTGTAACAGCTGTTGGTATGGAGAAAAACACAAAGGAATGTCTTGTAGAAAACAAGCAATCTACCAACCAAACAATAGGAATCAACAAATTATTGGTATAAAACAGCCTAATTAATCTTCCAAGAATCAAGCAAAGAACTTCAGAAGGACCAGTACACAGAGGAATTATTCCTCCACAGTGTGGTGTAGACTTCTTCAAACTGGAAGAACAATGAGAAGAATAGTTTAAAAACGCAGAATAACTGCTAATATGCTTTGCAGAAAAATCAATTGTCATGGGTAAGAAAATACAAAGATTGGAGTACTGAAAATTGGAAAAGGACAATTTTTACTTTCAATATTCACTTTTTCATTCAAGGTTATGCCAAAAAGGTTGTCAGAATTCTAGGTGAGTCTGTAAGATCTGGGCATCTTTATCCACCTGAATATAATGTTAAACATTCAACTAAAATATATGGAGGATTTTTTTTTAATTTTAGTAGTCCTGAAAAATGTTTCCCAATTGAAGGAATTATTAACTCTGATAAATATATTGATATAATAAGAAGCAAAATTCTTCTGGAATTAACAGAAAATCCTAAATGAAAATGGAACCTTATAATATGGCCTTTAATCATGTCTCTCACAATAAGGGATTAAGAAACTTATGTAAGAATTAGTTGGTTGATAAACAATTATTAGATGCCTACTTTGTGCTAGGCACTGTGCTAAATTTTGCAGATACAAAGAAAGGCAAAAGACAGCTGTTCTCGAAGAGCTCACAGTCTAATGGGGAAGACAACTTGCAAAACATTATGTACAAACAAAAAGGTTACATACAGGATAAATTGCAGATAATCAATAGAGAGAAGACATTGATTATCCTTAAGGAAGAATGGCAAAGACCAATGTAGAAAGTGGAATTTTGGCTATAACTTACTTGAAAGAAGCCACTAGGAGGTGAAGATGAGAAGGAGCAGTATTCTAGGCATGGAGGACAGCTAGTCACAATGACTGGAGTCTGGAGATGGAGTTATTTGTGAGAGGAGCAGCAAGAGGCCAGTGTCACTGGACCATAGAGTACCTTGGAGGTGAAGTACAAGATGAATAAGAATGGAAAGGTAGGAGGAGGCAAAGTCACGAAGAGCTTTGGTTGACAGAGGAATTTATATCTGATCCTGGAAGTGATAAACAATTGGAATTTATTGAGTAGAAAGTTGACATGGTTGACCTGAACTTTGAGAAGATCAATTTGATGGCTGAGTGGAGTATGGATTGTAGTGAGGAGAGATTTGAAGCATGGAGATGAACTAGCAGGTTATTGCAATGGTCCAGTCTTGAGGTAATACGAGCCTGAGGTAGGCTGGTAGCAGTGTCAGGGGAGAGATGAGGACATATGAAAGAGATGTTCCACGTAGGAATGCCATGTCTCTGCAACAAATTGGTTATGGGGTTGAGAGTGACTGAGAAGTCAAGGATAAGATGTAAGTTGTGATCTGAGTGGACTGGGAGGATGGTGGTGTCCCTAGAGATAATAAGGAAGTTAGAAAGAGGGCAGGGAGGAAATAATGAGATTTTGTACATGTTGAGTTTAAGATGTCTATAGGTCTGATTTGAAATGTCTAATAGGTAGTTGGAGATGTGAGACTGGAGGGCAGCAGAGAGGTTCGGGCTGGATAAGCAGATGTGAGAATCATCTGCCTAGAGATGGTAATTGAATCCATTGGAGCTGAAGAGATCACCAAGTGAAACTGTGTAGAGGGAGAAGATAAGAGGGCCCAGGACAGAGATAAACACACTTCAGTGACCTGGGAAGTTGTCTGATTTAAACCTCTTTGATAATCTCTGACCTGTAATCAAAGTTAGACTTGGAAAAATTTGCTGTTCCTTAAATGTGATAAAAGGGTTGTTTCATAATGAAGACTTAAAAAAAAAAAGTGAACTCAATGCCAAACCATGGAAAACAAGTGATTGTATAAAACGTATTGAATATGGAAAGATTTTTTTTAAAAGATCTATTGTTCAATTGCTTCAGTTGTGTCTGACTCTTTGCAACCCAATTTGGGGTTTTCTTGGCAGATACTGGGGTGGTTTGCCATTTCCTTCTCAATGTTGTTTTACAGATAAGGAAACTGAGTTAAGTGATTTGCCCAGGGTCACAAAACGATTAAGTTTCTGAGGCCAGATTTGAGCTCAGGAAGAGAAGTCTTTCTAACTCCAGTTTCAGCGCTCCATGCACTGTGCCACATAGTTGCCCTTTTAAGATATAAAAAGTTGTAAAGTTTATTGTAAAAGTAAATAAACTTGGTTATTTTATTTTATCCTGAGAAATTTGCACACTGTAGTCAGGTGACCCTGGACTACTCACTTAACCTCTCCTAGCTTCGGTTTCTTCATCTATAAAATGGGAATAATAATTGTATCCACTTTTAGGATTATTATGAGAACCAAATGAGATAATATTAAAAAATCACTTTCCAAATGTAAGTATTCACTATTATGATTATCTCTAGTTCTGACCTAGTTTCTTCACATTTCTACAATCCACCAGCACAGTAGAAGGACACACAGATTGGAGACACCTGCTTATATTGAGTCCAGCTGGGAGTGCTCATTGGCAAGCTGCCTTACTAGCAGACATGGGAAATTGAGATGGGGTTAGGGAGCCATGCTGGGGGAATAGAAATAATATACATCAAAGAGGTTCCTCGTGGAACACCCAAATTCCTCATCCTTCATTTCTTAGCAGGGCTCTGGTCACTTCTTTCTAACAAATTGACCTTTGGCTCCAGAACATCAGCTACTCTTGCTATAGGACCTGGTATGTTCAGGAACCACAAAGGACTTTATAGAGCAATCTAGCCCAATGGTGGAGGGGTCACGTGATAGTGCATGGAGTCTAGTCAGGGCTGCTCCAGGTAGGGAATGATCACAGAACACCTTCATTGTAGACATCACTGACTACCCCTGCAGGCTGAAAGGGAATTTAGCCCTTACCAAATACCAATAAAACATGGCCTAGAGTTGTACATCATAAGCTTGCTATTATTTTCATGGACTGGCATATGAAAAAACCCCATACTACAAATGCAAACCTCAAATCACTTTATGTACAGAAGGAAGCTAGGCTGTACAATGGTTAGAGCTCCAGACTTTGATTTGGGAACACCTGAATTCAAGTCCTGCTTTATTAATGTGATCATGGACTTAACCTCTGTGAGAGTTACTTTGCTCATCTGTAAGATGGGAAGAATTATGTAATACCTACCTCACAGAGCCGTTGTGAAGAAATAACACTTAAGTGCTTTGTAAACATTAAACGCTAGTAGAACACTAGCTATTATTGTTTTTATTGTCATGGCTGTATTGCCTCTCTGTTTTCTCCCTCATAACAGCCTTGGGAGATTGGAGGGTATTATTATCCCCGTTTTCCAGAAGAGGATACTGAGGCCCACAGATATTAAGTGACTTGTCAAGGCATGAAGGCTCCTGACCACTCTCACAACAGAACCCTAAGCACAGAGCATAAACAGTCATCATAAAGACCAAATATTTTGGGAAGAAAATATGAACTCTTGTCACATGGCCATTCAAGGGAATGGAGGAAACAGAATCAGGGCAGAGTCATATGAAGGGTCGGCTTCCTATTATTTCCTGTATCTTCCCTTCTGAACTGCATTTTAAATCGGTTTTCCATTCAACTCAGGCATTTTAGGGACTCCTTGGTACTGACGTGATTTGACTTTTGATTTAAGTTTGCTCTTTCTCCAAGTGAGGATTACCCGAGTGCAGGCCTAATCAATGGCATACATTGGCCCTGACTCACCCCTTGTTACATTATTTGATTCCCCCAAAGGACGGTTTATGATGAAGAAGCTGCTCGTCATACTGTAAGCCTCCAGTAGGGGGCTACAGAGACCACAGAGCTTCAATGAAAGAGATGCCAGACCTTTCAGGATCCTGCTGTAAGAGATGCTGAAGCTTGAACTTCGTCTCAGACAAGGCTTGGAGACAACAGCACTCAGACACAGGGGTGTACAGAGGCCAGATGGCGTTTGTAACTGTCTCATGACTATTTTGCAGGACAAGCTGAGGACCTCTAAGTGACCTTGACCCAGAACAATGGTTATAGCCCCACCACTTCTGAGGATTACTCACCCTCTGGCCAGTTACATCTCAGTAGGCTGGCTGCTTTCTGGGATAGCCCCTGACTCAGTGAAAAGGTCCCCATCTTGGACAGTGGGAAAGGGCTCATTAAGAAGCTCAGGTGAGTTTTGGATCTTGCCCTTAAAGCTAAGATTGCTAATGAACAGAATTTTTGGCTCCGCCAGGGGTGACCTAAAATAAAGATAGCCCCTGCTCAGGTGGAACAAGTTTTGAAGGTCTTGACTGTACCCATCTGCAATGAATTAACCCAGATGGAGATGGCTGCTGACTTGACCATACTTTTCTAGCAATATGTTTGGGTAGGACCAGTGTAGTTTGGAAGGCCTGTGAACGGAGTGTCTTTTCAACAGAAAATCTTATGCAGACTGACCAATCAGTGATTACAGGGAAGGGGGTGGTGAGATTTCTCCTTCCCAGCTCTCTATCCCCCAACCCCGCGCTAGATCCACTGGCACTATAGCATTATGGATAGAGTCCTGGGATTATGCTTGGAAGATCTGAATCCTGCCTCAGATATTTACTAGCTGTGTGTGACCCTGGGTAAGTCACTGTTGGGTCCCCCTCATCCACTCTAACCTAGTACTGCTATGGCCTGACTGCAGGCTTATCCTTGCTTGTCTTCTGATTTAAACTCCCTTCTTTCTATCCTTGGATTGTCCTTCCTCAGCCCTGGTGTTTGCCTAGTCAGTGACATGTGTCATCACTGCTTTGGACAGAATATGACAACAGTGGCAGTTGGAAGCAGTGTTTGAGTCTGTGGGATGACTGGAAGGCTAATTTTAACATACTTCAGGTAATAAGATCAAACTGTTCAATCCAGTGAATGCCAAAAACTTCCAGGTACAGTAAGAGACATGTAATATTCATATTCAGAGTTTCCTAGTGAGACCCACACAAAAAGATCTGGGTCAAATGGATGATGAGCTCAGATACCAAGGGCCATCTATCAATATCTTTTAGTACTGAGAAGGTAGTGTTGGGGT
The DNA here is from genome assembly GCA_011680675.1 of Gymnobelideus leadbeateri. Taxonomy (NCBI): domain Eukaryota; kingdom Metazoa; phylum Chordata; class Mammalia; order Diprotodontia; family Petauridae; genus Gymnobelideus; species Gymnobelideus leadbeateri. The sequence goes on from WOXC01003458.1 coordinate 729,564, forward strand.
GAATGGGGATTTGTTCTCACTGGACTAATTCATACTAAATCGATGAAGTTCCCCAAGATCCTGAAGAATACTATTGCTTACATTCAAGCATGAGGGCTGTAATTAATAGCATGGATTTGGGTGCTTGGCATGGTAACCATAGGTATTAACAGTTGGGATGTTGTGGTTTCAATTGGGATAATTATAGACTTAAACATGCATATTGGTGTTGTCTCAAGTACCCTGACCTCCCAGTTCAGGAACCTCAGCTCTCATGGAGGAGTTAGTGAAATATTGTGGAAGGCGACAGAGGAATTCTGCCTCTGATACTTAGGTAATCTGCCACACCTTGGGCAAGTCAATTGACCTCTGGACTTCAGTTTCCCCATTTGTAAAATGAAGGCATTGGGTTTGATGACTTCCAAGGTCTCTTCCAGATCTAGACTGAAGATTCTATGACCTATGGAATTGCTCACAGGGATTGCTGTCTATGACCCATAACTATGGCAGTCTGTTATCTTGCATTTACAGTTATTTTGATTATCATGTCTAATCTTTGATTTGATCATAATGATAATCCTTTCCCTCCATCTCTCTCTCTCTTCCTAACTTGTGAAGAGGCAATGAAATAGTGTAAGAAATACTAGATTTGGAGTTAGATATCCTGGATTCAAATTCTGCTTTGTTACTTACTTACTTTGTTACTTACCATTGGGAAGGTCATTAATTTTTCTGGGACTGCATTTCTTCATCTGTAAAATTAGGGGGCTGGACTAGATAGTCTCAGAAGTTCCCTTCCACCTTTATATCATTGATTCTAATATATTCCTAAGCCTATTCTTCACCCTTCCTATGACTTTCAGTCCCTCCTTCACTCCAGTCTTCTGGTCCATTACTCTTGTTCTGGCCTCATTTTGATGTCTTAGCAGTATTGTTGATTGGTTCAGCTATATAGTCACTGTTTTGTATCCTTGTTTCTTTTATGCCTAGTCCTTCAACAACTCATGCTCTGCCATTTCTTAACCCTGAACTATCTTCAACACCTGCCCTTCCCTCCACCCCCACTTCCATGCTGATGGTGGCTACTGGAAGAAATTGCGGAATCATGACTGGGTTCATTACCTATCCACGCACTCTTCTCTGAATTGGCTTCTTATCTCTACAAAGCAATTCTTTTATTCTTTGCTGATTGATTCAGTATCACACTCCTTGAAGTGGATGTGCCAACCCCTTTCTTCTCTCCTTAAACCTCACGTCTTTCTCCTTCGGTTTCCAGCCTCTCATCTCCTTTATTGAGAAAATGGATGCCATCCACTATGACAGAGGTCCTTAAAATTTCTTGGTTCATGCAGTGTCTTTGTAATTTTTTCATGGCACCTGTAGGCTCAAAGAAATACTTAACACTTCCTTTTCTTAAGTAGTTAGGTCCAAAACAACTTAATAAGCATTTCTGTCCTAACAACTTAGTAGCTATTTTAAAAAAAGGATACATGTAAATTGAAAGAAAAAGTAATATTTTAATTCCATTCTTTTAAAAAATGCAATTACTTACCAATGGGATATATTGCCAATTGGATGCGGCCCAAATTCTCAAACCTTGGACTCAGACTGGACATTACCACCCTCATTTCCTCTTCCTCATTGATTTTCACTGTACTTGCTTTTTATCACAGCAACCTCTGAAATCCAAGCTTCACAAAGATACGATGTCACAGATGAGAATGCTCAAGAAGTTACTGCTGTAGCTGAACATACAAGTAAATAGAAAGACATCTCAAACATTCAAGAACATCATGGAAAAGAATGTAGCTTAATCTAATGTGGAAACTGAACAATCTCAAGCTATAGTTCTCGGCGTCTGCCTGATGTCAAATATCTGAGAATTGCTGTGTTTCCCTCTGAAACTCAAACTATCCCACAGTGCCCCAATGGCTTCTCAGTGGCACCTGGGGGTGTTGTGCTCCTGTGGACTATCCCATCTCTCCCACTCCAAACACCAAACTCCCTATATCTCTTCATTTATCCTCATATCCTTTGTTAAAGTCTCTGGGAAGATGGCGTTTCTCCTTACCAAGCCTAAGCCCTCCACTTCTTCCTTGGAGCCTGTCCCCACCCCTGTCTCTGGGAGCATGTTCTGTGGATCTTTCTGTCTCTCCCTCTCATCTTTAGTTTGTAGATCTCTCCTTGCCTTCAAAACCCCTCCTTGACCCTGCTATTCTTTCAAACTACTACCCTCTCTCTCTCCTTCCGTTCACAGCCTAGTTCCTAGAAAGAGTTATTTATTTTCAATGCCTCTACTGTCTCACCACCCACTCACTCCTTAACCTCTTATTATGAGGCTTCTGACCCCACCACTAGATTGAAATTTCTCTCTTGAGTTACCCCTGATCTCTTAACTGCTAGATACAATGGAGTTTTCTCAGCCCTTGTCCTTCATTTCTCTTTCAGGTAAAGAGGACAGGAATCTGTGAAACGAGGATATTTGTACCACCTACCTCACAGGGGTTTTGTCAGCTCTAGTAGGGAGGTGACTGGTTCCATTCAGGTCATCTCAATGTAGATGAGGTCCATAAGCCTGGTACTACCCACTGTACCTAAATTTCAGTCTAGGTCTTGGCTTAATAAGTAGCAGCTGTTTTCTGACTGAGTCCAGAGCTACTGGGTGGTAGCTTTTTTTCCACTAGGAGACGCCCAATGCCCTCTGGACTTCTCCCTTGAGATCTAAGAAACAATACAACAGATAGCTATTGTCACTGATCCAACAAATTCTTCAAGTATTTACTATATTCCAGGCTCCACGATAAACACTGGTGTTACAAAAAAGGTAAAAAACAATTTCCTGACTTCGAAGACCTTACAACTACTTACTATGGGCAGAATACAGTGTTAGATACTGAGGGATGTAAATTTTGTTATGCCATAGTCCCTGTCCTTATGCAATCTAGCATTAGTTGGGAGACATCACAAATATAGGTAATGGTAATATATAATATTATCTGATAAATACATTAGAAAAATACAAACTAAATGACTACATGAAATATGAGGAGTGTGGCCAGCGTTGTTAAATGTCTGGAAACCATTACATATGAAGTTTGGTTAAAGGAATGTGTTTATTTAACTATAATGGTTGTCTTCTATTATTTGAAGAAGATAAATGATATTTATTCTGGGTACTTCAGAAAGCAAAACTTGAGCCAATTAGTAGAAGTTATGTGGAGGTGATTTTGGTTCAGTATGAAGAAACTTTGTAAGAATTGGAGCTGTCGAAAAATGGATTTTTATTACTTTGTGAAGTAATGAGCTCTCTGTTATTAGATATCTGTAGTGGTGATTTGAAGGCTCTGTGTTTAAGCTCTAGGATCTCAGATGTAGAGCTGAAAGAGATCTCAAAAACCGTCTGGTCAAATCTCATTCATTTTACATTTGGGGAAACCAAGGCTTAGGGAGATTGAAGGACACCAGATTGAGTGGAGGGGAGAGGCAATCAGGGATTTGCCTTAGGGAAGAAAAATTGAGGAAATATTGAGAACTTGTTCTGTAGAGAGAAACATTCAAGGTTAGTATTTAGGTCAAACAGGTAGTAAGTCCAGGAGGTGGAATTTGGACCTAGCCTCCCTTCCACTGCACCAAACTGCCTCCTTTTATAAATTGCATGGGGTGTGAAGTTGGACCAGAGGAGCTCGGAAAGCTTTTCAGACACTAATTCTAAAATATCTACCTACCCCAGGTCACACTAATCTCCCCTTTCTCTGAGCCCCCAAAAGGCTCAGAGTTCACACAATTGAGTGCTTCTTTGCACTCAGCAAATGTTTATTGAATGAACGAATCAGTGGATTCTGCCATGAGTTATCCTCTCAGCGCTCCAGCAAGGGAGTGAATCTTGTCTCTCCATCACGACATGAGCTCCCCCAGGGCAGAGGATGATCCTTCCTTTCTCGAATGCCACACCGAACAGCCTAGCACAAGGCTGGGCATGTAGAAAGGCTCAGTAAATATTTGCTAATTGATTGGCACTGGGACCACAGGTTAATCACCCCCCTTCTAGCACTATCTCTTTGCTTGACCAGGTTTGATTGATGTGTGTGAGAAAGATTAACCTCAGACACACTAATCCTCCCGGAAGGTCTTTTAGTTTTTATGAGGTGAGCTGGATTTCCCTTAGCAAACTGGGAAATAAGGTTAAACTCAAGCTCTAAATGGGAAAAAAAATCAACTTTAATCCTGAACTCTGCTGCGCCTCCCTACTTGTCCAATAGGAAAGTAACCTAAGGATAATGTGTGACCATCTCTTTAGGACTATGGGGAAAGAGATCCAGTTAAAATTAATTAACTCATTCTCATCCCCAAACCCAATTAGGTCATTGTTGATGAAGATACTATTGATGTAGGAATCAGGGTAGGACTGAGGTGGGAAAGGGCTTACCTGGTGCACGTCCACTTGTCTTAGAGAGGACACAGGCCACTGGATAACTTTTTATTTAATGATTTTTGCTAATTAGGTCATAAATTCAGATGTTTCTATCTTTTGAAGTACAAATGCTCCCCACCACTCTAGATTATTGTAATAGCTTGAGGGTGGATCAGCCTGCCTCCAGGTTCTTCCTATTACTGAAGTGATTTTCACAAAGTTCAGGTTCCTTCCATGTTACCCTCCCCACCCCCAACAATAAATTCCAGTGATTCCTTATTGCATGAGGATCAAATACAAAAATGCTCTGCTTGGCATTCAAAGCCCTTCACATCCTAGCCACCTCCTACCTTTTTAGCCTTCTCTCATGTTACTCCCCACCACATACTCTTTGAGTCAGTGAAGCTGGTCTCATGGCTGTTTCACAAATGAGACACTCCATTTCTTGTCCCCCATGCCTGAAGCACTCTTCTGCTCACCTCGGCTTACTGACCTGCCCAGCTTCCTTTAAATCCCAACTAGAATCCTTTCTTTGACTAGAATGCTTCCCCATCTCATTTTATCCTACTGCTTCCTCTCTGGAATTTCTTGCTTATTCCATCTATAGGTTGCCTCCTATATATATTTTTTGTGAATTGTCTCCCCCATCAGATTGTAAGCTCTTTGAGAATGAGGACTGTTTTTTACCTCATTTTGTATCCCCAATACTTAGCATCGTGCCTGGCACATAGTAGATGCTTAGTAAAAGTTTATTGATTGGCTGATTGGTGCCTCGGAGCAAATCCCAAATTTCCAGGTCTACTTATATCTCTGGAGTCAGGATAAATATTTTTGTCTTTTGGTTCTGGGCATAGTTACAAATACATCCTTGAATCCATTGCATACTCTAAGGGACCTTCTAGCTCTCAAGCTCTGATGTTAAGATTCCGAAAACTGTCCTGGGGTTTCCCAGTGGATAAACTGCTTCAGAAGAAGATCCCTATTATTTCCCATTTCCCTGATGTACTCACAAAGGGACCCTGGTATTGAACCAATCTATATGTTAATGCCTAGGGAAGAAATCCAGAATAAGAGATTTCTGAGAAGAAGCTAAACCAATAAGACCAGGATTCTATAGCCTGGAAATTCTAGTCTCAGGCTATCAGTCTTAAAGAGAATAGAGAACTTCCCTTTCCCCAAACTAGAATGAATAGACAGGAACATGTCCTCTTCGCCTAGTCCCACAACTTGATGGATAAGCAAGAAGGAACTGTGATTGCCTCTTTGTACTCCTCTCTCAGGGAAGGCTCTACAATCCATGAAGGTCAGAACTGTGCTAATGCCTCATGTGTGATCACATAGTCACCGTATCTCCAAGTTGCAGGAGATGCTAGAGGCCGTCTAGTCCTCCACATTTTTGATAATGAATGCCCTCTATAGCCTTCCTGATGACTGTCATTGAACAGCTGCAGTGAGAGGATCCTACTTCCTCCCAAGGCAGTCCAGCCCACATTTGGACAGCTCTAATGATTGTAATTCACATTGTAATTCACAAAAAGCCCAAATCTGTCTCTTCAGCTACTTCCACTCTTTACTCCTTCTTCCTTTTGGGGTCAAGTAGAGCAAATGTCCATTCTCCCTCTTCCTCTCCCTCTCCCTCTCCCTCCCTCCACCCCCCCCCCCCCCTCTTTCTTATAGAAATCTTCCAAACTCTGCTTTGGAGATAGTCATTATGTTTCTTTCCCCAAACTCCCAAGTCATCTCTCTTCCAAATTAAATATTCCATTTCCTTCAGCTTATCTTCATTTGGCATGATTTTAAATGCCCCCTTCATCTTGGTTACCATCTTCTGGATGAACTCCAGCTTGTTACAATCCTTCTTAAGATATAATGTTCCCAAACCAGAGTTCTCCAAACATGGTCTGAACAAGGAATAACACAGAGGGATGATCAAGACCTTATTTAACATAGGACTTAGTTTAAACTTTTGTAGCTCCTGTGGCACACTGTTAATTCACACTGAGCTTGAACCCACTAAGAACCCTCAGATCTTCTTTAGTCAAACCTGTTGTATATCTCTGCCTCTCTCTATATGTACTTATATAATTGTGAAACTGACAGTTTGGACCCTAGTGGAGAACTTTACATTTGTCCCAATTAAATTTTATCTTAATAGGTTTGAATTATTGTTCTTAACTGTTGAAGTATTTTTGAATCCTGGCTGACATCCAATGTGTTAGCTTTCTCACCTAGCTTCCTGTCTCCTGGAAATTTAATGAGTTACTGTTTCTATAAACAAAAGGGCTGCCTTTCAGGAAAGTCTAGGTTTTTCTTACCTTTTAAACAAAAGGTTTAAAAACAAAATATCATCTTCATCAAGACTCATCTTCCTGAGTTCAAATCTGGCTTAAGATATTTAAAAGCTAGGAGGACTAGATGGCCTTTAGCATCTCCTGCAAGATACCTCCCCAGTGACTCTGGGCAAGTCACTTAACCCTGTCTACCTCAGTTTCCTCATCTGTAAAAAGAAGTGGAGAAGGAAATGGCAAATCACACCATTATCTGTGCCAAGAAAATCCCAAATGAAGTCACAAAGAGTTGGACATGACTGAAAAACAACTGAACAATAGAACAAAAGAAATTAATAAAAATATTAAAATAAAACCACTTGACCTTGCCTTTCCCCCAAGCTACTGCCTATTAGCTTTCCTTTTTCTCTCTATATAACCCCTCCATTCACAAAACCCCTGCCCAACTTCAGGCCCTCATCACCTCTTGCCTGGAGTATTGTAATTGTTCCCTAGTTAGTCTGTTCCCCCACCCCCCACTCTTCTTGTTGCCAAATGGACATGACTGAAACACAGTTCTGACCATATCACTCCCTGGCTCAAGAAGCTTCAGTGAGCCTCTGTCATCTCTAACATAATATTTAAACTCTTCTTGCATTAAAAACCCTTCACAGTCTGACTTCACCTTCTCTTTCCAGACTTGTTTCATATTACTCCTCCTTACACACTCACTTTCCAGCCAATCCAGCCTTCTTAGTATTCCTGGCACACAACATTAAATTTTCCATATCCATACCTTTGTACAGGCCATCCTCTGGGCTTGGAATGCTGTCCCTCTTCACCTCCAACTCTTAGAATCTCTGACTCCTCTTCAAGGCTCTGCTTAAGCACTGCCTCCTACAAGAAGACTTTTCTGACCCCTGCTTTATACCTTTTCCCCCACAAAATGTTATCTTGTCTTCACTTTTTATATATTTTGTATTAATGATCTGTTTTTATCTGTTTTCCCTCTGGTAGAATGTAAGCTTCCTGAAGTCAGGGATTCTTGTTTTCCTGCTTGTGTTCCAGCAGCCAGTACAGTTCTTGGCATGTTACAGCACTTGTAAAACTGAATTCTTAAATTGACCTGACATCCAGTCTTCCAGAGATAAGCCTTCCTGAATTTAGATGGGCCGTTTCCAATGCTGTGTTATTGGGCCCATTCCTAAAGCCTTGGTAGGGCTAACATTCCTCTCACAGGGCCTTGGAGAGCCCAAGGTCACCCCCTTGCCAGAATGAAGCATGGTATGGGGGATGTTAGGGTGGATAGAGATAATATAGAGATAAATAAAAGGGAGTGCTATTTCTCCCTGTAGGGAGTAAACCTTTAGAACTTGTGATCCAGAGGGAAGCAGGTTGGAAATATAAATAACTTCCCCAAAAGGTCAGATCATTCCACATCCAAGCTGGCAGTGTTTGGGGGGGCATATCTCTGGCCTTTCAAGGGCACTTGACATTGACTTTTCCCAAACTTACCCTTCATCAGGAATAAGATGCTAATAAAAATTAATATGGCATTTGAAAGTACTCTCTTGTAAGGAAAAGGGTGCAAGGACTGTTAACCCTATTTACTTTTCTAGGCATAGATATCATAGAGCAAAGATTTTTGGAGGCGAAAGGGATCTTAGTCTGATTCCCTTATTTTACAGATGAGGAAACTGAGGCCCAGAGATAATAAGAGATTTATTTTATTTTATTTTATTTTGCTTTTTTGGAGGGGGGAAGTCAGGGCAGTTGGGGTTAAGTGACTTGCCCAAGGTCACACAGTAAGTGTTGTGTCTGAGGCCAAATTGGGCCCATGCTCTATTTACTGTGCTACCTAGCTGCCCTATTTTATTTTATTTTGATAGCAAGAGATTTATCCAAGGTCACAGAGATAGAATCAAACAAGATAAAATATGCATGGCACTTTGCAAACCTTAGAGTGCTATATAAATATTATTATTATTAGAGAAATAACAGAGCCAAGATTCAAAACCAGCTCCTCTGATTTCAAATCCAGGACCCTTTGCCTTGTACCATGCAACCCAGCATTGGAGAGATGTAGGAAGAAGTAAGAACAAGGACCCAGAAATGAAGTAGTGAGAGTGGTCAGGATGGAGCAATGGTCCCAACAAGAGCCAAATAACCAATCGACAAGCACTTAGTAGGCATTTACTGTAAACCAGACACTGGTGGAGGAACAGAGACAAAGGTGAAGTGGCCTCTGATTCCAACGAACTTAGATTTACTCTGGATAAGTAACAAGTATACATATATAAAAAAAGAAAGAAACGAGCATTTATTAAGTGCCTACTGTATACTGTGCTAAGTGCTTTACAAATATTAGCTCATTTGATCTGTGCAACAACGACTCCAGGAGGTAGGTCCTATTATTATCCCCATTTTACAGCTGAGCAAACTGAGGCAGAAAGAGGTTAAATGATTTGCTCAGAGTCAAATAGCTAGGAAGGATTAGAGGCTAGAACTCAGATCTTCCTGGCTCCAGACCCCATGCTCTCCATCTACCACACTGCATTTAATACAAAATAAATAAAGATAAGGTCATTTTTGGTAGGAGCCACCACTCTTGGGGGTTCAGGAAAGACTTCATGGAGAAGGTGACCCTTAAGCAGAGCTTTGAGGAAGCTCCAATGAGCAGAATTGACAAACACATCAATGAATCAGTGACAGCAGGAGAATAGGGAAGGGAGGGGGGAAGAGGGGCAAGTAATTATTCATTGAGCCTCCCAGGATGGTCTCAGAAGAATGACCCTTGAAGAAGAGTGAAAGACTCCAGAACCTGGATGCACTCACTGACCACTGATTGACTTCAGAAGATCTACCCCATCCCCTGCCCCTTGTTAAGGAGGTGGAGAGCCTTGGCTGTAGAACAAGGTACATGTCTTCAGCCACAGCTGTGATGGTTGTTGGGCTGATTTGCTTTAACTAGACTTATTGGGACCATTGGCCTGAGAGATCACCTTCAACCCTCTCATTTTGTGCTTGAGGAAACTGGGGCACAGAGAAATAAGTGATTTGCCTAGAATCACACAACTAGTGTCTGGGATGGGATTTGGACCCAGGTCTTTCTGACTCCAAGTATAGAAACCTATCCACTATGCCATATTGCTTCTGAGTTGTTACAAGGCAGGGCTCTATGGGGATAGGGAGGGAAGGGAGTAGTTGGGGAAGTTATAGTAACAACAAAAAGAGTATTATTAGAACATTAAACATAAGAGACAATGCCCCCTAAAGCTGGGGCCTATGTATTGGCTCCACCCTTCCCTTAACTGAAAAATAACTAGACTTCTTAGAGCACTCTGGGTTGTCTGATGAGTAAAGGATACTCTTCTCTCTCTTTGCTTCTGCTCCCCTCCCTTCCCCTCTCTTACTTTGAAAAAGAATTGAAAAACCAATCCAGCAAACATTTATTCAGCACCTTCTGTGTACACAGGGAGACACAAAGCTTAGACAAGGTACTATCCCTGTCCTCAGGGAGCTTACAATCTAATGGGGGACAAGACACAAACCATGATTGCTGTTATATACAATATTACATGGTAATAGACATCAGCAAGTTGTTAAAGCACAAGGGGGATGTTTTTAAGGCTATGGGGGATTATAGCATTACTGGTTTAGATGTGGACAGGACCTTAAGATGGCCTTCATTTTGTAGATAAGGAAACCGAGGCCCAGAGAGATTTGCGAAGGATTGAATAGCCAGGAGTCAAGGAAGGCTTTCTGGAAGAAGCTTCATTTGAGTTAGACTTTAAAGGGAAGGTAGGAATTAAAAAAGTGAAGCCAGGGAGGAGGAAGAAGAGTATTTTAGATAGTCTTTTTTCCCCTCTTTTATTAATTTGTTTGTTTACTTTTAGTTTACAAGATTTAGTTCCACATTCCCAAAATTTGAGTTTCAAATTTTCTCCCCCTCCCGCTCATCCTCCTCTTCCCCCAGCAGCATGAAATAAAATATAGGATCTGTAACCTTCACATTAAACATTAGTCAGGTTGTAAAGAAGGATTGTAACCAATGGAATCAACAGTGGGAGAGAGGAAACAAAACGAAACAAGAGAAAGAAAGAAAGCAGGTAGTTTGCTTCAATCTGCATTCAAGCTCTGTAGTTCTGTCTCTGGATGTAGCCATCTCTTTCCATCATGAGTCTTTTGGAGTTGTCTTATAACTTTGCATTGCTGAAAAGAGCCTAGTCTATCAAAGTTGGTCATCACACATATGTTGTGTCTGTAATTGTGTACAAATTTCTCCTAGTTCTGCTCTTCTCACACAGCATCAGTTCATATAAGCCTCTCCAGGTCAATATGAAATCCATCTGTTCCTCATTTCTTATAGCACAATAGTATTCCATTACATTCATATACCACAACTTGTTTAGCCATTGCCCAATTGATGGGCATCCCCTTTATTTCCAGTTCTTTGCCACTACAAAAAGAGCTGCATATTTTTGCACGTATGGGGCATCTTCCCACTTCTATGACCTCTTTGGGATACACCCCACCCTAGAAGTTGTATTTCTGGGTCATTTATTTATAGCCCTTTGGACATTGTTCCAGACTGCTCTCCAGAATGGTTGAATCAGTTCACAACTCCACCAACAATGCATTAGTGTTCCAATTTTTCCACATCCTCTACAGCATTTATCATTTTCTTGTTGTGTCATCTTAGCCAATCTGACTGGTGAGATATGGTAACTCAAAATTGTTTTGATTTACATTTCTCTAATCAATAGTGATTTAGACCATTTTTTCATATATTTATAGATGTCTTTAATTTCTTTCTCTGAAAACTTCATTTTCATATCCTTTGACAGAGGCTTAAGAATGTAAATGAAAGCATAGAGATTGAAGCATATGACCTGTTTAGGAGGCAAAGAGATTGGCTGGAGCATAAAGAAAATGAGGAGGTTAAGTTGAAAGGTTGTCCACTGCCACATTATGGAGGGCATGGAAAAATGTTTTGAACACATTGGTGCTTAATAAATATCCATAGATTGATTTGTCAATTGATGCCAAGAGCTTTATCTATCAGGGGATAGGGAGCCACAGAAGATTCTAGCAGAGAAGTGACAAGATCAAAAACTGCATAATGAAAAGCCATGTATGCCCCCAAGATGGGCTCTCTCTTCAACTTTCCAGTTCAAAGAATTTGGCAAAAGGACCCGTTTTTCTCTTGGCAAAAGAGGACCTTTGCATGTACCTGGAGACAGGATACTGCTTGTGTCTCTTCCCATTCTTCACCCCTCTATTCTTTCATTTTACTCAGACTTCTTGTCCATTATTACCAGGAATCCTCTCAAGGACATGGCCTGGTTGTCTTTACCCTGCTAGATCTTCATTCCTCATTGCCAACTGTGGCAACTGAGGCCCAGAAAGTAGACCCAATGTCCAAACACAGTTGGAGTTCTATATTCAAATGCAGGCTATTTTTTTTTTTAAAGCAATTGGGGTTAAATAACTTGCTCAAGGTTACACGGCTAGTCATTATTTATGCGTGGGTGCTCATTTTCTGAGGCCGGATCTGATCTCGGGTCATCCAAACTCCGAGGCCGGCACTCTTGCTCACTGCGCCACCTAGCCGCCCCTTTAGGGCAATTGGGGTTAAGTAACTTGCCCAAGGTTACACGGCTAGGTTTTTGTTTGTTCAGATTAGGTGTTGGAGGCCGGCTCAGAACTCAGGTCCTTCTGATTCCAGGGCCCGAGCTCTATTCACTGCGCCACCTAGCCGCCCCAGGCTATTTGTTTTGTAATAGGAGATTCCAAAAGACTAAACAGTTTCTGAGGCCCAAAGCAAGGAATCCCAAATAGTGGAATTTCAAGTCACTAGGACTTGGGTGAGATAGAGATTTGTGTCCAGGGAGTCTGCTGCTTCGATTTATGTAAGGTTCTGAAAAAAGAGGAAATTTGTGTAGCTCCAACATTGAGAATGAGGACAATGAGCTCCCTCATTCCTCTGTACAAGGTCAGAAACTATGAACCTCTAGAAAGAGGAAGACCCTGTTAGGAAATATCAACTCACTCTCTTGAATCTAGGACGCTTGTCACCCAGCACCACTAGAAAATGCTAGCCCATAGAAAAGAAGTAGGGTCTTGCTTTTGTCTGGCATTCCCTTCAGTGAGCAAAACAAAACAGACTGACTTTATTTCTGGTAGCCCAGGGGTAGAGTGTAACTCTCTCCTTTTAAAGGCCCCCTCCCATTTCATCTTTATTTGATGCCATTGGAACAAAGCTCAGCTCTTTTGTTCAACTGGAATACCTGGCAGCCTTAAGCCTGCCTCCTGTCTGGCTCACTCAGCAGCCCCTAGTTTCAATGGATCCAAACAGTCAATGGGGAAACTCGGAAATTACTCACAGGGGGGACTTGACTCTAGGGCTGCTGGGTAAGCTGAAGAGCCGTCCATTTGAGGATTACTCAGTCTTTGCTGGCTTAAATGGCTCTTGATGCATTTACTTTTCTGACCATTTCTACTTCTTAATGTATGTATACAGCAACCAAGTCTATCTATCCAGCCTACCTCTTTATTTTCATAGAATGACATTTCTACTCAATGTCCTTGGCTTTCCTTAACATAGATGGCTACAACACACTGGTTTGTTTTCTAAGACGATGAGAAAAGAGACTTTAGCATCTTTTTTCCTTTTAATCCAAATTTCTGATCTTATGAATTTTAAGTCTTTGTCACTGGAAGGTTTCTTAGTCTCCTGGTCTCTTATTGAAATATGAAGGACAAGAACTTAAATGCAGAGCCTTAATTATGCACATATGTCAATTCTACTTTCTGTGCCACAGTTTTGGTTGGCCAGAGCAGAAACAATATTCTCAAGGGGGAAGTTTCATGAAAATGGATAAGAAACCTATGAGTAAGGGGAAGGACGGAGGGGCAAAATGTGTTTGTGTGGGAGGATATGCCTGGGATACTAGGAGTTAGGATGCTCTATTTAAAGATTGGGGGAAGCTCACTCACCCCTTGGGGTTCCAGAGACACTGCCCTTATAGTTAGTGAGTTGTACAAGCTTTGGGGGAAGGATGGATCCCTAATTATACAGTCAGAAAAGGGAACCTGATGGTATTTGGGACATTAGAGCTAAAAGGGCCTCTTGAAATTATTTGGTCTACCCCCTACTCTTTCTATTTTAGGGATAGGAGATAGGGTTTGCATTTGTGATTTCTTTCTTTCTTTCTTTTTTTTGGAGGGGCAGTTGGGGCTAAGTGACTTGCCTAAAGTCAAACGGCTAGTAAGTGTGTCAAGTTGTGATTTCATTTGTAAAGACATATTTTAACTAAAAAAAGACTCTTGCTTCATTTCTTCCAGGAATTCTAGTTGAGTTTGTACCCAAGCCAGGTTTTTCTTTGAAGCTTTGCATATAGATATTTTAAAGTCTTTGTCTGGGTTTGTTTCTTGAGCTTCATGTGCACTGTAACAGCTCATAATGGTGGGTTTCTCTTTTGTTTGCCCATCCTTCCAGTCTACTGCCTGATTTCATACTTAATGTTAGGGCTCATCTCTGCCTCACTTCTGAAGGGAAGGTCTGAGCTGGTCTTGTTTCTTGGGGTGTTGAATGTTGTGTTCTAGGTTTTCAGGATCAGGCTGGGAACCTACAAGCTTTCAGCGCTCCCAATTGTTCTGATCTAAGGCAAAGTCTGATTGCTATCTCCCTGGTCAGAGCTCTGCAAAATTGTGGACTGGATTTCAGTCAGGGCAAGAGTAAAATATTGCTAGACTCAGCCCCCATCAGTTACCTATGAAATTCTCTGGTTCAGAGTGATGGAATTGCAGGCTGCTCTTTGGTCTGGGATTTTTACCCTGGTTATTTTCCTGTGGGCTGGGCTAGATACTGGAACTGTGATCCTGCTCTGCTTCTGGGGTCTGAGCCACCCTGCTGCTGTTGCTGCTGGCTTTTGAACAACCTCCTTTCTTGGTCTGCTACCTAGAACTTCCCTACTCAGGACCAGCCACCTCATGAGTAAATCCCATCCCTCGGTTCCTGACGTTGAACTGGCTAGTGGCCAAGTTTGCACTTGTTGTGGAGGTGGATCTGGAGCGTATGGGGCTGGAGGTGTCCCAGTATAGATCTGGGACATCCTCTTGCCCTCATGCATAGCCCCTCTCTGGGTGTTGGAGTACCCACTCCAGTCCCCAACATCCGAAGACGTTCCTGTCTGTGCCAAGCTGGGCTGGAGAAACTACTTATTGTGACTTTTTCTGAATTTGCCCAAATGTCATAGGATCATTGCATCCCACCCCAGGAGAAAGCAGGTATACAAAGAAAGGCAAAGACAATCTCTGTCCTCAAGAAGAATAATTATTACTATGTTTTATTCCGAGAGATATCAATTCAGAGGCCACGTGTTGTAATGGATAAATGTTTATTGACTGACTGACCAAATCAATCTGCACACCAAGTCAAGAGGCATGATTCTACTGTTACCACTTGCTGCTAGTGACCTTGATCCCCTACTATTCAGAACACTAACCACGCACTGCAACCCAAACCTGCTTTGTATTCTTAGCACTTGACACTGTGCTTAGGAAATAGTAAGAGCTTAAGAAACTTCCCTGGACTTGACTTAACTGCCTACCTTGCCCCTGCTACCTCAGGTGACCTTGCCTCCTACTTTGCTGAGAAAATAGAGCCCATCCATTGTGTCTATCCACACAGAACTCCTCACATCCACTCAATGTCCTTTCTTCCCTTTTCTTTTGTTCCAGTCTGTAAGGAAGGAGATGACTTGCCCAAGGTCACACAGGGAATTAATGACAGACTCTTTCTTCACCAAATTCACATCTCTCAGACTTAAAGATCCAAAGACCATGTGAGTCTTACAATCATTTATCGCTTAGCCCTTTCATCTCTTACATGCTGACAGGTGAACCAAGAGGTGTGTGTATGTGTGTGTGTGTGTGTGTGTATGTGTGTGTGTGTACACACACATATATATCCATACATAATCATATATTTTATATATCAGAAAAAGAGACTGATGTTCAGGGAGGATGCTTGTCAAGGTCAAACTATCTACTTGGCAGTTACTCAAGCAGATCAAAACACAGCCTTCATTCTTAGAGCACCCCTTTGGTCTACAGTACATCTTTCCTGGACACCAATGTCCTGGGTTTGTTGCTCCACTGTCCTTACAGAGCTCTGCCCCTCCACTAAAATGAAAGTTGACTAATGTGGACTCTGTGAAGCGGGCAGACCCCTTCTGATTCTGGGGCAGGTAGACAGGCTTCTGTAATATGAATACATACACACATAGGCATACACCCAATTGCCTACTTTAGCATAATAATAATGGCTAACATTTTTGTAGTGTCTGAAGGTTAGCAAATAACTATATATATACCTATTCTACACACACGTTAGGTGCTATTACTAATCCCATTTTACAGATGTGGGAACTGAGCCTCAGAGAAGATAAGTGACTTGCCCAGGGTGTCACAGCTATCAGGTAGGTGAGCATATATTCAAGCTCAGGTCTTCCTGATTCCAAATTCAAATTAGCTGTTTCACTTAGTTCTCAGGCAAGGTAGTTTACCCCAAATTATTTAGATCAATTTTAGGTAGAGTGTTTCACTAAAAATAGCTCATGTTCTCAGCATGCTTTAGGGTTTGCAAAACACTTTACAAACATCATTTGATCATCACAAAAACCTTGTGAGGTGGGTGCTAGTATTATCCCCATTTTATGGATGAGGAAACTGAGGTGTGGTTATTGCTCAGGGTCTCACAGTTAGTTGAGTCTGAGGCCAGATTCAAAGTCTAGCCCCCCCTGCTATTCCCCCTCACTGACTCACCTCCATTCTTGTTGCTCAGGATCTTTGTCCCAAATTACTTGGATCTGATTTAGGCAGGAAAGAGTCTTCTCTAATGCAGCTTCTGATCCTTATGGGCCTTGCTGGGGTCACCCAGGTGAGAAGCATCTAGCAGCTGCTTGTACAAGACTTGCTGTGGCTCTTTTGGGGGAGGAGGGATCTATATCTGCAGTGATTCTGGAGGACCCGCTCCTCTCCCAGAAGCCTCTGGGGTTCCTTCTTCCTGCCTAGAAAAATGTGTTGATAGAAGACCCAGCACCAATTTGCCTTGGTTCTACCTAAATAATGGAACAGCACATTAAACACATCTGGGTTTGTAGGAGGCAGCTCCAATTCCAATTCCACTTGAATGATTTATAAACTGGAAGGCAAGACGAGGGGTGGGATATAGAAGAGGAAGAAAGAAAGAGGGGAGAAGAGGGAAGCAAAGGAGAGGAGGAGAAGGGTGGGAAGGGAGAACAAAAAGGGACAGAAGGTAAGCAATAGGGGAATGGAGGGGAGAAAGAAGGGAGAGGAGAGGAGTTGCTGGCTGCCCCAGGAACCAAGCATCCTTCCAAGATTTTTTCAGGTGAAAGTATTCTCTTTCTTCTACAAAGTTTCCTAGAGTACTCAGTGCAGGTCTCTATTTGGTTCTTATTTGGTTCTTATCACACCATATCTTGTAAATGTGTGTGCACATCATACCTCTAGCCCTTCCACTCCATACAGTAGCATGTATACTTCTGGAGGTCAGGTGTCATACAATCATTGCATCCCACCCCACGAGAAAGCAGGTGTAGGTCCCTGTGCATGGTTAGTGTTATGAGTAGTAGGGAGTCAAGACAACTAGCACCAAGTAGTAATAGTA
Organism: Gymnobelideus leadbeateri; assembly: GCA_011680675.1. Taxonomy (NCBI): domain Eukaryota; kingdom Metazoa; phylum Chordata; class Mammalia; order Diprotodontia; family Petauridae; genus Gymnobelideus; species Gymnobelideus leadbeateri. The sequence continues at coordinate 746,917 of WOXC01003458.1, forward strand.
GGGTCATGCCTCTTGACTTGGTGTGCAGATTGATTTGCTCAGTCAGTCAATAAACATTTATCCATTACAACATATGGTCTCTGAATTGATAGCTCTTGAAATAAAACATAGTAGAAAGCCCCACCTAAGACAAAAAAAATCGAGTGAATAAATATATAAATATAGAAAAGAGAGTATGGAGTGACATATACAAATGCCATAATATTTCTAACCCCTCTACTTTCTTTCCTGATCTGATGGAGGGGGCTCAAAGCTAATACCTCAGGAAGGAGCTCAAAGGTAATACTCTAGAAGCTCTATGTCTTATGAGGGACATAGAGAAAATAAAGAAGGAACATGTAAGATTATAACCCAAGAATGAGAGAAATATTAAAGTCCTTTCAGGCAAGGACTGTGTTTTGGCCCTAGTACTTAGGAAAATTCTTGGCACTTAATAAAAGCTTATTAAATTAAATTGAGATCCCTATTAAAAAGACTAGAAAAGGTTAGAAATGATTCAGGACAAAATAGGTGAAAACTTAGAAAACGGTACCACCAAAGTGTATTACATAAGCTAAGAAAATGGAGGTGACTTCTGAACTATATACTAATCTGAAAGAAGAAAGACTCAAGAGAGGAGGATCAATCAATATAAAAAAAGGAAGAGAAGATGAGAAAAAGATGTTATTTTGGGGGCTCTGACCCCACCTATATAAATAAGATATTGTCTCCCCCCAAGTGGGAATTAGATAAAAAGTCTATATTCTCAAAGAAACCTAATTGTTACAAGGAATTTCCATGGGAAGGAAATCAAAACTATGACAGATTGGACTCCTCTCAGCAATGCAGTGATATAAGTCAAGCCCCAAAGATTCATGATGGAGAGAGATGTCTACACCCAGAGAAAGAACTAGAAAGAACTGAGTTTGAATCCTGCTTGAAGCAAACTACCTGATCTTTTTCTTTTTATTGTTTGGTTTTATTTCCTCTTTACCATTTTTCATTCCATCTAGTACAATCGGCCTTTGTAACCTGACTAATGTCTAATGTGAAAGTATTTGTAGATCCTATACTGGATTGTATGCTGCCATGAGGGGGGTGGAGGGGAAGGAAGGAAAGAAAATTTGAAACTCAAGGAATTATGGAACTGAATCTTGTAAACTAAAAGTAAACAAACAAATTAATAAAGACAAAAAAAGAATACCTTTGGATCACTTTCTGAATAAATCCTCCCTAATTACCCTGTATTTATTCTCTTTATATGAATTTGATTTATCTATCTATCTATCTATCTATCTATCTATCTATCTATCTATCTATCCTTGTTTCCTCCCTGGTAGAATGTAAGCTTCTTGAGGGTAGGGATTGTTTCATTCTTTGTATTTAGATCTCCAGCACCTAGCACTGTACAGATAGTAAACATTTAGTAAATACTTGTTGGTTCACTGATGTTATGGTTTTCTTCAAATATTTCAAAGACAATGTTATAGGAAAAGAGATTAGACTTTTTTCTGCTTGACCCCTGAGGGCAAAACAAGTAGCATCAGGTGGGAGATGCAGAAGCAAATTTTGACTCAATATATGGCAAAAACTTGCTAACAGTGTGGTCTTCAGAAGTGGAATGGATTGTTTTAGGAGGCTATGGGGAATTGAACAGCTAGTTATGAGAGATGTAGAGAGTAGATTTCTGGGTATCGGTTAGACTAAATGGTCTCTAAGGTGACTTCTAATACAGAAATTCTTTGGATTTGGGACTAGTTGATCTCTAAGAGAACTTAGAAAAATTTGACTCTATGATCTCTGATAGAGGATAAACATCCATTTCTCCATCCCCTATGGGGATAAAGGGACCAGAGAAGAGAAGCATCTGGGTTCAAATCTCAGTTCTACTTGTGTTAAGACAAGCTCTATCTTATCTCTGGGCCTCAATTTTCTCTTCTATAAAATCTGAGGATTGAACAACATGATTTCTAAGGAGTCTCCTTCCTCTAAAACTTTGATCCTATGAAGGGGGATGAGGAAGAGAGAGGACGATGTTAACAGCAGAAGCTATTGTCACAGAAGTGCTGACTCACCAGTATTGGTTTGTGAGAACTGAAAGCATTTGTATATCCACCATCAAGGTCAGCTATTGATGATGGTAATACCTTCAGCATAAAACAGTATCCAAACCAGTCAAGGAATTGGACCAAAGGACAGAGGCAATGGTCCTAAATTCTTAGGACCTGCATTGGAGGTAAGATGCACCATATTGTGGGGGGGGGCCTGGGTTGGGTAGGATAAAGGTCATTTCCACCAAAGACCTTTGGCCACCTCTAGTCCACCCTTGTGGCCATGGCCTGGGATTTGTGAGAGGTTTTCTAATGGAATAAGGAGAAGCTAATGGCCCCCTCTAAGAACAGAGCCATGACTGACTCCTTGAATACTGTTCTTTAACAGGTTGAGATAAATGCGTGTCTGGTCCATGCTAAGGCAAAGAAAAGCCTTCCACCATGCTCAGGACATGTGGAAAGATGGAATGGGCCTTATTGTTGAGTCTCTGTAATCCTGCCAAGAATGACAAGCCTTTTCTGAAAGGGAACCATTGGCATTGTACCATTTTAAAAGGAATGATCACCAGAGTGCACGGAAAAGAGTACATGCTACTGTCTCACAAATGCATTTCAAACAAAGCCAGATGTGGTCAAAGATGTTCATAGGAATTTGTATGAGGAACAGCGGCCAGTGGATAGAGGATTACCAGATCTATTGTTAATCTTCTGAGTGATTCTCTCACCTTGTTAATAATAGAAGTAGCTAACATTTACAAAATGCCTTAAAGTTGGCAAAGTGGCTAACACATATCATCTCATTTGATCCTTACAATAGCCCTGCCAGGTGGGCACTACAATAATCCTCATTTTACAGATGATGAAACTGAGGCTAGGTGACTTGCCCAGGGTCACACAGCTAGTAAATGTCGGAAGCGGGTCTTTCTCATTCTAAGTCCAACACTCTGGCTATGATACCACCTAATTTCCTTGAAGAAATACTTCAGCCTGTCTTTTCTCCTCCAGCTCGTCTTTTCTCCTCCAGCTCATTTTATAGATGAGGAACTTGAGGCAAACAGGGTGAAATAACTTGCCCAGGGTCAGTATGATAGGAAGTTGGCATTAGGACACTTGGGTCCAAAGTTTTACTCTGCAGCTGAGTGACCCTGGGCAAGTCACTTAATTGTTCTGAGCCTCTATTTCCCCATATGTAAAATGGGAATAATAGCACCTCTGCCATAGGTCATGAGCGTCAGATGAGATGGGTAAGCCTTGGCATGCTTTATAGAAACTAATGTTACTATAAAATATTCTTTTATCACTGACTGTCTTTCATCACTTCATATTTCTGTATTAATATCTTGTCTCCTGAATGGGACCTGAAGCTTCTTAAGGCCATCGACTTGTCTGAGTCAGGCAGGGCCAGAATCTGGTGTTCTGCTAGGCTAGGTCAGGGCCTGGTCCCCCTGCAGTGATGGGGATTAGGCACTAACTCAAGATTCCCTCCGAGCGAGGCCGGGTTAGGGACCACAAGATGTCAGTGTATCCTCAGGCATGCCTCCGGAGTCGGCTCTTGCCATGCTCCGTCCTTCCCTGTAGCCGGCAGAGCTGGGGGAGCTTACTGTCTCTGGCACGGTGGGAGGACCGTGCTCTCAGCAGTGAGAATCCAGGACCAGCGTCTGGATTCTGAAGAAGCCTGGAGGGAGGGAGTGCTTCAGTAGGAAGGGCTCTTTGGTGAGGCCAGAACTAAGCACTGGGAATCATAGTGAACTGGTAATCAGTCCCTTTCCTTGTCCAATAATGACACTGCTTCAGCTGCATCCTATCCTTCCACTAGTAAATAGGACTTCTTTAGTATTCTCGATGTGTCTTTCTATTGTGAGTTGGGTTCTTGAGAGGAAAGGTCCAAGGACCCTGGCTAGCACCTACTCTGATCCAGCCTTCCGGCTCAGGAGGAGAATGGGGGACTGGGGAAATGGGAGAGTAGGGGAAGGAGGCCTTTTCCTTCCCCCCAATTTAGGAAGCAGTCATGTACAGAGCCATACCAAGGAAATTTTACTCCTGGGCTAAGTATTGATCAATCAATCAATCATTCAGCAGACATTTATTAAGCTTACCTGCTATGTGCTAGGTGCTGGGATATAAGATATTTGTGGTCCTTAAAAAGGAAGAAAGATGAAGGAGCAAATCCTTTGGAAGATAACAAACACAGGTCATATATTTTATTCTTTGGAGATGGGGGTCACAGTGTAGAAAGGACTTACATACCAGCCAAACAAGTTGTTCTAGTTTTTAGGATTAGTCAGTGAAGAGGAATTTAGAGCCCCCAATACAAAGTGAGGTGATAGGGAGGATGGGAAAAGCTGATGCCTGGTGGAAAGCACGAGACCAGACCATAAGAACTAAGAAGACAGGTGAGGCAATTGGTACCTGAGCAATCAGATAGCAATTGGGATTACCCCTCCAGGGTCCTGGTGAGCTAACAGGGAAACCGTGTGTTCTGTCTGAGAGTCATTGAACCTTAGTTCCCCAGTTGTAAAACGAGAAGGTTGAATTAAATGGCCTCTAAGGCCCCTTCCACCTCTAAACCTGTGACCCCATATAGGGAGCCTACACTACTGGTCCTAGATTTTCTGAAGTTTCCTTTTTTGCAGAAGCAAGACATCTCCCAAATCTATGTGGGGATGTTATGTTTTGTTCTTGGGACAGAGTTCCATGAGAGGCAGACATTGGAGGGATGTGAAATACCCTGCATTCCCACTGTCTTGTTTGCTCCCCTAGGACTGAAGATGGAATCAGGGTCCCTGAAAAAGGCATATTCCTGTAGGGCTGTAGTATTAGTGAAGCCAGGGATGTCGCCTTGGACATCTAGAAGTATTGGCTTGTTCTCATGCATTGTTACTTTCTGTGCATCAAATGTGCCCCTTCTTTTTCTCTTAGAATAGTTGGACAGAGATGGCAATAGGTACCCTTTGTATTTTTCCACTCCTCTATGGTCATGGGGATAGGATCACTCATTTAGAAAGTTAATGAGAAGCCACTAAATCCAATCTCCCTTTGCATTTGAGAAAACCAAGGCCCAGAGAATTAAGGGACTTGATCAAGGTCACACAGATAGTCAGTGACAGGTAAAGCAAGTCCAAGTGTTCAAACTGCTTATCTAGAAGTAGCCAATAGATAGGCCTCATTTCATTCTCAATCAACCAACAAACATTTTGTTGACTGTTGATCTAGAGACAGGTTCCCCACCCTTATCTAGAGGCAAGATTCTTAACTTTTTTAGTTCCATGGACTCCTTTAGCAGACTGGGGAAGTCTATGACCACATTGTCAGGATAATGTTTCTAAGTAATTGAATTCAATGCTGAATTTCAGCTAGAGATTAGGAAAATTAAGATGATTTTTTCCCCCATTCACGTTCATAGATCCACTGAGATCTATCCATGGATACCTTATGGAGCTCTGGGTAAGAACCCCTAATTTAAGGCTGCTCTAAACTCATTTTACATAGGAGGAAACATGCTGAGGGAGGTTAACTGACTTATCCAAGGTCATGTAGGTAGAACATAGGAATTTTAACTTAGGTACTCTGATTCCAGAAACAGTGCATGTTCTATTGTACACCATCACCTTTTATTAAGTGCTATTTTGTGCCAGGAACCATGAAAAAGATATTAAGACAAAAATAAAACCTTCTCTGCCCTCAAAGGAGCTTACATATTGTACATCTCATTTTGTGTATGCCTTAGGGGATGGGTTGATCCTTGAGGACATGGGAGGAGTTATGATCCACAAGGTAGAGACTAGAGAGAAAGAAGAGGAGAAATTTCAGGACAATCTTTGAGTACCCCCAAGATCAGGAGGCAGAAGTGGGCAATGATTCAGCAAAGGAGGCTGGGAAATGAGAAGAAGCAGAAGTACAGACAGCAGACTCATAAGAGAACAACACCATGGGAGCCAAAGAAAGAGAGCGTCCAGGCACAGTGAAGGGTGTTCATTGGCAGGGTCAAAAGCTTCTTGAAAAGTCAGGGATCATGAACACAGGGAATAGAGTCGTGGAATTTAGCAATTAAGAGGTAATCGGTGACATCCAAAAGAGCAGTTTCAGTAGAGTGGTAGGGTTAAGAGGCAGACTTCAAAGGGTTGAGAAGAGATTAGATGGTGAGGGAGCAAAAGCTACAAGTATTGACTTCTTTCCCTTGTATTTACCAGTGAAAGGAAGGAGATGTAGAGCATCCTTGAAGGATTAGGAAGGTAAGGGGAAAGTTTTAGGGATGGAGAAGTCTTATAGGTAGCAGGGAAAGAGTCAAAAGGTAGAATGAGATTGTAGACAGAAGAGAGGAAATAATGAAGTAAGGTCACAGAGGATATTGGAAGGGGTAAGATGAAGGGAACAAGTAAAGGGATCATCCTTGCAAGGAAAAAGTCTACCTTTTTTTTTCAGAGACTGAAATGGAGAAAAGTATACATGAAAAACTCGTTTTTATTCATATCTAAATTTTATTCATACCTTAAACATTCATATTTAAGGTTTTTTTTATAGTTTCTTCCCAATACAAGTATTATCCCCATTTTACAGATGAGGCAATTGAGTTTAGGAGAGAGTAAGTAATTTTCCCATAATCACCCAGCTAGTAAGTATCTACATTGGGATTAAATCGCCAGAGGAGTGGGTTCATGTAAGAACACCTGTAGAAGGTCTTTGAGGTGAGGAGTAAGTATGATGAAGCTCACTATGGATAACTTCAATTTTCTCCCTGCAGGAAGAAGTGGGGCAAGAGAGGGAGAAGGAGAGAGAGAGACAGAGAGACAGAGAGAGGGGGGGCGGCAGGCATTGAGTGGCTTGGAGAGACAGGAGAACATCTGAAACATTAGCTATGGGGAACATGATGGAGAGTCCATCAAGGAAGAGTGAGAGTAATGCTGAGCAGTGATGATGGGGCCCAACTGGGAGTAGATAACTTGGTTTATAATGGACTCAATATGACTTCTTGCATTCTGCTGCTCAGGTGTAGGAGCAGAGAGGGTGGATTGTGGGAGTGATTCGGGGTTGGATATTGTAGGGATATGAACGGCAATAGGACAAAGGGGCAAGAGATTCAAGGATGATGAACACTTCATAGTTCATTTGGTCAATGTTATGCTCAAGGCTGTGGAGGAAAAAAACAGGGTCAGAGTAGGGGTAATGGGAAGGGACAGAGCAACCAGAGATTGCATTAAGGTTGATTTTAGGACCACTGAGGCAGAGAGAGGATGGAAGGGGTCCTTTAAAGAGATGCAGTTCCCTCAGAGCATCTAGTCCCCTTTCCTCCAAATATTCAGTTCTGAATCTTGCTCACTGTCCCATTGAGCCATGCTTATCCCAATAGCTGTCCTGATGAGTGAACTCAGTAAAAGAGAAAGTAAATTTCCCATCTCTCCCTCCTCCTTTCCAACTCCTCCTTCTTCCTGCAGTGCAAGAAGCCCTACTCCCAGGACACAAAACTCTGGCTAGCCCTATAACACAGATATATGATGTAGTAAATATACTTTCATGGTCTAGTTTTGGAACCTAACCTCCTTCCAGCACCCCAGATCTTGGGAAGGTTTCCTGGTTCTGCTACACCTCTTAGATCTTGGGCACCCATGAGCTATGATAAACACTTGGCATTTTTATAGATCTATGGAGATTATTTATCATATGTACCTCCTTTAAGTCTCTGCTGGGAGGAAATGGCATAGGGAGAATCGTCAACTCCTGTGGTGAGGTTCAAACACAATGAGTAGCTCCTTTGGATTAGCCAAGCAGACCCACTCCTACCTGCATCACTGTAGCATTTCTTCCTCTGGGGCCTTCATCTCCATAAAAGTCACACTCAAACTTACCATGAAATGGGCTTTTGCAAGAAGAATCTCTTTCTCTTCCTTGACAGTAAATACTTAATACAATGGGCTGATCTTTAGCTTCCAAAGACTCTAAACACTATCCTTCTCCCTTGTTCTTGATATTTTGGAAAGTCCTGGTCACAGGTCACTTGCTTTCAAGGTAGACATTGACAGGGAAGCTTCCTTCCTGCTATGGCTTCATTTTATTGTTGTTGGCTCTCTTTATTATGACATTTTTGGGTGAAATTAGCCAGTGAAGAGATTGTGTGTCCTAAACCCAATGGAACCAAGCACATTCATAACTAAGGTCCAGAGCCAACTTCAGGATGAGGAATGTGCAATACTGGGTGAACTTCACAATTGTTGGCTCATATCCTCAAGATCTAGAAGCATACACATGGTGGTAGGGACAGAGGTGTAACCCTGGCTTATGAACTGGGTGGGGAGGCTGAAATCTGGCAGATGTCATCACAGCAGGGACATAGCCATTCACTCTGATTTCCTGGTTACCCTCTTTTTAGATTCTAATTTCCCAGGCATCAGCTTCCCCCAAGGAAATGGAATCTAAAAAGAGGTGACTCTTCTATTCATGGTGGGGTGACCAGGAATTCAGAGGTGCATGTACAGCTCTGGGTGCTGTATTTTAGGAAGGATGTTGACACGTTAGAGCATGTGCAAAGGAGGGAGGCCAGTATGGTGAGAGGAATGGGACTCTTGTCATATAAGGATTGGCTTGGACAATGGTGGTGGACATGGACACTGATGGTGTCTGCACACAAAAGCAGACTATGGTTCATAGAACTGACCAGCCATGATAGAATTCATGTTTAGGGAGGTGGTCTACAGAGCCCATCTGGATGTTAGTGGGAACTGGCGACTGCAGGGACCATCCCCTTGCCAAGAGGATGCGGCTGCTCAGGCCATTTGGTTGAGAAGCAAGTTTAACATTTACAGTCTACCAGGCCTTGTCATTTGCCCCGGCACTGTGCCTTAAGGTCCACTGGGCTTTATCTGCAGACCCTCCGGAGTCCCAGGTATTGCCACCTGACCTAACAATGTGCCCTATGGACGCTTGGGCTTTGACATCAGCACCCACCCTACTGCTGAACCCTGATGACCACTAGACCTTTCCAGCTTCTCTGCTGAACCATCTGAACCATCCTTTATGATTTGTCTCCCACAATTAGAGCATGAATTCCTTGAGAGCAGAGGCCATCTGCTTGTCTAGTTGTAGCTCGTGCTTAGTAGTGTTGAGCAAGCACCTAATAAAAGTATTTTCTTTCTAAATTAAATTAAATTACATTTTTTTCAATTAGCAAAGATTTATTTTGTCTCCTTCCTTCTCCCTCCACCCTGAAGAAGGAAACAAAACAAAACGCATATAACAAACATGTCTCATGATATATCTCATTCTGCATCTTGAGTCTATCTCATTTCTGTCATGAGGTAGGTAGCATTCTTGTTCAGTCATTTTTCAGTCTTGTCCCACTCTTTGTGACCCCATTTGGCAAGGATACAGATGAGGAAACTGAGGCAAACATGGTTAAGTGACTTGTCCAGGATCACACAGCTAGCAAGTGTCTGAGCCCAAATTTCAACCCAGGAAGACAAGTCTTCCTGGCTTCAGGCCTGGCACTCTATGCACTGTTCCACCTAGCTGCCCAGGTAGCATTCACTTATTTTATTCATTCATATATTCATCTCAGTTCCATCCCTCCTACTGTCTCAGAGAGACAAAACTAAATTAGAATTCCAGAGTACATTCTTTCCAGGCAATGTAGATTGCCATGGGGCATATTCCTGGGCATCTCAACAAGGTGACCAAATTTTCAGAGATCAATAGAAGCCCACAAATAAGGTTTAGGGTCCAGGGTCCCCTAATATCACGCTGAGCGATGTCAGAACACTGAATATGAAACTTCTACCCATCCCCACTCCTGTGCAGGCTGATAGTCTCTCCTGGAAGAACTGAAGTTGGCCAGCCTCAAAATCACCAGCAGATTGAATGTAATTACAGTGCTTTTCTCTGAGGCAGAATTCTCTAAAGGGATTCATTGCCAGGTTTTAACACCCCCTGTTCTTGCGCTCTATGCACCCCCCCCCCCCCTTCTCCTGTCCTATACTAGAGTGTGATTGCCCAGGGGATGTATAAGCCGATGCTGACATTAACCAGAAATCACTGGCAGTAATTGTTCTGATAGTTGTCTGAGGGATTCTGCTGCCTCTAAACTAAAACAACCCAAGCCCATCTGTTAAGAACAACACTTTCTGACTGTCCCATGTAGATTTAAAATTGGTCTCTGATCGTATTCCTTCATCGTATGTGTCTTCTGGAAGAGGCACATTCCCTGCAAAAGAGGAATCCAAAGCCCTGGAAATTCAGGAATACCAGTTCTTAGCCCTTTCCTTTTATGTTGTCCTATGAGGGTTGAGTATTGGCTCTGGTTACAGTGATCTGGAAGGTAGGATATGGTTTAATTTTAAAAATTGTGTTGATTTTATTATTATTTTTTGTTTGTACAGAACCATCCCTCACTACTGAGCTGTCCTAACTTTACCCACCCCAACAGTATATTGGTAATCATGTCAGGTGAGTCTAGGAACAGCAAGAAATAGAATAGAAGATTCTTAGGGTTCCATGAGGCCTTTGAGATCAGGGATGCTAACCTCATCATTTTCAGATAGTAGGCTGAGACCCACAGAGGGGAAATGATTTGGCTAGTTAATTGGTGGAACTAGGACAATAACCCAAATTGATTCCCTACTACATTACATCACCTCTCCTAAAACTCAAGAGAGTGATCAAATCCATAAGATTGGTCTAATTACTTTCCTGATTTTAGTAATTCCTAACTCATATAGTACAGGGTGTCCCCAAAGTCTTAGTTCTGTTTTAACTCTTAATAACTTGAACTTGTACTAAGACTTTTGGAACATCCATTAGTTACTGAGACACTTGGGACATCCAGTAGGATAAGCATTAGTTACATAATGCACATAGTTGGCAGTGGAGTGCAGTAGAGAGATTGCTGATTTTGGAATCAGCTCTTCTAGGTTCAAGTTTTAACTTTGAAGTTCATTAGCTGTGTGGCCTTGGGCAAGTCACTTAATCTTCTGTGCTTCAGTTTCCTCCTTTGTTGGGCTGGAGGGCCTCTGAGGTCCCTCATAGACCCAAATCTTGGATCCTATCATTCTATGGACTCTTGATTGAAAGAACATTTGACCTTGTCATTAAAAGATCACTTGGATGGAAGTCTCAGTCGTGCCACTTTACTAATTGTGTAACTTAAGTATTAGGTCCTTAAGCACTCTAGAGGCTCAGTTACATACTTGGTAAAATGAAGGAACTGAGGGCCTCTCATGTCCCTTGTAGCTCCAGGTCTTTGATTTTGTCATTCTATGTACTCATTATTGGAAGAGTGTTTGGCCTTGTTACTAGAATATCATCTGGGAAGAGATCACAGTTATGCCACTTACTCACTGTGTGACTTGAGTTAAGCCCCTTAACCTTTCTGCACCTCAGTTCCCCCCATTTGTAAAATGGAGATCATACTCTATATACTACACAGGGTGACTATGAGGAGCAAGCTAGCTTATGTGAATGCACTTCAAAACAGTGTGGCATTTTGTACAATGTGAGCTGTGAAAATGTGGGTTGCCAGGGCTAATTCAATCCACAAAATAGCAGCCAACATAGTTATGAACCTCATTGTATTGAGCTAGTCTGGTCCTCAGACAGCAGATTCAGTTTCATACTCAAAGCTCTGCTAGCTTAAGCCTTACTTTAAAAAAATCAAATTCTATTTTTTTTAGTTAATAATAATTTATTTTATTTCTCTTTCACATTTCACCATCCCACCCTCTGCCCTAGAAAAAAAAAATCTTTATTAAAAATATGCATAGTTAAGGAAAACAAACACCTGAACTGGATGTGTTTCTCATTCTGCATGCTGAGTCCCACGCCTCTCTGTGGGGAGGTGGGTGGTCTGCTCAATCACCAGTTCTCTGGAGTTGTGGATGGGCATCACATGGATCAGATCCCTTAAGTCTTTTGGACTCATTCATTTTTATGATGTAATATATAGGCTTTAGGAACCTAGAGTGGTCTCCAAGTCAAGGTGAGAAATAGGAATATGATAGAAACATTGATGCATGGACGACCTAAGTCTTGACATCCTGTGACTCTGGTCTAATTTAACCTTCCTAGGTTTCCTTTTCCTTACCTGAAAAATGAAGGAATTTTCCTAAATGTCCTCTAAAGTCAGCTAGGCATCCCAGTACATCTGGGTGGTGCAGTGGAGTCAGGAACACTCATATTCCTGAGTTCAAATTTGGCTTTCTAGCTGTGTGGCCTTGAGTGAGTCACTTCACTCTCCCTCAGTTTCCTCATCTGTAAAATGAGCTGGAGAAGGAAATGGCAACCCACTCCAGTATCTTAGTCAAGAGGACCCCAAATGGAGTCATGAAGAGTCAAGCATGACTGAAACAAATGAACAAGGTCCCTTAATAATAACCAGCATTCATAGTGCTTGAAGTTTGCAAAGAACCTTACCCGTGCTATCTCATTTTTTCCCCCTTAGAATAACCCTAGGAGATAGGTCCTATTATTATCCTGATTTTGCAGATAGTGAAACTGAGGCAGGCAGAAGTTAAGTAACCAGGCTAGTGTAACTAGTAACTGTCCGAAGCCAGATCTGGGTTGAGGTCCATTGTGTCCCCAAGATGTTTCCTTTCTGGGCCTATGATCCTATAATCCTTCTGGCCCCTTTTCTTTTTACCTGTCTTTCCCATACCTCCTCCCACTTTCTGTTCAATTTCTATCTCAAGCAGCTAAAGAGCTCCCAAATCCCAGTATCTGGCTGAGTTCCTCCCTTTCTGGATTTCCATTTTGGTGACTGATAGCATGGAGGGGACTCCCAAAGACATTAATAACCTTAACAAGTCTACCTAACTCTAGTAGTGCCATTGCTGTGTGGCAGGCTCATCTCCCATGAAAATGAAATCTCTGGGCATGTAATTACATACCGTCTTTCAAGCACTGTTTCACAACCAAACCAATATTTGCCGATGGATTTGACAAACATTAACACAGATAAAGGAGGCCCCTCCCAGAGTTAATTCTATCTCTTAGTTCTCATTTCTTTGGAAAGTAAGCAAACTGGGGAAGCTTTTGTTTGTCTGTCTAGTGAGGCAGACATCATAGTCTCTAGTCAGAATCAAGCTGTCTTCGAATTTCATCTAGTTTCATTCATGGATCAGATAATTCTCTTTGAGGCTCTCACTCTGCTATTTCCATGAATCTAAGGTCTCCTGGCTGTGAATACTTCATCTGCTGGTGCAGAGAACAACCTTTTCCCTCGGTTATTCTTATTCATGTCTTCACATAAATCCTCCAGAGAGGTTCCACCCATTGTGATAGAGATCTTCCTCTGGCCCTTAATATTTTAGGTGGACCCTGCAGCATGTTGGCTGTTAATTCTGATTTCTCTTGATCTCACTCTATGGTCACTCATATTTTCTGGTCTAACACATATTTGACAAAGTTTTTTTATTGAAGAATTCAGAAACTATCTATAGTGCATCAATATCTACCAGTAGTCCTGAGATCTCTTGGACTTGACAAGTTTCCATCCCCTTCAGAGAGTGGGGGAGGTGGGAGCTCTCCATTTTGTAAATATTTTATGAGGTCTATATTCCACTGACCCAAAGAAGAGACTCTGGTCTCTTCAAAGAGGAGACTGGGAAAAATGATAGGTCTTTGGGGATAGGGCATAGACCCAAAGCAGGTAAGTGCAAGTGAATGCTGTGATCCACACGGGGACATTTATTGTATACATATATATATATATATATATATATATATGTATGTATGTACATATGCCAGAAAGGCCTTGCTCCTGTATAGAAAATCCCTTAAGGTCATCCAAAACCATTAGGGCCTTTAGATTTCACCTGAGATCAGTAGAACAAATTCTTACTCAAGTGAGACTTTATTAAGTTCTTCTTTATTAAGTTATTTTTGGAGTTGAGGGAAAAGGTAGGAGGCCCTAATATTTCACAGATAACTTCTATGAAAGAATCTGAGAATTGGAAGGGACCTCAGCGGTCATCTAGTCCTTTCATTATCCGAATAGGAATCTCCTATACAATATCCCGCCCCCACCCCTTCCTAAGGGGCCATCAGGAGAAATAGTTCCCATTGTCAGAATTTTTTCCTTCCCCTAATAGTATTTAGTTCTACCTCCCTGTAACTTTCCTTGGGTTACTTCTACCCTCTCTGGTCAAGTAGGACAAATCTGATAACTCTTACACATGACAACCCTTTCAGCTGCTATACACTTCTTAAGTCTTTGCTTTTCCGTGTTCAACATCCTCAAGTGGCAAAATCTCTAGACGTCTCACAATCCTAAGTGGCCTCTTACATGTACTTCCAACCTCTTTTCTAAGCATGATGGCCCTAGAGACTGGGCACACTACTCCAGATGTGTCCGACTAAAGAGGAACCTTATTACATATGGCCCACAATTCTAGCCTGTCACAGTATTTTTGAATCCTGATTCTTTTGCCCAACAAGTTAGCGATATTTCCAAAACTTGTCATTTGTATATTTGACAAGGTGACATCTATGTCTTTACCCAAGCAAGTACTAGAAATGCTGTCAGATAGGGCCAGGACCTATACCTAAGGTGCTCTTTCAGAGACCTCCCTCTAAGTTGATATCAGTCCTTTAATTACAAATGAAGCAATGTAGTATAGTAGAAAGCGTTGTGGTTCTAGAGGCAGAGACACTGGATTATAATCCCATCTTGGTGTTTAAGACCTTTGTGACTTTGGACAAATCACTTAACCTCCTGGGTCTTAGTTTCCTCATTAGTAAAATGATGAGGTTGGACTAGTTGACTTCTGAGGTCTCTTTCTGCAGTAGGTCTGTAATTCTATGAACTCTTTTGTTCTGGTTATTTATCTAAGCTCTAAGTCTAACAAATTGTATCGTGCTCCCTGTAGAAATGTCCTTGGCCCATATATTCCATTATTTACAAGGATAGCAGGAGGCACTTTACAATGATGTATGTTTCTTTAATCCTCTGACATGTTAGTGGGACATGTTGGCTTAACTATCTACAAACATTCTTGTATCTACTCTCCCTTCCTTTTTTTCTCCCCCTTTTCCCCCAACAGGAGAAACAAGTTGATCAGATTAATAATAATGTCAAAATACTTTTGGTTCCTGTCAACAATGTGTTTTCAATCTTTGACTCCTTAAAATTCAGAGGTGATAATAAACTTCAGATACAAATAACTTATATGGTACTTACAAGGTCAATACATTGATTAGAATTCTTGTGTCTTTCAAGGTCATTTTTCTTTTTTTTCTTTTTTTTTTTTTTTGAGGGCAGTTGGGATTAAGTAACTTGCCCAAGGTCACACGGCTAGGTTTTTTTTTTGTTTGTGTGTGCATTAAGTGTCTGAGGTTGGATCCGAACTCAGGTCCTTCTGACTCCAGGGCCAACGCTCTACTCACTGCGCCACCTAGCCGCCCCAAGGTCATTTTTCTTTACAATGTTTTTATTATTGTACAAATTGCTCCCTTGGTTCTTCTTACTTCATTCCACATCAGTTCATTTAGGTTTTCCTAGGTTTCTCTGAATATGCATACACACATTATAATTTAGGTCCTACAGATACTGGGTGACTGTCCTGGTATCAGATGGCCTACAAGGCTCCTGGTGTTGCCCTGGCTCTTTCTCCTGCTCTGGCTCTACTAAGAGCCATGGTGACACTGGGCTGTCTGGGTATTGCACTGGCTCTGTCTCTTTCTGTGCCTCAGCAGAGGCTTCCTGGACACTGGTATTGTCATGTCTCCATCCCTGGACCCAGTGTTTACATTTTGCTTGTCCTGGCTTTTCTTCTTTTAGAGCTTTTTTAGGATTTTGGCAGCCTTTTTATCGTCTTGAACTGGATGGCATTATCATTCTTTCTTTTGGTTTTTCTTTTTCATTATTCCTTTTAGGACATTTTCAAAACTTCCTGGTGTATTTTCAAGGGATTTGGGGGTCTCTAGGTCCTATCAGTTTGCCTTCCCTCCCACAATCCATTAATTTGTTTTCCATAGCTCAGTCCATAATATGTGGTTCCAGGACAAAAAAGGCAAAAAAAGCTGAATTTTTTTTTTTTTTGCTTTTTGGAGGGGGGAAGGTAGGGCAATTGGGGTTAAGTGACTTGCCCAAGGTCACATGGCTAGTTTTTGTGTGTGTGTGTGTGTGTGTGTGTGTGTGTGTGTGTGTGTGTTAAGTCTCTGAGGTCATATTTGAACTCAGGTCCTCCTGACTCCAGGGTCCGTGCTCTATTCACTGCTCCACCTAGTCACCCCAAAAAGCTGAAATTTTAAAAGGTTGGGCCTCTGGCCACCATGGGTCCTTAAATGACACTGCCAACCTTCATGCAAAGTATTGGGGTAAGAGATGAGAATCAAATTGGAAAAATGCTTTTTAGTCAAGAAGATAAGGTTAAGAAACTTGTAGTTTATTTTAAAGTAAGAGGAAGGGTTTGATTAAAAAGACATTTTTGCAAAATTTATGTTTTTAATTAAAGTTTACTTGTTAATTTGAAAAATTAAGTTTAGTTAAGTTTTGGTTTCTTTAATTTGATGAGTGAAAATAGCATCCTTTCTGATTGAGTATTCAATAAGTTCTCATCTGTAAAAGACATAAAAAAATAGAATTCCCTGGATGAACTCTAAGAGAATGAAACATGCTACACCTGAAACACAGATATAAATACATCAACTACACCATGACTGCAAGAGCCTGAGGAAGACAACAGTGTAGTGGTGATGTAAGAATGAGTGTGGTGTCATTCCCTGATCCAGGCAAAGGCCGGTTCCTAAAGCTGGGAATGAGGGGACTGGTTCTAGTCTGAACTCTGCTTCTCATTTCCCATATGAACTTGCTAATGTTTTATGATTTTTCCTGATCTGACCCATCATTCCAAAACACAGAAAAGATCCTTGCACTCAGTTGATTTCGCTATTGGGGTTTATTGGCGGTGTCCCAACTGATGCAGTTGATTAGAGACGTTGAGGGTTCATGTGTGCTATTTGTTTCATGGCCACTCAAATCTCAGCTGAATCAGATTCTGAGAGATGAAGAGTCACAATTGCCAGGCAATCTGCCCTGCCCAGAACTTAATAGGATAATAAATTTAGAGCTGGAAGGGGTCTTAGCTGTGCTTCAAACTTTATTCCTCTTTTTCTCGGTGGATGGCTGCCCCACTTTTTGCTCATTTTTTTGCCTTTCTTCCCCCAATTTCTGCTTTTCAGATGTTTCAATGCTTATGAAATTTAATGACAGCTCTTCAAATGCAGGTAGGTGTGTTTCGGGATGAATCAGTGATTAAAAACTTCTAAGAACAATTTATGTCATTTCCATTTAAAAAAGGAGTGAAAAACCCCACCAAATAAGTCATAATTAATTTGATGAATCTCAGATCTACATCCTTTTTTTGCATCTGTTGACTGGAATATATTTTTTTTTGCATAACAAGGAAATCTGCTAGCTTCTCCCCAGTTCCCTAGGTTTTTGCCCTGGTGCTGGGAATCAGCCAGGTGTAACTCAGGGGAGACCTTCCCTTCCTTCCAGCCTAATTAGGTGTCTGATCAGTGTGGGGAGCTGCCTAAGGGTTGGCTGGCTTTTCCAGGGCTAGGACTAGGCTCTGCATGTTTTCTTTGTTTTGTTTTTTGGTTTAGAAACCCATTTTTTGGTTATAAACCCATTTTTTTTTTTGTTTAGAAAGCCCCTCATGTTTCAGGGAAAGCCTGGAAGATGTTTTATGTCTAGCCAAAAAATGGAATCTTTTTTGGAGTTTATTTCTACCTATGCCTACTCTAGGAACTAAGAGAGTGAAAAGCCTTTGGCTAAGAGGACTACACTATTTCCTAAGGCTTCCCATTCCATTTTTGAGAGTTCCATTTTGTCCTTATCATTGAGGAAGATATCCAGGGAGAGCCATTTTGTGACATCTGCCTGCCTGGAATATGCTCTCCCTCATTCTTTGCAGATCAAATTTCTTCTCATCCTTTAATGCCTATATAAAATTTCACATTCTTCATGTCTTGGACCCCATGGGGGAATGATTTCCAGCCTTGGTGTCTTTGATCACATTGTTCTTCAGGTATGTCCAATATTCCTCTGACATTCAACAATATCTATTGCCTGAGAAATAAACAAATTCTACTAAGAGGCAGTGTGGGATAGCAAAAAGTGCAATAGAAAATTCCAGTTCTTGTTCTGACACTTACTAGCTGTGTGACCTTGGGCAAGTTACTTAAACTCTCTGAACATATTAGAAGCTTGTTTACACCTTGGCAATATTATAATTAACATTTGACGTCCAATAACCTTTTAATTATTTGGAATAGGGTTATAATAATTCTCTCCTTCCCTATCCAGGTCTGTCCATAACAATAGTTCTCCAAAAGAGGATAATATAAAGACTTACATTTAGATGAAAAAGAAAAAGTTTCATTAAGTATAAGATGGTGAAGATATATCCAGACAACAGAGTGTCTGAAAAGATTCAGGGGCTGTAGTAAACCACAAACTCAAAATGAGACAATGATGTCATAGAGTAGATTAAGAAAACTAATATGATATTAGACCATGTTGAGAGAGGTCTAGTGTCCAGGAGAAGGGAAGTGTCAGGGCTCTTGGACTCTGCCCTGTTCAGACTACACACAGAGTATTGTGCTCAGTTTTGGGCACTGTATTTTAAGGAAGACATTGATTGGCTGTAGACCCTGCTGAGGAAGGTGGATGGTGAAGAGTCTCAAAGTCATGCTGTGAGATTCAGTTAGAGGATGTAGATATGATATAAGAGCAGACTTTGTGGGAAGCATGACAATTGTCTTTAAGTGTTTAAAGAGCTGAGGCTTAGACTGGTTCTGCTTAGTCACAGAGAGAAGAACTAGAAGTAATTGGTAGAAATTATGATGAAGAAAATTATAGCTTGATGTCAGGAAAAAATGTCCTAATGTAGAGAGCTGTCCAGTAGTGGAATGGGCTGTCCCAGGAGGTAGTGTTTCCTCTCATTGGAGTGAGTTCTTTAGGCAGAATTGAGATGAACATATGTCAGGGGTGTTGTAGCCATTTTGGTCAGGTAGGGGTTGGAATAGATGACCTCTGAGGTCCTTTACAACTTATATTTTGTGATTCTCTGACTCATTTAGCTACTAATTCAAAAAGGGAGTTCTGATCGACATATGGACCAAATCTATAATTCTACATAAACATGTAATAATATAATATATTGCTTTTATTTTTCTTTTTAACTTATTCTGCATTTTTTCTTATTAGAAAGCATTTGTTTTCTCTTATTCCCACTTGTCCTCATCCCGATTGAGCAATTTAAAGAAAAGAAAAAGAAAACTTTTTGACAAATATGCACAGACAAATGAGACCAACTCCCATGTTGGCCATTTCCCAAAATGTATGTGGCATTTTACATTCTAAGTCCATTACCTCTCTGGCAGGAGGTGGGTAGCATTCTTCACCAGTGCTCTGGAATCATAGCTGATCATGGCATTGATGGGCACTATAAAATCTTTCAAAAATTTTTTCTAACATTGTTATTGATGTATTATTTGTTCTAATTCTGCTCAATCCCCTCTGAAGCTGTCCATTTCATTATGTCTTATGGCATAATAGTATTCCATTACATTCGTATGCCCTACTGGGTTTAGCCATTACCCAACAGAAACCTTGTTGTGTTTTCAGTTCTTTGCCACTATGAAAAGAACCTCTATACATATTTTTATAATGTGGGTCATTTTCCTCTTCCTATGATCTTTTGGGGGTATATGTTTAGTAGCAGTATTGATAGGTCAATGGTATTTTGGGGGCATCATTCTAAATTGCTTTCAAGAATGGCTGAAGCAGTCCACAGCTCTCCCAAAAGTGCATTAATGGATATGTTTTTCTCATAGACTTTGCAATATTTGTCATCTTCCTTTTTTTGTCATCTTTGCCAATGTGATGGGTGTAAGGTGAACTCTCAGAGTTGCATTATTTGCATTTTTCTAATTATTAATGATCTGGAACATTTTTGTCATGTGGTTAGTGATAACTTGAATTTCTTCCTTTGAAAACCACTTGTTCATAGCCTGTAACCATTTATCTATTAGGAGATGGCTACAATTCCTATGGATTTGAATCTGTTCCTAATAAATCTTGGATATGAGACTATTGTTAGAGAGACTTGCTGCAAAGGCTTCCCCTCCCCCAGTTACCTGTTTCTCTTCTAATTTTTACTGCGTTGGTTTTGTAGAAAAGCTTTTTAATTTTTTATAATCAAAACTGTCTATTTTATCTTCTGTAATTCTCTCTCTCTCTCTAGTTTGATCATGAATTTTTCTTTCCATAGATTAGAATGGCAATTTCTTTCTTCCTTTTATAATTTACTTATGATATCCCCTTTTATGTCTCAGTCATGGATCCTTTTGGAGTTTATCTTGGTATATGATGCAAAATGTGAGTTGATATATTTCTGTCAGATTACTTTCCAGTTTTCTGAGGTTTTGCCAGATACTGAATCCTTATTCTTATAACTAATTTCAGTTTATTAAACACTATGCATCTGTGCTTACAATAATTACAATTAAGAACATAATATAAAAGCATTAGAGAGTTACACAAAATTATGCTCAATCTGAAGAGGAAAAAGACACTTCCAGAGGTTCAGGAAGATTTAATGGAGGAACTTAATAATCCTGGGCCTTGAAGGATCAGGAAACTGAACCAAAGGAAGGTTAAATGTCACACACATAGGATGTATCAGAGGAGGAATTGAACCCTGGTCCTCTAGACTCCACTTTAACCCACTCATTTCTCTTCCCTTTGTTGTCATCACAGTATATACTATCACTACCACGAACATGGACCATGGCAATGTTCTACCTTCTTGCCCTCTGTCTTCTAATTCATCTTTTACATGCTGTTAAATTAATCGTACTTTACACAGGCCTAGTCTTGTAATTCCTCTGTTCAAGGCCCATCCATGACTCTCTATTGCCCACTTAAGGATATATATAACTTAACACTTTCCTTACTTTCCAGTCTTCTCTCATGTAGCTTTCCTACATGTATGCTCTATGATCCAGCCCTACCTGTCTACCCACCATCTTTTTTTATACATTTTAGATTTTCTCCCTTCTATGCTCATATAGTTCCCTTTGCCTAGAATTATAGATACAGAAGTCACTAGAACTTGGAGAAATGAGTTTCTATAGGGGAATGGTTTTGGAAAGTAAATTATAAGGAATGGAAGGAATTACAAGAAAGTAGAGGCATCATCTTTGGAAGACTTTTTCCAAAAGTTTGACTGTGAGGGCAGGGGAGAGAGAGAGAAAAAGAGAAAGAGAGAGAGAGATAGATGGAAAAGTAACTTGGGACATAGAAATTATAAATATGAATGAAAATATTTTTTAAAATTAAGAATATGTGCATATTTTATACAGATGAGAAGGGGCCATTGGATAGGTAGAGGCAGATATTACATGAAAGATGATTGATGGAGCCAGTCCTGACCCCAGTGCAGAGACATATATACAACCTGGCATAGTGGATAGTGTCCTGGACTTGGAATCAGGAAGAGCTTGGTTCCCATCCTGCTTTTGATGATTATAGCTGCATGATCACGATGAAGGTATTTGACTTCTCTGAGTCTAAGTTTCCTTATCTTTAAAGTGGTGATAATAATCTGTGTAGTATCTTATTCCTAGGGTTATTGGGAAGAACCAATGAGATTCTGTAGGTAAAGGAATTTTCAAACTTTAATAGAACTTTAAGCTTTAATAGCTTAAAACTGCACTAACACTTTTGGGACATCCTGTCTAAATATCACTTATTACTGTGGGATCAAAGGCACAAATGAAAGACAGATACATTTTCCTCAGATACAGGAAGGAAGGAGGTGAAAATGAATGAAAAAGCTGAGACATATTGAAGTATAGGGACAGGAAATTGAAGAAAGTTATAACAGCCAGCACTGATCTCCTTAGTAAGGTGGGAGCAGTATGGGGCTTGGGGGGAGGTATAAGCATTTATATAATAGCTACTATGTCCCAGACACAATAATAAGTGTTTTCACAAATATTATCTCATTTTGTCCTCACAAAAACCCTAGGAGACAGGTGCTATTATTGTCTCCATTTTATAGTTGAGGAAATGGAGGCAAAAATTAAGTGACTTGCCCAGGGTCACACAGCTAGTGTCTTAGGTCAGATTTGAACTCAGGTCTTTCTGACTCTAGGCCCAGTGCTCTATCTACTGTGTTACTGATTGTCTTTAGGCAATGTAATCTGCTGTAAGCTGTAAGCATTAGAGCTGGGTGGGAGTTTAGAGGTCATCTAAACCAACTACCTTTGAAAGATTGGGAAACTGAGAAAAAGCGAAGAGAAGTGATTTGCCCAAAGTCATGAAGTTGTAAATACCAGAGCTGGTATTTGAACCAGGACCTCCAACTCCGGATCCAATGGCCTTTCTGTGAAGATCTTTCCAGGTGCCATGAGGAGAGAAGTGTCAGAAGAGACATTGAGGGTGATGAGATTGGAAATCAGTAAGTGGAATACAAGCATTTTGAAGCAGTGGTGAGGACTTCGGTTATACAGCATAAATTTTTAGTGAGTGAAATAGAATCAATTTCAATATTTTCTTGAGTAATACTTGGCAGCCTCAAAACAGTAATGGCAGTGATTGAAGAGGTATAGCAGAGACACCTAACCCTTCTCGCTTTTGCTCCTTTCAGACTAAAACCCTGAGCACCCAGTTGAATCCAGTTTATTTGCATATTTAGGGGGCTGTCATCCCCAAATGTGAAAGACTACCAGGAACTCAGTTATATGGATAAGATACACAATTTATTGGGCCTTGCTATTACTCTTCCCAGATGCCAAGATTACTCTAATGGGACAGGCAATAGGACTTGGCATGTGCTCAAAGTCACAGGGTAGAATCTGGACTGTGAGTGCCTACCTCCCCATGCCATCTCGATCCTCCCTCTGCCTTCCTGCATGCCAGTGCTTAGCCTTGGAGTAAACTGAGTCCCAGGGATCTGAACCTAGAAAGCTGCTAGGTGTACCCAGCACCCCTCAGTCACTCATCATGTTTCATGTTCTTCAAGTATCTCAAGTTCCAGTGGAGAAGGGACCCATCTTCTTCAGCACCACCACCAACAACCACTGGCCAACTTGTACTGATAACGGACAGATAATGCCCAAAGCCCCAGCAGTAGCAGTGCCCTCTAGACCACTGGTCCTGCTTCTAGGACAGCTTCCACAGCTGCCATCCCAGGAGCAACTCCTGTGGAGAGGACACCAGGGCTTGTGCTGCACAGTCCCTGACTTCTCAGCAACCACAGGTACAGAAGACATACAGTCAGTTAGTCAGTTAGTAAATATTAAGTACCTACTATGTGCCAGGGACCATGCTAAGCATCCAATGAAAAGCAAAAGACAGTCTTTGCTCTCAGGAAGCTTGCAGTCTAATGTGGGAGACAACATGCAAACAACAATGTATAAAAAAAGTAAAATACAGTTAAGATGGGAGAATATCAATAGGGAGAAGCATTAAGGGGAACCAGGAATGGCTCCTTGCAGAAGGTGGGACTTAGCTGAGACTCAAAAGAAGCCAGAGATGGGGAGGGAGAGAACGCCAGACCTGAGGGACAGCCAGGCACAAGCCTCAGGCATGAGACAGAGCATTTTGTCCAGAGAACAGCAATGAGGCTAGTGTCACTGAAAACATACAGTTTTCAGCACGCAAATGAAGGAAAGAGACTCAGCTTTGAACTGAGTCTGGGTCTGAGCCCCAGCTCTGATAATTATCTCTTCTGCTGCACTGGAAATCACTAAATTTTTCTTAGTTTCAAGTTCCACATTTGTAAAATTATAATAACAATGCTTGTACTGCCTCCCTCACCAGATTGTTTTGAAGAAAGTTCTTTGTAAATCTCAAGGATCTGTATCCTCCCGAGGTATTCTTGTTTTATAGTTCCTAAGGATAGCAGGAAGGCATGGGGGTGTGGGGAAAAGGGCAACTATAAGGCAGGTGTTTAGGTCATTGAGGATTTGAACCAATTCAGTTGAATTCAGCAAACATTTATTATTCATCTACCATGTGTAGGCTCTGTGTCAGGTGCTGTGGAGATGACAAAAATGAAAACAGTCCCTGCTCTTAAGGAGGGGATGTAGAAGGGGATACGAGGTGGGCACAGATAAATGAATACTAGGTTATCAGGGGAGGCAGAGAGCACTACTAATGTGAAGGGGTGGCAATTAGGCAAGGATTCAATGAGGTGGTAGTAGGTAAATTGAACCTCTTTGGCAGATAAGCATTGCGGAGTCAATCCAACAAATCAACAAGCATTTATTAAGGACCTACTATGTGTCAGGCATTGAGGAGCAGGGGTGAGGAAAGTGTGCATCCCAGGTATGGGGCACGTTGTTGTTTGTCCTTTATTCTCGAAGAGGACCATGACAGCAGGAAGGTGATGCCATGACTTGCAAGTGAATTGGATTTAAGTGAAGGGAGGGCTGTGCAGAGTCACCAGCCTCACTTTCTCCTCCAGAGCCATCTGTGTTTAGTGGCAAGATATAGTGAATGCACAGAATTAGGAGATGGGATGTTACATCAGGGGGAGAGCAAACTGGCTGGTTTAACTGGACCATGGAGTAGGTTGGAGTAGGGATGGGGTGTGATGGGACTGGACTGGTGATTTCATTGGTGTAAGAAACTCCAAATGTGGAAAGTACCTCTACCAATGCAAGTAGGAACCTTTTTTTCTTTTTGGCAACTTATATAGTCTTGGAGGGTTGTGTTGGGCATGGAGATGTTAAGCAACCTGACACATTCAGTGTTACACAATCACTATATGTCAAAGGTAAGATTTGAACTCAGTTCTTCCTGACTTCAAGTCAAACTCCTTACACTTTATACTACACTATCTTTTCATGATGTAGAATCTGTGTACAAAAGCTGAAATGTTGGTTGGACCCAAGATGTGAAGGACTTTAAAAGCCAAACAGAAAAGTCAGCTAGTCAGTCAAAATGGATAGCATGAGTCCTTTGGAATTGTCTCGGATCATTAGTGATTGACTATTTAAAAAGCCTATGTAGCTGCTATGGCAGTTAATCAGATGCAAATTTACTCAAATACATTATTGAATTCACGGTAGCTCTTTGTTGCTCATTCATAATCGATGGGTACTAAGACTTTTTATATTCTTTTTGGGGGGCTCCAAAATGTTTTGATGTGAAAAAGTGGGTGCTCATTCTGGAAAAAAGATGTTGGGAACCAGTATTCTGGTGCCAGAGCCCCCAGGAATCAGTTCTTGGGCAACCTTAATGGAGAAACAAATTAAGATGTGTAGGACTTATTTGCCAAACAACGTCTTCTTAGAACATATGAGACATAGCAGCCAAGAGAGGTGAGAGAAAACATTCTTTAAAATGTGAACTAATTGTTTATTTCAAAGACAGAAGGGGAAATAATAAGGAGGGGGAACAGACAAAGTTGCTTAAACAAAGAACTTGGAGAAATTACAAGATCTCGGCTGTTTGATTCATCCTGTTCTTATTTTTTTGGAGGAACTGGATTAGAGATTCACTCTGAAGTCTACATTGCATGCTGTCGGGCAGCAGGGGTCTATTTGTAAGAAATTTCTTGGCTGTGGAGAATAAATAAATACATGCAAATGGCTCAGGTCAGATATATTCATAGACTTAGATAGGAGAGCAGAGTAAACATTCATCCAGAATTAAAACCTTGAACTTGCTATTCACTTCTCTCTCAAATTAAGTCAAGTTAAATTAACAAGCATTTTCTGATTACCTGTTATATGTCAGGCACTGTCTTAAGTACTCTCCTATATCCACTGAATCCTTATTTGCTTGAAGTCATATATTTCTGTTCTGTTCCACAGCTACCATCATAGCACATTCTGTTTGGCCCCAGAGGGCAGAGCTAGAATCAATATGGGGAAGTTGCCAATCAATATATTTGGACTTGATGTCAGGAAAACAAACAGCCTCCCCCAATTTCCTAACAATCTGAGTCATACAGAATTGGAAAGACTGCCTTGGCAATGAGTGAATGAATGAAAAAGCATTTTTTAAAGGTCTTACTATGTGCAGATATCCCGTTATTGGAGATCGTCAAGGGAAGTTTGGATAACCACTTGCCAGGTATATTGGAAAGTGAATTCGTGTTTGTGTGGGAGTTGGACTGGATGTCCTCCGAAGTCCTTTCTGACTTGGAAATTTTATGATTCTGTTGAGGGGAGCAGGGCGGTAAGGAACTAGGAACCACACCCCAGGAGGATTGGTTCAAGGAAAGGGTGATGTTTAACCTGGAAAAGAGGTGTGTGGGTGTGTGTGTGTGTGTGTGTGTGTGTGTGTGTGTGTGTGCGTGTGTGTGCGTGCGTGTGTGTGTGTGTGAGTGACATCATGATAGATGTCTTTAGTTATTTCAAGGACAGTCCTTTAGAAGAAAGATAACTATTTTACTTGTTTCCAGAGGGTAGAACTCGGACCAATATATGGGGATTCTAGAGATCTAGATTTTGGCTCAAGCTCTTAAGACAATTAGTTCAGACTTTTAAGAGTGTTTTCTCTCACCCCTCATGGCTGCTGTTTCTCACATGTTCCAAGGAGACATTGTTCTTTGGGCCCCCAAATGGAATAGGTTGTCTTTGGAAATAGTGAGTTCCTAATTCCTCTAGTTTGCCAAGTAGATGCTTGTCAGGCATCTTGTGGATGTGTTGTTGTTGTTGTTGTTATTTTCAGTTGTGTTTGACTCTTCTTGACCCCGTTTGATGTTTTCTTAGCAGAGATACTGGGGGAGGTTTGCCATTTCCTTGTCCAGCTTATTTTACAGTTGAGAAAAATGAGGCCAACAGGGTTAAATTACTTGCCCAGGGTCACACACCTAGTAAGTGTCTGAGGCCAGATTTGAGCTCAGAAAGGTGAGTCTTCCTGACTACTGGCTCAGCACTTAATCCATTGCACTGGAGGTGATTCCTGCTTAAATATACCTTGAACTAGAAGGGCTCTGAGGTACCTATACCTCTCAGTTCTGAGATTCTTTAAGTCTATAATTCCAATCCCAAACTTCAGTAACTCACTATAGGGCTACTACTAGTTTCCTTTCATCTCTGTACCTTTACCTTCTATTGCCTGACTCCAGGTAATATTTCATGTCACTGTCAGGTCATTTGTTCTGAAAGGACAGTTCTGATAACATCAATCCTCAGCTCAAATCTCCAAGGGCTCCCTATTGCTCATTTCACAAAATCTAAATTCTTCCATTTTAACTTTGAGGGTCTTTCCCAGTCTACTCCCACCTTACTTACCTAATCTTGTCTCTTACCATTCCCCCAAATAGAGCCTCTGCCAGATACAGTGGGAGGATAGAATAGGAGAGTCATTTGGCTGAGTACCAAGTTCAAAGGGAGTCTTGAATTCAACAAGTAAAGAGCCATCAGTGTTGATTTATGGAAAAACTCCAAAATGTCCTTTTGTGCTTACTATAACCTATGGCATTAGCCCAAAGTTAAACTTGTCCTGAGAATTAATATATTTCCACAGAACAAAGGTCAGAAAAGGTGTTAAAATAAAAAAAAATTAAAATAAAAAATAGGATTATAGATTTAGAGTTGGAAGGAACCTAAGATCTTGGTCATGAAGTACAACTGCTATATTATATTATATTATATTATATTATATTATATTATATTATATTATATTATATTATATTATATTATATTATATTATATTATTTTACATTATATTACATTATATTGCATTTTGGAAGGGGAAGGTAGGGCAATTGAGGTTAAGTGACTTGCCCAAGGTCACATGGCTAGTTTTTGTGTTAAGTTTCTGAGGCTGGATTTGAACTCAGATCCTCCTGAATCCAGGGCTGGTGCTCTATTCACTGTGACACCTAGCCACCCCAACTGCTTCATTGTACAGATGACATTGAGGCTCAAAGACTTTGCCAAGGTCACGCAGGTACCAAGCAGAAGAACCAAAATTAGAACCTAGGCTCTGACTCCAAACTGGGACTTCATGTTTTGCTTTTTAGGGCTACCTGCTTTTCCTGTCACATACCTGTGTTTTCCCCCATTATGACATGGCCTTCAATAACTGGGAGTAGTCTAGGAATTCCTGACTTCTGCTCCAGTCAGTTCTGATCCTCATTCTTTCCCACTGGGCCATGGGCATCCTTACTTCTGTGCCATCATTCATGTTGCTTTCCATTCCCAGAATGCCCTCCCACCTTCTCTGCATGGGTAAGCACCACTTCTACTCTACCATTTGGTTATATGCTATCTCATCTTGCGGACTGCCATCCAAGTTCAAAACTAGCTGACATTCAAATGCTTGCTATATGTTAAGCATGGGATATATGCTAAGAGATGTACGCACAGAAATCAGAAATGGTTCCTGTCCTCAAGGAATATTCAATCTAGTGGATGTAATTTGTTTGATGTGGACACACACACATTCCTTGACTTTTTGGTAAGATGGAAAGTTCCTTGAAAGGAGGGCCTGCCTCTTTTCATGGAGTCTCAGACATAAGTTCTGTGGCCCTAGGCAAGTCACTCTCAGTTTCCTCATCTGCAACAGCACTAACTTCGTTGGGTTTGCTGTGAGGCTCAAACAAAAATTTATAGCATGTTTCAAACTTTGAGGAGCTTTGTAAATGCTAGCTAGTGGAGCAAAGTGCCAACTATGCTGTAGGTGCCCAGTAAATAATTATTGAGTGATTAGTAGGAAATTCTTATTTTGGGGGAAATTAATGGAAATTTCTGGCCTGTTTTCCTCTGTGGCAGCCTGCCAAAGACCCCTTTGAATTCTAACCAAGTTTTCAAAAATTGATCTCATCCCCCTTCTGTTAATCTCTCAAGTTCAAGTTGTTTCGCCGTAATGTCTCTTGACACGATTCTTTCATAGTGATAGAATTGTCCCAGAAGCTCATCTGTTCTATTTGTCCTGCCCCCTAGTTGGACTGAATCTCCTTTTTACTGAAGTAGTTCCAGCTTCTTAGGAGGCTGCTTCTTCTCAATTTGTTTTCCCTTTTCCCAAGGTTGCCTTCTCCTGCTTTACTGCCTGCCTGCAGGTGGGACTGGGGGTGGAGGATTTCAAAAGCATCTGCAAAGGCAGGCAGCTGATGGCATTAATGCCTCGTTTATGTTTCCCCAAATATACCCATTGAGTGATCCGCTCTAGGGGATGTGAGGGTAGGGGAGGCTTAATAAGATGGTGATGTAAGAAGGATGTCCCCCTGCCCCCTTTTCCTGATGTGGTCATCTAAGAAACAACATGGGTCTCCCAAGTTTCTTTGGGTTTCAGTTTCCCATTTGTAAAATGAGGGGTTAGCTAGGTGGCACAGTGGATAGATGTCTGGGCCTGGAGTCAGGAAGACAAGTCTTCCTGAGTTCAAATGTGACCTTAGATTCTTAGTAGCTGTGTGACCCTGGGCAAGTTACTTAACTTTGCCTCAGTTTCCTCATCTGTAAAATAAGCTGGAGAAGGAAATGGCAAACCCCTCCAGTATTTCTGCCAAGGAGACCCCGAATAAGGTCAGGAAGAGTCAGACACAATGGAAAATGGCTGAACAATGACAAAAAATGAGGAGGCTGGACTGATATCTTCCAGCTCTAAATCCCTGGTCATGTGTGCTTAATGAAGGGAAACTGTGGGAGCACATCTACAGTCCCCAACCTTGCACTCCCAAATAAATGTCCTATGTTATTTCCAAAATGTAACAGAGTTTGGTTTTTCATTTGGGAATTTCAGTCTACATTACCAATCAGCAGAGGAGGCACACACAGGCTCCAGTGAAGCCCCACCTATGCAGAGTGAGTGTGAGGGGCTTGCTGAGTCTATTTAGCTCTTAATACATTCCGATCCTGTTCTGATGTTAACTAATTCCAGTCTTCTCTGAGGTACCAAGGCAATGAAAACCGTGGCTGTCTCCAACAATTCCTGCCCAGAATACGGCTGTTGGAGAAGGCCACTGTGTGGGAGCTGACACCTCCAGGAGATCATTAGACATCTTCTTTTAAGGGACAAATCAGATGCTTAGCTTTCCAAACTGCAAGGGAGGGTGGAACAAGGCCAGGGTTAGTGCCGAGTTTAAAAACCTGTAGGCTGAAAGGAACATAATGTGTGCTCAAGACAAACTGTCTTGCACCTCCTGATATTATTTGGACAATAATGATGCTATGCAGCTTATTCCCAAATTGGTTTTTGCAGGGACTTTTCTAAGTTTGGGAATATTAGCTGTGGGGAGCTGAGAATTGCAAGTGTAATGAGTCTTCCTTCTTTCCTTTAAGCAGTCACAGGCCTGAGAAGGCACTTCAAAGAGGGATTGGGAGGCATGTAATTTGCACACATAATAGCTTTCTTTGCTTGTTTTGGTGGTGTTTAGGAAGCCCACCACTGGGCTGGGGAGTGTCAGATTCCAGGAGAGACTTCTGTCTTTTCCTAAGGCAGAGAAAGAAATGCAGTGCTGAAGTCAGTGAAGCTGATTCATTCATCTACAAAGGCTCTATAGTCTGAACAGGAACGTGACTAGGGCATGCATCACAGTTCAGGGAATCTCAGAGAACAGATTACAGTTTGGCTCAAATTTCCACCAGTTTGGCACCATGATTGACACCAGCCCTATTTTGCCTCTATAGGCTAATTTTTCTCTATTCCCTTACCACCTCTGTGACTTTACACTGATTGTCTCCCATTCCTGAATTGCCTTTCCTCCTTCCCTCCACCTTTTAGAATCCCTAGATTCCCTCCAGAGCTTAGTTCAAGCACCAGCTTCTGCATAAGGCCTTTTTGGGATACTCCAAACTGCTAGTATCTTGACTCTAAAATTGCCTTGTTTCTTAATTAGGCAACTAGGCATCACAATGGATAAAGTTCCTCAACTGTCAAATGGGGAAAATAATAGAACCTACCTTTCAGGGTCATTGGGAAGATCCAATGAGATAATGTTTGTAAAGAGCTTTACAAACCTTAAAATGCTATGGGAATGATTGCCATTATTATTATTTTCATATATGTTTATATAATCTATATATGTATAGGTTGTTTTCATAGGACTATTTCATTTTTGTCTGTTTCCCTTCTACCCAGCCCAGGACCTGGCATACACAGTGGAAGGTCATGAATAAATGTTCATAGACTGATTACCATTATCCCTGTGTTCTATCAGGATGGGGTTACATTGACATGGGATCTTGGACAGCATTACCAGAAAGGACAGCCCTGGACCCCAGTCAATTCACATCTGGTATATCAAATTTAGTCCCACTTTAGGAAGGACATTGACACACTGGATGTCACCACAATCAGAAAGGCAAAGCCACTGATATGTGGGTCAGGAAGGCAGCAGGTATCAGTGATAACCATGATGAGGATACCAACCCTTCTATACTTCTGAGGCTATGTTTTGAATTCCAGTTCACAATGGCCCTCAAAAGGTCAGTGTCTGTTCCTTCTCTTTCTTAAGGGCCAGGTGGTCTTCAGGAGGAGAAGGGCTAGTGAAGCTAATGGTTATGTCCACTGAAAGGTCCCTCTTGCTGAGATAATTGTCTGGAAGTCACAGTTTGCAGTTCTTGGGCTGCCCTTCCATTCCTTTAAGACAGTTTCACTAGACCATCCGGAAGGACAGGGGAAGGATCACTAGTTTCCATTGGATGCTGGTGTTATGCATGAGGTCCTATGATCTTTAATTGCCTGGGGTTGTACATCTTTTCCCAAACACACACATTCAAGAGAATCAGGAAAGGTCTAATAAGGTACTGTCCTCTTATGATAAAGTCTTCTCTCCCTACTACCTACCTTTAATAATCCTTCTAGTAGTGTGTAGTACTTTCCAATGTTCTACAGTCTCCCCAAGTATGTGTGTACATACACTCACACACACACAGAAACACATGCTAATACACACATGTATGCACACACACACAAACACATACGAAATAAGAGTAACCAGAGTCCCCAGGGCTGTACTTCTCTGTTGCCCAAGACCTTACCTAACTTTCTTACATTGGTAGCTCTGCAGTGTGAGAGCCAGTAATTTAGGAAATATTGGCACAGTGTCTAAGGATAGTTTTGTTTTTATAAACAGACTACTGGCAGCTTCTGTGAGAGAAAAAATAGTGCCAACAGTTGTTGCCTTCCCCATCCATAGATCTGTTGACATGCCCTCCTATTTGAGGTAACATGAGTATAAAGGAGGGTAAGAAGGGTGATGAGGAGACTGGAAATCAGTTACATTGCAGGAAAATTTGGGAAAGGAACTGAGAATGTTTAACCTGGGCAATCACAGAGTCATAGATCTCGAACTGGAAGGGACCTTATAGTTTCTTCAATTGTTAGACTCATTTTACAGATGAGAAAACTGAGGCCCAGGGGTATAAAGTAATTTGCCCATGTTCACACAGCTACTAAGTGTCTGAGGCAGGATTTCAAACCCTATCTTCCTGTTTGCAAGTTCAGTTCTATAGCCATTATACCAAGCTACCTCTCATGTGGAGAAGACATATTAGCTGCCTTTATACGTTTGAAGGGCTGTCATGTGGAAAAAGAGGCCAGACCAATTTTCTTGACTCTAGATGACATAACTAGGAGCAATGAGTGGAAATGGAGAAAATGTTCTTTCTAAGAAAACAATTTCCTAGTAATCAAGCAATCCAAATGTGGAATGGTCTGGATCAGAAGGTAGTGGGTGCCCCCATGACCGAAGGTCTTTAGCTGAATGCTGGGTGAAATTCTTGTTCAAGAGGAGATTGGCCAATAGGACTTCTGAGGTTTCTTTCAACTGGAAGATCCAATTATCTTTTGATACTTGTGATTCTCTGAACAGATTTAACTCTTCCTCACACTTGTCCATTCCACTCCCTCTGTCTATTCTCCACTCCTTTTCCATCTCAACAAATTGAAATCTACCTATCCTTTGAGAGTCTGCTCAAATGCTTCCTGACTCTCCCCTGAACTGCTCTAGACAGACAAGTGAACTCATCTTTCTTGGGATCCTTATAATCCCTTGTTTGTAACTTTGTGATGGCACTTATCAGGTACTGTCATGTTATAGCTGTTTATGTGCATGTCTTCTAGTAGGTTGTAAACTCTTTGAGGATAGGGATTATATTTTATACAACTTTGCTTTCTTTATAGCCATAGCATGGTGCTTTGTGCATAATTATTCTGCGACAGAGATTTTCTGGAAAAAAGAACAATCTTCAGTGGTAAGTGAGGGATAATATTAATAACCGACATCATGTAGCTCTTTAAAGTTTCCAAAGAACATTTTATGAATGGCTTAGTTGGATTTTCATAGCAACACCATGGTTGGTAATGTTAACATTTTATAGAAGGAGAAACTGAGGCTTAGGGGAATGAAATGACTGGTCTATGGTTTCACTGCAAGGAAGTGTTGTGGGTAGGATTGAAACCTAGATCTTCTTAATTACTATTCCATAACTCATTGCACTAGGCCATGTAGCCTACCTAGCTAGCGATGGCCATCTCTGTCCATACATTGTTCTCTGTCTCTGCATGACTAGGACAAGAAATTCAGTCTCTGAAGCCCTATATTTTGCCAATTGATTTCCCATTTGCCACATAATCATCACAATGCATTTCATAAACCCTTTAGAAATTACAGATGGTTCCTCAATGGGAAGAAAATGTAACCTGAAAATAATGACCTCTGCTCTCAGAATCTGTAGTTTAAGACATCATCAACTCTTCAGTATATCAAGTCTCTAAGGGAGGGATGGGAGGCAGCATGAACCAGGCAAGTCAAGTTGCCTTGACCACCATCTCCTATTAGATACTTAGGGGGACAGACCATGACTGTGAACCACAAAGCATTTAAAATAGCAATGCTTCCAGCCCAATGCATCATCCTGGGAAGTTTATCATCTTGGTGGAGATGCCGTTTGGCAAATATACCTACCGATGTCACAGTGACAGCTAATGAAGACCCAGAAAAGAGAGTCATTGACCCCAAAGTCCTTGGCACTTAAATGGTTCAACATAAGACATTTATATGATTTTATTGGTGGGAATGATATCAATGAAGAGGCATTAATATCTGTTTTGCCCAATTCACCTCAAGGTCTATGAGACCTTTCTACCTCACTTTTAATAGTTTAAACTGTTTTAACTCACTTTTAACTTTCACATATATTGTCCCCTTCATTAGATATAAGCTGCTTGAGAGCAGGGACTGACTGACCTTTTTTTTCCACCCTCAATGCTTAGCACAGTGCTCTGCACATGGTAAGTGTTTAATAAGCTTTCCATTCTTTTAGTTATTCATTCACCCATTTATTTTTTCATCCACCCATTCATGATTCCATAAGGAAGAATTCCACAAACTCTTTTCCAAACAGAATTATTCTTCCAACATCATTTGTTTAGAAAGTATGGACTTATTCTTTATAAGTTCCCCCACTACTGAGGTTTTATAGAATATGAGATTCATGTAATGATGCCTTGATCAGGGAGTTAGAAGTCAACTTGAGTTCCACATGCTCAGAAACCTTTGTGCAGTGCTGACCAAGACTGTGATGAAGTCTGTCTGCTAGAGGAGCAACTCAGATGGTAATACCTGCCAGACTCAGAAATACAGGGGCCTCTGGGGAAAGCTGTATTAGTCAGTTTTGTAGTATAGTAGAAAGAGCCCTAGATTCAATGAAGAAATCCATGCCTTAGACCAAAGTCTGCCACTAACTCCTATGAAGTTGTGTGCCTTAGTTGGCTATTTCTTATATCTATTTCTTTTTAAATTGTATTTTTGTTATAAACCTAACAATTACCAAAATATCTGGAAATACTTCAACATTCAAAGAAGAAAGAAAAAGGATGTGAAATTGTGAGCTTGTTACATACAACTTAAGAGCATGTTAAATTTATTAAGTTAGTAAGAAAATTCCTCACCTTAGTTCACTTATTTGCAAAATGGGAATAACGATACTGGCCCTCTCCTTCACTGGGAATATTGTTTCTGGAGGTAGCAGATCAGCTTACGAGCTGTGTGACCTTGGGTAAGTTTCTTAACTTCTCTAGGCTTTAGCTTCCTTACTTGTAAATTAGTGAGAGAACTCCACTGGATTGCCTGGAAAGTACTTTCCAGTGGTCTGAACAATAATAAAATGAGAAGACATGTAAAGTTGTTCTGAAAAATATAACAGGCCACAGAATTATAATGAGTATAAAGCATATGTCCATCCTGTTGCTCAGAACACTTTGGGTGTACTAGATGATTAATAAGTGATTGTTGAATTAAATGGACATAGAAGCTCAGTCATCTCAGGCACAGGGATGCTTCTATGTTTCTTAAAGCCCCTGAGAACTATCCATGTCCTCTCCTTGAATCCTTCTTCCCATTGCCACAAACTAAGACTCTAGAAGATTTCTAGTGTTTCCATTGCATGCTTCTGTCTGTGAGTACTTGCAGGGTGTACTTCACATGCCCTGAGGCTACACATCATACCTGGTAACTCATCTGGAACTGGTGAAACAAAGGAGAGTCCCCCAAATATCTCATCACTGCCAGGTTGATGAATGCAGTCCTGAGCTGTGAGTAATGTCCACAGCTCCTATGACAACTGGAAAAAAACAAAAACAAAACAAAACTTGAAGATGGCATCTTCAAAAGATATCGATCTATGCTGGTGGCTGGGGGATTTGATGAAAATAAATCAGTGGGAGCACAATTGTAGTCCCAGGAAAATGTGGCTTCTGGTGCTTTTATTAAAGGATTCTTAGGCACTCTGTAGAATGTGCTACCTTCCATGGAAAATGCTCCAGTGCATGTCCTAATAGGCGTCATATCATTTGCTGATTGGCTTGGCACAGTTAATCCAACCTGGAGGAATAGAAAATAGAGAAAGCACATGTTCAGCTGCCCAGATGTTATCGAGGTCCTTCTCTTCCTTGAGGCTTTCTGCCAATTGGGGAAAGAGTCTAATTTCCACCCTCTGACCTCAGACAGAGACGAGCCCATTTGCCCAGTGCTAGGACAGATGACGTTGTCTGTAATCTCATTAAGTTCTTCTTCTTGGATTATATCCATAGCCAAAAGCTGCCTGCTGGCCACAGGACTGACTCTTTGGGTGGAGAGGGAGGAGGCTGCTGATCATGGTGCTCACCCAGTACTCAGAAGCTTTGCCCCTGAAGGTTACAGGGAAATGGATCCTCCATTACAAAGCATCTGGGTATACTGAAGATTTTGACAGCTCCTCTTAAGCAGGTCACAGTGGAACCAGGTGCAAACTAAAAGAGCAGCATGAGAATCCCATCTTCTGCTGGCTAGTTTGTACTAATCTGCCATTACATTCTGGGGAAAAATTTCAGAACTTTCTACTCTGGATGGATTTTTATTAAGTAGTTTGTAGTAGCACTCAGTGACCTGGGAAACTACTCCCTCATTCCCTAAGTATCTTTGAAGCTAGTCCCATATGATCTGGTCCCATTATGAATTCTGTGTGTCCTGCCCTTGGATTGAGACAACCCTTGCTGAAACAGGAAAGAAATATACCATGTCTTTTATTTACCCGTGCAAGTGAAGTCATTGGTAATCCAACTGATTTGGGGCCTGGTTGAATGATAAGGGTAATCAAGGCCTGGCTCTAAGTTTAGTGGAGCCACCAAAAGGTGAAGAGCTTAGAATGAAAAAATTGGGTTCCTTAGATTCTTTTTTTTTTTTAAACAAATGCTTTATTAACTTCTGTTTTACATCATTCGTTTCTGCCAGATTTTGAGTTACAATCATTTTCCCCCCATTATTCCCCTACCCAACCTCCCAGAATAGTAGTCCCACAAGATATCGCTTCCTCCAATCTGCTCTCTCCCATACCTTCTCCCATACCCCCATCGACTTTTCCATTAGAGGAAGGTGAATCTTTGTGTCCCAATGCCTGCACATCTTATCTCCCTATTACAAGCGAAAGAGTATTAATAATAGTATTTATATATATTTGAAACATTTAATGTTACGACCTCGAATTTCAGATCCATTTCCTTCCTCCCTTGTCACCCATTCCTTCTTGGGAGATAAGCAATTCAGTATATGTTGTACATGTCTAGCTATGCAAAACATTATCATAGTAGATATATTGTACAAGGCTGCTTATAATTCCCTCCCACTCATCCCACCCCCCACCTGGTCCATTCCCTACATGATCCTGTCCCTCTTCTATAGTGGGTACTTCCAACCTCCCCTCACCCCAAGGATGCCCTCCCATCCATCATCCCTCTTCTCATCCCCCTTCCCCCTATCCTGCTGCAGGTTGAGATATCCCATTTAGTATGTATGTCATTTTCTCCCTGAACCAAATTCAATGTGAATGTGGTTTTGCCTTTTTAGCCTTCCTTATTCTCCCCCTCCTTTGCACCCACTTCCCCTACATGAGATAGTTTACCCTACCATGTCTCTCCCCATCTCCTCTTGCCACTTTCCTCTCTCACCTCATAATTTCATCCCTTGAGTACTCTCCCTTCCCAACAAAATCAACCTATGCCCTCTATCCATATATAACTGTAACCATATACACACACATTCACATATGTATTTGTATGACCACACCCCCTTCTTCCATTATTTTCATAGTGGGAAAGATATCATCAGTCACAGATATTGCTTTTCCATATAGGAATGTAAATAGTTCAACTTTGATAAGTTCCTTTTGATTTCTTTTCCCTGATTACCTTCTCAGGCATCTCTTACTTCTTGCGTCTGGATGTCAAATTTTCTATTCAACTCTGGTTTTTTCCTTGAGAATGCTTGAAAGTCCTCTATTCCACTGAATGACCATATTTTCCCCTGAAACAAAATACTCAGTTTTGCTGGGTAGGTGACCCTTGGGTTCATTCCCAGTTCTTTTGCCCTCTGGAATATCATATTCCTTGCCCTTCGATCCCTCAGTGTAGAAGCTGCCAGGTCCTGGGCTATTCTGATTGTGTTTCCACAATATTGAAATTGTTTCTTCCTGGCTGCTTGTAGTATTTTCTCCTTGATCTGGGATTCTGGAACCTGGCTATAATATTCCTGGGAGTTTTCTTTTTGGGATCTTTTTCAGGAGGTGATCAGTGGATTCTTTCAACCCCTATTTTGCCCTCTGGATCTAAAACATCAGGGCAGTTTTCCTTGAGAATTTCTTGAAGGGTGATTTCTAGGTTCTTTCCTTGATCATGGCTTTCAGGTAGTCCAATAATTTTAAATTGTCTCTCCTGGATCTATTCTCCAGGTCAGTGGTTTTTCCCATGAGATATTTCACATTGCCTTCTAATCTTTCGTTTGTTTGGATCTGCTTAACAGCATCTTGATTTCTCATAAAGTCACTAGCTTCCATTTTGCTCCAGTCTAACTCTGAAGGAATGAATCTCCTCAGTGAACTTTTGAAATTCTTTTTCCATCTGGCAAATTCGACTTTTTAAGGCATTCTTCTCCTCATTGCCCTTTTGGGCCTCCTTTGCCATTTGAGTTAGTCTATTTTTTAAGGTGTTGTTTCCTCAGTCAGGCTGTTGACCCTCATTTCATACTTTTCCTGCATCCTTCTCATTTCTCTTCCCAATTTTTCCTCCACTTCTCTTATTTGATTTTTAAAGTCCTTCTTAAGGTCCTCTATGGCCTGCAACCCCTCATGTTTTCCCCTGGGGCTTTTGGAGCAGGACTTCTGACCTCACAGTCCTTTTCCGCTCTATGCCCCCAAAATAGGAGTCTAGGGTTGCATTTTTCTGTTTCCTTTGCCTTGGCATGTTGCCACTTAATTGCTTGACTTTTGGGCTTGTTGCCACACTATGGCTTTAAGGCCTGATAGAGGAATTTTCGTCCCGAACGTGTGGGGGGCAACTTCCGTTTCTGGCAAGCTATAAACCCACCCACAACTTCCACCCTAGATCACAATCCAGATCCAGGAGGTTAAAGCAAGAGCGATTACCCCCCAAGACTGATCGCTGGATCTCCCCATGATTTGTAGGCTGGGAGCTGGAGCTGCCTCTGAAAACTACAAAATGGCATGTCTCCTCAGCAGCTTC
Organism: Gymnobelideus leadbeateri; assembly: GCA_011680675.1. Taxonomy (NCBI): domain Eukaryota; kingdom Metazoa; phylum Chordata; class Mammalia; order Diprotodontia; family Petauridae; genus Gymnobelideus; species Gymnobelideus leadbeateri. The sequence goes on from WOXC01003458.1 coordinate 785,899, forward strand.
TAGCCCCCAGGGGAGGGAGCTGACGCATTCCCCAAATACAGGTCCCAAAGTCCATAGGACACTAACCTCTTACTTTGTCCTAGGCATGTCTATGTTGATAATTCTGGAGTCTCCACAGCTCCTGGTGTTCTGGGGTTCCTCCAGCCAGCTGCTGGCCCTGCCGCCCTGGGGCTAAAACCTCGGCTCACTCGGACCTGGGCTCCGCTCGGCTCCTGCGCTCTGCGCGCTGCCAGGTCCCAGACCTCTGCGCTGGTCCTTCCTGCAGGGCTGCTGGGCTGTCCTCAGCGGGAGGTTAACTTCTCTGTGTCATTCTGTGGGTGCTGGGGCTCCAGAAGTTGTTCAGAGTCCCCTTTTACATAGTTTGGGGGGAATCTGGGGGCAGAGAGGCTTGGACGAGCTGTTTCTACTCCGCCATCTTGGCTCCACCCCCGGTTCCTTAGATTCTTGCGTGAGGTACCATGTTCTGAAACCCTTTGCTCATCCACCAGGAGATTTGGATGGTAGTATGAAGTTTTACAGAGCAAATGGTAACACATACACACATATATGCACACACATACATACGTATATTTACGTATGCATATATGTACACACAATCTAATATCTAATATAAAGCCATCTAAATCTAGTCCATCCCCTCTTTTTATGATGAGTAAGCTTATGATCAAAGATCCTAACTGATTGGCTTAAGGTCTCACTTATAGTAAATGGCAGAGCTGGTGTTCAAACCAAGGTTCTTTGTCTCTGAATCCAGTAGTCTTTTTATTCTATCACACCATCCCTCTTAATGGTAACAGGATTAGGATCCAAAGAGATTTTGATTAGCTAAACTGGGAGTGGGGGTGAGGGAGGGGAACCTGTAGCTCAAGGTCACACGTGGCCTCAGGCCTCAAGTTCCCCACCCCTGGGCTAGACCAATGGACACAGACTAACAAGCAATTATTTAATAGAAGTGAGTGCAAAGTACTCCACTTTGTTGAAAACATTGACTGCAAGTGGCTTTAATAATAAGCAGAATTTGGGGAGGGGAGTAAGTCAGAAATTTGTAGCATTAACCAGTTCTGTCTTCCCATCTCCAAAAGCAGAGAATTCAGATTTCTCAGATGTTTTTATATAGGATACCTGTAAACCTCAAGTAGACTAACACCATCTGACTATTTTCCTCCTTCCTGATAGCCTTTGTGGCAGCTTTTGATTGTGTGACAGCTTGGATGTTGTAAAGCTTATTGCCTTCACACCTAGCTCTTTGCACATCCCCATTTTCTTTCTCACCATCACACTTTATGGCTTCTCCTTGCTGCAGCCTTTGTGGCTATTTTTTCCAAGGACCTTCCTGACTCACAATTTTTATTTAAGCCTAAAACAGGATAAAGGGAGACCCAGAATGAAAGATATGAAAGACCAAATCAACAGACACTGGTGGCAGAATTCCTTGGGGCACTTCATCCAATAACAATCTACACCCTAAGTGTGTACCTATAATGGCAAGCTTTGGTAATATCCTTCATGGTTTGAGAATGGGTTAATGTAAAATAGACAGTGTAGGGCAGGATTCTGTGATAGGATCTCCTCCTCCCTCTTCCAGCCCCAGGAAATTTAGGTTAGTTCTTGTCTTAAAGAGCAAAGAAATTGCCCTCAAGACTTGATTGGCTCAGAAGAGCTAAGACTCAAGCCTTGTGTCTCCATTAACATAGCTTTCTTGTGGTGGCCTCCTGTATTGATCTGGCTTCCTCAAGGTTTAAAAGGTCCACCCATATGAGTTGGTGCCTTTTAGATTTGGCAGATTTTCTAACATTTTCTGCTCTATTGAACACATGTATTTACTTTTTTCTTTTTTTCAAATGCTTTATTAACTTCTGGTTTACATCATTCATTTCCACCAGATTTTGAGTTACATTTTTTTCTGTTGTTCCCCTACCCACCACCCCAACATAGCAGTCCCACAGGATATCCCCTCCTCCAATCTGCTCTCTCCCATATCTTCTCCCAAACCCCTTTCGACTTTTCCAGTAGGGCATGGTGGATCTCTATGCCCCAATGCCTGTACATCTTATTTCCCAATTACATGTAAAATAGTATTTATATATTTTTAAACATTTGATTTTACAACTTTGAATTCAAGATTCATTCCCTTCCTCTCTTATCATCCACCCTTACTGGGAAGATAAGCAATTCAGTATATGTTGTACATATGTAGCTATGAAAAACATTACCACAGTAGATATATTGTAAAAGACTAACTATATTTCCCTCCCTCCTATCCCACCTCCCACTTGGTCTATTTTCTACTTTGATTCTGTCCCTTTTCAAAAGTGGGGGCTTCCAACTTCCCTCCCCCCAAGCCTGCCCTCCTTTCTATCATCCCCCCCCTCTCATCCCTTTGCCCCCTACTCTCCTATAGGGTGAGATATCCTATTTAGTGTATATGTCATTCCTTCCCTGAGCCAAATTCAATGAGAATGAGGTTTTGCCTTTTTGCCTTCCTGTTCTTCCCCTCCATTGCAACCATTTTCACTTGCCTCTTCTATATGAAATAGTTTACCCAATTCTGTCTCTCCCCATCTCCTCTCATTATATTCCTCTCTCACCTCTTAATTTCCCCCTTTAAGTATCATCCTTTCCTATTGAATTGGTCCTGTGCCCTCTGTCTATGTATACCTGTAAACATATATACACAATTCACATATGTATTCATATGCCCATATACCCTTCTTCAACTATCATACTGAGAAGAGTTTCATCGGTTACAATTATCATTTTTCCATGTAGGAATGTAAATAGTTCAACTTTGATAAGTCCTTATGATTTCTTTTCCCTGTTTACCTTCTCATGCTTCTCTTGCTTCTTGTATCTGAATGTCAAATTTTCTATTCAACTCTGCTTTTTTCATCAAGAATACTTGAAAGTCCTCTATCCCACTGAATAACCATATTTTCCCTTGAAACATGATACTCAGTTTTGCCGGGTAGGTGATTCTTGGTTTTAATCCTAGATCCTTTGCTCTCTGGAATATCATATTCCAAGCCCTGTGATCCCTCAGTGTAGAGGCTGCCAGATCCTGTGCTATCCTGATTGTGTTTCCACAATATTCAAATTGTTTCTTCCTGGCTGCTTGTAATATTTTCTCCTTGATTTGGGAATTCTGGAACCTGGCTATAATATTCCTACGAGTTTTCTTTTTGGTATCTTTTTCAGGAGGTGATTGGTGGATTCTTTCAACCTCTATTTTGCGCTCTGGTTCTAAAACATCAAGCAGGGCAATTTTCCTGGAGAATTTCTTGAAGGATGATTTCTAGGTTCTTTCTTTGATCATGGCTTTCAGGTAGTCTAATAATTTTTAAGTTCTCTCTCCTGGATCTATTTTCCAGGTCAGTGGTTTTTCCCATGAAATATTTCACATTGCCTTCTATTCTTTCATTTGTTTGGATCTGTTTAACAGCATATTGATTTCTCATAAAGTCATTAGCTTCCATTTGCTCCAATCTAGTTCTGAAGGAATGATTCTCCTCAGTGAGCTTTTGAGATTCTTTTTCCATGTGGCAAATTCAGCTTTTTAAGGCATTCTTCTCCTTATTTCCTTTTTGAACCTCTTTTGCCATTTAAGTTAGTCTGTTTTTTAAAGGTGTTATTATCCTCAGTCAGACTGTTGACTCTCATTTCATAATTTTCTTGCATCATTCTCATTTCTCTTCCCAATTTTTCCTGCACTTCTCTTATTTGCTTCTTAAGGTCCTCTCTGGCCTGTAATCAGCTCGTATTTTTCTTTGAAGCTTTTGGTGCAGGAGTTCTGACTTCACTTTCTTTTAGTCGCCAAAGTAGGAGTGTAAAGTTGGGATACTTTGTTTTTTTGTTTCCTTTGCCAACTCATGTTGCCACTCAGTCACTTGACCCCTGGGCTTTTTGCCACAGTAAGACTCTGCCACCAGACAGGGTAGCTTCTGTCCCAAATGCTGGAGTCTTCTCAGTATTAGTTGGGTGCCCTCTCTGAAGCCTCCACATGCTCTGGCAAGCTGGTTGCACACCTCAGGACCTCCACCCTAGACCACAATCCAGATCCAAGCAGGTTAAAGCAAAAATGATTACCCCTCATACTGGTTGCTTGGTCCCCCTACAGTCTGTAGGCCAGGAGCTGAAGCTTCCACATGGCAGTGGCTGTAGGACTGCAGAGTCCCCTGGCTTCTCGCCCAGGAGGCAAAACCTGACTCACTCCCAACTAATGGATCCCAAAGTCCACACTGCACTGACCTCTCACTTTGTCCTCAGCATCTATGTTAATTCTCGAAATGCCACAGCTGCTGGTGCTCTAGAGTCCCTCCAGCCAGCATCTGGTCAGGCCTGCCTTAGGGCTAAAACCTCTGGCTAACTTGGGCCTGGGCTTGGCTCCTAGAGTGCTACGCTGGCCACTCCCTGCCGGGCTGCCAGGCTCTCCTCAGCAGGAGGTCAGCTTCTCTGCATCATTTTGTGGGTTCTGTAGCTCCAGAGTTTGTTCAGAGTCACCTTTTACATGAATTGGAGGTGGTGGGAGCCGGAGCTGTGTGGAAGTCCTGTTTCTATTCTGCCATCTTGACTCCATCCCCCAGCCATAGACCAAATGTATTTTCATCTAAATGAAGGGAGCCTATGTAACTAATGCTGCAGCATACTTGTTGAGTGTCCTTTCCAGGTTATGATTAAGTAAACTTCTTTTTGTTAACTGTTGAATGACTTAGGAATGTTTCATTCTGTTCCACTATTGGACCTACACTCTAGGGAACTAGCCTGAATCAGGCCTGGCCATGATAATCTCTCAGACTGATTGTTATAGACAGATGTACTATATGCTAATATACCCTTGACCTTTAAATATCACCTCACATTCCTGGGTCCCTATCTGAACTAGATCCCAGGGTTATGTGTTTTGTTTTTGTTTTTTGGTGTGTTCTGAGCTATTGCTTAATGGGGTTACATATCATTTTCTAGTTTCTTTGAATCAGTATCTGCTGTGGCACTTTGGACTTCAAAAATTAACCATGCTTGAACCTCTCACCATTGCTTTTGTCTTCTAACCATCATTATTAATTCTAGTAAGCAACCTTATCTCTTCTTATCTAGTGATCAGGGTTATAAGGTAGAAGATTAAATGAGTGGCTTAACATAGCTGTAATATACTTTAAATAACTCTGGTGAACTTAAGAACTAGGGCAATCTATATGTCGACCTTTGCATGTTTCTTCTGGTTTCTATATTGGATCATTCTCCTAGAGTTTATCAGATGATGATATTCAGGTTTTTCTGATTTTCTCATAGATTATAGGATTGCGGGAATGGATAATACTTTCTCTGGAAATAGTGTGGAAGTAAGTTGAACATAAAAGGGGACCTTCATGATATATTAGAACACAACTTGGAGGTCAGTGACCTGGGTTCTAGTCTGACTTTGTCTTTTATTATTAGCTGGGTAGTCTTGGGAAACATGGTAAAATGGCAGGCATACTGTCTGTAGAGTTAGCAGACCTGAATTCAAATCCTACTTCTGGAACTATGTGGTCTGGGGTAAGTTACAACCTCCTTGCCCTCAGTTTTTTTTTTAATATACAAGATGGAGTCATACTAAATGTCTTCTAAGTTCCTTTATAGCTCTAGATCTATGGTCCTAAGTAACTTTTGGCCTCAGTTCCCCTATCTGTTAAATGAAGGGATTGGATTAGATCATTTTAAAGGTTGCTTCCAGCTCTAACATTCTGTAATTTTGTCATTCTCTTGTGCTTGTCCTGTGAAGTCACAAAAATTCAGTTCAAGTAATTTTTACAGGATTTTGTGGAACACTTACTTATCCCTGGCAAACGTTTCAAGTCTTCATAGTCCACAATGTAATTCTAATTGCTATCATGACAATCTTCATCATCATCACCATCACTAAATGTTCATGTCAGGCCATTTACAGAATAAGTGAGGTCCAGTTATCTCAGTTCCCTGTAAAAATGAACCATGTGTGCCTTCTGCTTTTTAAAAGGTTCAAACAAGAACAAGCCAGTTGAATGGTATTTTGGAATCTTTTGTCAAACCATGGTCAAAACTATTGTTCACTGTCTCCCTCAGTGCCCTTTATAGAAAGTACTAAAAGTACTAAGCTCCAGATTGTATCTGGGTCAAGGAAAGAAAAATCTTCTCTTCAGATGAATTTGTCTGCTTTCTGTTGTCATAAAAGAAGAGCTATGTTACTCATCCAGGGTTACCAAAGTCAAATCTGAAAAAAAGGAAAGAAAAACCACCAGCACCACCAACAAAAATACAGGAGCAACATCAAAATGGCAATAAGATGACCAGACAGTAAGAAGAAACTGTGTAGTAATAAAATGACAAGCAAGCCAGTTAGATGCTGGCTGCAAACCAGATCCCAACATATTTCAGTTTTTCTTTAAAATGCCAAAAACCTTAAGGCTAGATTTATGTCCTAATGGCCACTATAACTAGGAAGGCCAAGTAGGATGCTCCCTTCTTGAAAGGATGGAACACGAGATTGGGAAGATGCAGGTGCTTTGAAAGGCTAAAGGTTCTAGCCCTCGTATTCCATTACTTTAGGGACATTATCCTTATAGAGCAGCAGAATAATATCAGTGCTCTCTGATCCAGGCAAATTGTCCTGCTCCCTGTTTCTTTTACGTGGTACTTCATCTCCCCTCTCCAAATCTTTGCCCTGGCTGATCCTCATGCCTAGATTGCATTCCATTTTCACCTTCACCTCATAGAATCCTCTCCAAAATGCATATCAAGCGTCACCCACACAAAGCCTTTCTTGAATCCCCTAACTGCTAGTATGCTTCTTCTCTACCTTGTATTTAGAGAAACTGCCTCATATTTATTCTTGTCTTGTGTGTTCTAAATATACTTAGATGTGTGCTTGTCTCTCCCAGTAGAATGTAATCTCTTTGCAAGAAGAGATTTTTCATTCTTCTGATTTGTATCACCAATTCCTAGCATGTTGGCTGGCAGGAGATAGGTGTTTTATAGTAAACACTCCTTGTTTGCTTGATTGGTCAGCTTGGTGGATATAACATTGCTTCTGGTCCCTAAGATAACATTGTAGTAAAATAGAGGAACTATACCCATTAATTTTAATGTACATTTGAAGCATTTTGCTGATGTAAAACTTTAGCATTAGGATACTGGAAGGCTTCACTCCTGGGTAAGCCTTGGTTCCAAGGCATTAGTGATAAGGAAGAAACTGGGGAAGAGAGTGAAACTGACAAACTGTGCAAAGACAGACATGATCATTCATTGAGCTTAGGACATATTATCAATTTCTGTCTTGCAAATAAGCAGAGCACTGGAGACTTTTACAAGACAAAAAATAACTTAGTGGGAGGTCCAAGGGAGAACAGGGGATTTGAAACAGGAAAATTGAAGGAGTCATGTCCTTGCTGCTGCTGCAACTTGATGCCATGCTCAATGACTCCAAGGAAAGATAGAACCCACCTTAGATAACTATGCTTTTGCTAGTGAGAGTGCAATTGGATACTGGTGTACAAAAAAGATGAAGAACTGAGCTTTGAAGAGGGTAAACTGTAGAGCGTTAGCTGGTAAAAAAAGCTGCAACCAAATAGAAAGTGACAAAGATATATAGGATCTATGTAGGAAGAGCATTGGACAACTTGGAGGTAGAAAACCTAGACTTAGATTGTAGCTTTGCCAATAACCAGTTGCATGACCTTAAGCAAGTGATAGTCTCTGTTCTTCGTGCCTTACTGTCCTTCTCTGTGAAATGAGGGAGTTGGACTAGATCAAGGCTGGAGAACCTATGACCTTCAGGTCATATGTGGTCCTTTAGATTCTCAAGTGTGACCCTTTGGCAGAATCTAAACTTCTGTGAAGGTCAAAGGGCTGCATTTGAGGGTCTAGAGGGACACATGTGGCCTTCAGACCACAAGTTCCCCACCCCTGGACTAGATGATTCCTGAGGTCCTGACTAGCTCTAACATTAACAGCCAATTCCTCTGAAATGGCTAAACTGTGAGAGTAGGATTTCTAAGAGATAGAGTCATGGAGACCTTCGAGAATATAAAGCCAGTGTCTTCAGTCAATGAACAATCACCTGATGCTTGGGAAAGAACTTTTAGGACCAGATAGAAATATAATTTTCTCATGCAAGGGGCTAAGATCCAGACCAAGACATAGCAGGGACATGGTTGTGGGAAGGACCTGGTGGGCTGCTCCTGGAAAGGAGGCTAGGAAACAGATTCTGATTGAACCTGAAAGGTATACCAGTTTTTAAAACTATGCCAACCCAAAGCCATCTTAAGTTAGCATTTTGATGTGTGTACCATCCAAACAGATTTAGAAACTTACCCTGTCACTCTTCTTTTGCTGCAGAATCGGTGGTGATTTTATGTCCTTTGGTTTACTTTAACATTCCTCCCTGTGAGTTTACCAAGAGGAAAGGAGGGAGTGTGCCTACATCAGTTGAAAGGATGAGGGAGTGGAAACCTAATAACTGGGTGACCATCTCAGTTTTGGAATCCAGAGAACTGAGGGTTCACAGAGTGAGGGAATTAGAAATGTAGAAGAAAGATATGGACTGGATGTGTATGACACATCTCCTGTAGACAACATAGGGGGATAAAATGCTTCTTGACTCAGTGGGTGACTCAGATGGAGTGACATTTCTCAAAAATAAACTTAGGATTTACCTTGGTCTCAGCTAATTGTGTGTCACTGAACTCCTAAAAGCTTTTTGAGTGCCAATTCCTGGCTTTTTCAGTTTATTTGTTTCCTTCATAAACAGCAATTGTAGCTGAAAGCACTTGGGAGGAACAAAGGTACAGGGCTCTTCTGAGGAGCTTTAAAATGTGCAGTGGGTTCAGGGATGTGGCGTAGTAGCTGAAAGGGAAAAGCCATTTTTTATGTATACTCACTGCTCAAGTAACTGTCAGGACTTGGAATTGAGTGAAGCCAGAAAGAGCCCACTGAAGTGCCTAACACAGACGAATCTCAGGAAGGGAATCAAATTATATTGCAACCCTTTCCATAGATTCATGAAGTTATCTCCCTGGGCCTCAACTTTCATTGCTTTAGGATCCTACCTGAGATAGATTCTATTTCTCATGATTTGCAGTGGGGATTAGGAATTTGTGTATAACAGAATCATAGGGTGAGAGAATCTCAAAGGTGGAAGGGAACTCACAGGCCATCTGAAATCTACCTTTACAACTTCTACCCATTGCTCCTAAATCTACCTTCTGTGAGCAAGCAGAACAACTCTAATCTGTCTTCCTCATGATTTGTCAGTCAAATACTTGACTACAGCTATCATCCTTTTGCTCTCTACCCCCAAATGTTTCTCTTCACTAGGATTAACATCCCAGTTCCTTCAAGTTCTTCTTGTGTAACACAATCCCCAATCCTCTCACCATACTGCTTTGCCTTTCTTATATGGTCTAAAGCTTGTCAATTGATTTTCTAAAGCATGTCACTTAGAAATGAACACGAAACCTCAGATGTAGTATGACCAGACCACAGTATATTAGCACTACCCATTCTTTCCTTCTAGATCCTATATATATACTTTTCCTAATGTAGCCAAAAATTTCATGAGCTTTTCTTGCTGCCATATTACACTGTTTAATCATATTGGCCATGAGTTCTCTAAAATCCCCAAATATTTTCAGATGAACTATTATCTAGTCACATTCTCCCACATATTATACTTGTGAAACTGATTTTTTTAAAAACCCAAGTCTAAATTATAGTATTTCCCCTATTAAATTTCTTATTAGATTTAATCCAGAATCTTTTGTGTTATTTCTAAATCTGATAAGCACACCATCTTTGCCATTATCTAAGTTATTAATAAAAATGGTCAATAGCACAGAATTAAATAGAGATCTTTGGGCCACTTTACTAAGGGCCTTCTTTAAAATTGGCCTTCTATCAGCAATGGCTACTCTTCTGATAAGAATTTTCATCCATTTCTGAATCAACTGAACTAAGGAACATCTCTCCCATGTCACTCTATATTGTCTAAAAAAATGAGACTTTGTCAATTGGTCTTCTAAAGTCTGGATAAACACTGTCTATAACATTGATATAATTTATCAGTCTAGAGATACTGTCAATCAAGGAAGTGAAGTGGTATGACCTTTTCTTGGTGATGCCCATGCCAATTTTTTGTGATCAATTCTTTCTTTTCTAAGTGGTCACTAAGCATTCCTTTAATGACATTGCCAGTAAGTCAAGCTTACTGGTGGTCTTTATTTTTGCAGATTCTGCTCTTTTCCCTGCCCTCCTCCTTTTTTTTCTTAAACAATCAGGACAACATTAGACTTCTCCTAGTTACATGATTCCTCTACAATTTTTCATGTTCCTTCCATGATCACTGAAAGTACTTTAGCTATCATAGCTGTTGGTTCTTTTTAACACCCTGGGGTAGAGTTTGCTTGTACGGATTGGGTGACTTGAAATTATCAAAGGAATTTGAACTCTTCAAAAGCAAGGGGATTTCTTACGACTCCACATTTATCTTGGATTTCAAGTCCCTATTAGTGATTTTCTGCACTTTCCAGGCCAAGGTTTTCTTTTGGCATACAAAATAGGAGCAAAGAGTTGAATAGTTTGGTCAATTCTCTATTGTTCATTATCATAATCTATTTCACCCATAAGTGATCGTTTGCCCTTTTAGATTCCCCTCTTCTCTTCAATAGTTCATTTGTGTTGTCTTTAATATTCCTCACCACTCTCAACTCATTCTAAGTTGTAGCATTTCTGATACTGTTCTTATAGGACCATGATATGCTTTTGTACTTATCCTCTGTTATTTGCCATAGTACCTGTCTAATGTGGTTTCTGACTTCCTTTTCCACCACCATCAATATCTTTAGAAAAGTCCGTTTTTTCCTTCCTCATTGAAATTGTTCCCCTCTGTGTCTTCAGAGTTTCATTTTTGAGTACTTACTATCCCTGTTGGACTGCCTTTCCTCATAGAATTTTAGACCATAGGGCCTTGCCTTTTGTTCCCCCGAACTCTTTGAAATCTTCTCTCCAGAAATCCAAGGTACGTGTCAGACTATGCTTGTTTTCCTCTTGTTCTGAACCATAAATTCTAAAGTGGAATGGCCACTTCCCCACTATGATCCTCATCATTTATACTTTAGCTACCTGTTTCTATGATCATATATATAAAACTGGAGGGGACTTTAGAGCTGAATATAGTTCAACTCCTTTTATTTAAAAGATGAGGAAATGGAATCATAGAAAGAGGAAATGACTTGTCCAACATCACACAGATAGGGAGTGGCATAGTCAACTTTAAAACTATCTACTCTGGCTGGTTTTTTTTCCTCTATGAATAGTTTTTCTCATCGAGTCCTCCACTTTTAATGGATGGAAACTCTCCACAAAGGCAAACCAAGAAATTATCAGTTGCTTTGCTTTTGGCAGAAGAGCTCTAGGAGATGTCTGAATAATCAAAATCCCTTACCACTATGCTATTATGCCTTTATGCCAGCTCATGACCTGTTTTATAAACTCTTCACATATTTCCTATTTCCTTGTTCAGGTGGTCTGTGGCATGTTCACAAGATAATGCCACTTCTGTTTTGTCCTCCATTAGCAGTCCAAGTTTGCCACTGGTTTTCTCTTTATGATTCCTATATTCTTCCACATGAGGGTATCTTTTAAATATATGACTCTATTCTCCCTCTTCTACTTTTGCCTTTCTTGACCTTTTGAATAAGGTATACCCTTCCAGAACAACATTCTGGTCATGGATCTCTATCAAGTGCCAGTGGTACCAACAAGCTTAAATTTGCCTCCTCCTGTTAGGACTGTTAGTTTACTTTGCTTATTATCCATATATTTTACATGTACCTGAGGCTAGGGGTTTTATTACTGGCTCCATACTTGATTTTTATCTACTAGAAATTCCTAGATATATCTACCATGATTTACTTCCTGTTTTCTAGCTATTTCCTTATGGTATTTAGATTGATGCATACACACAAAGAGCAATTTTCTTCCTCCTTGCCCTTTATCAGTGTGAATCCCCATGACTTCCAGGCACAAACCAGACCCTTTTGGTGTATTCTATCCTATTCAAGAGCGCTTTGTTTCTATATTGTTAGCTGTGCTGCAGAAACAACAATAGCAAACTTTTAACAATAGTAGTTCAAGATTTTCAAATAACTTTGTTTTGTTCACACAGCTAGTAGATATCAGAGGTAGAATTCAAATCTACATGTCTTCTGACTCTAAGTCCAGTGTTCTTTGCACTCTATCATGCTACTTCAGAAATCTGAAACTCTGTTCTTTGGTACTATCTTCTTAACAACTTATTCTTTTTCCAAATATATCTTTCTTTTCTGAAGCCCATATCTTTAACTGAAACATCACACATTTTTCAAGGTTTTCCACTTCTTTCTTAGTATATCATAATCCTTTGCAATGGTTTCTAGATTACTTTGTGGAGTATCATTCTTGACAATGTGCATCACAGAAAGTGTATTTAAGAAGGAAAAAAATATATCTTGAGAGGTTCCCTGTCACATATTGGATATGTGCCACCAGAATTCAGCAGACATCTCTATCATCTATATTCTGGAAAGGTAGACTTCTCTAATAATTATCCATTTTTTGATTCTGATCCAAGCTAATCATGAATGCTCTAAGACTGGTTAGAGATCTCCCAAAGAGGTCAGTTATGTATGCGTTATTTTTTGTAGCTCCAAGCAAATATCTCTATTGAGTTTTATTTCATCATCTTAATTAGGCTTCTGAATCCCATCAGAGAAATTTTATCAACTGACTAAAGTTTCTTTCTGTTCACTCATCAAAACTGTGCCAAGAGCAGAGCCCAATGGCAAATGATAGTGGCACCAAAGTCTGGTAAGGTGCCCTAAACACTGTGACCCAATGAATGATAGGGAATGCATCTCTATTTATCTCCAAGACCAAGAACTCATGTGTAGTCCTGTCTTCTTGCACAGACAGTCAATAATAATTTACTATGTGTAGGCATTGTGCTAAGTATTAGGGATACAAAGAAAGGCAAGGAAGCTGCCCTGTTCCTTGTAGCTACTGCTTGAACCCACTGGGCTCATTCACTGACTAGTGACATGTTGAGCTCACTCCTCAGAACCAGAGAAGTCTCTGCTCCTTCTTGGAGGGTTAGATGGAACCTAGGTCTCAGAGGAAAATAAAGGAATAATGTCAGTGAAGACTCTGATAATGAATGGAAAACTAGAAAAAGGGAAACGACTTTTTTATTTTGTAGGAAAAAAACCCCACAAGGCATGATATAATCTTGAATATTCTGGGGTGGAGGAAACTCCAGAAGACAAGGTTGTACAGTTGAATTTGACCTACGATTGCCATGGGAAACATCCAAATTACCAACAGAAGCTAATTAAAGCCTTCTTTTTGAGTGCAAGAACAGAGGCAGTTTTCAGGAAGTCTTATGGAACTAATAATTGTTTTCTGAGCAAAAGTCATGTTTTCCCATCGCTGTGTCTTTCATGCTTCTCCATTCCTGGAATATACTACTCCCTTATCTCCGTTTATTGAAATGACCACACCCATAGAACCTAGGATCATAGCTTTAGAGACAGAAGGGATTTCACTGGCCATCCAATCCAACTCCCTCATTTTATAGGTAAGGAAAGTAAGACACAGCTTGGTGAAGAGACTGGCCCAAGGTCACACATGTAGTAAGTGCCAGAACTGAGATTTGAATTCAGGTCTTCTGATGACAAATCCAATTCTCTTTCCACTGTACCATGTGGCCATAGCACAGAATTTAGGTGTTGAAAAGGACATAAGAATTAATCTAGCCCAATGTACAAAAAAATCCACAGTACAACATCTCTGACCAATGTTCATTTAGTCTTTGCTTAAATATTAAAAAATTAGGGAAAGTCCACTACCTCTCCCAAGGTAGGCCATTTACCTTCTGGATGGTTTTAATTGTTAGGAAAGTTTTTCCTTAAATTCAGGCAAAATCTGCTTCTCTTTAACTTCCACCTATTGAACCTTGTTCTGCTCTCTGAGAGAGCCAAATGAAGCAGTTGAATCCCTCTTTGACATGAAATTCTTTTAAATCCTTGAAATCTTACTTCAACAACCACCTCATTTGCCACATCCTCTATAAATTTTTCCCTGAAGCCCTTAGCTAGCTGTAATGTCTCTCTTCTCTGAACTATCATAGCATCCTGTTTTAACCTCTTTTAGGCACTTATATTACACCTTACATTTTATTGTGTGTTCAAATGTCTCTCTCTCCTATGAGGGTGAAATCTTCCAGAGGTAAGGGACTATGTCTTACTTATCTTTGCATTCCCCCCACCCCCAGTACTTAGAGAGGAATATTGTACAATTATTCAATTCATTGATCCCTTCTTTCTGTCGTTCATTGATGCAAAGATTTAGAAATATAAATGCTCTCCCCCAAACTTTAACATATTGTTTCATTGATGCCATTTTCTTTGATGCAGTTATCGTTTTCTATGATTTGTTCTCTGACCCATTGGTTCTTTAGAAATTAATGATTTAGTCTCCATTTTCTTCTGAATACTTTCTTTAAATATCCTTTATCAATTATAATTTGTATTGCATTGTGGTTGTTACAGGATGTACTTCTGCTTTTCTCTATTTCTTTATGAAGATCTTATGCTTTAGCACGTGATTAATTTTTGGTGTCGATTATTTTTCATCTCTTCAAGATTTCTATTTTTGTGTTTAGTTGGAAATTTTTGATTTGTTGCTTTTATAATTTCTTTTAAAGCTCCATTGATTCATTTTTTCTCCCTTGTTGATTTGTGTGTTTAAAAATACAAATTACCTCTTAAGGATGGCCTTGCCTGAGTGTAAAATATCTTTGTTTTTGTTTAATTATTTCAATTTTCTCTGATGAAATTATCTGTTTTTTCTATGATTTCTCTTTGGCCCACCATATATTTAAAAATAGATTATTTAGGCTCTGTTGACATTTTAATCCTTTCTTTAAATGCCCTTTATTGATTGCATTTTACATTGCATTATAATCAGTAAAAGATGTATTTGATTTCTGCTTTTCTTCATTTGTTTATGAGGCTTTTATGCTTTAGCATAAAGGTTCCATGCACAGATGAGAAATATGCTAATTCCATTTCTATTCTATAACCACCAGAGATATACCAGATATAATTTTCTAAAATTCCATTTAGGTATTTGACTTCTTTTTTATTTTATTTTTGTTACATTTCTCTGGGTCTGAAAGGTGCATATTGAGTAACCAACTATTATAATTTTATTGTCTATTTCTCCTTGGAATTTAATGAACTTTTCCTTTAAGAATTTAGACATTATTCCAGTTGGTACATTTATGTTAGGTATTGGTATTATTTTACTATCTATGATCTAGTCCCTTTAAACATAATATTTTTTCTTGGTTCATATCTTTTAATCGTGTATAGTTCTATTGATGATTTGCCTGAGGTTATAATTTAAACCATTGCTTTTGATTTTGTCAGTTACATAATAAATTCTGCTTTAGCCCTTCATTTTGCTTCTGTGATAATCTTTGTTTCAAGTGTGCTTTATAAATGCATAATTTTATACACACATATATGTGTGTCTGTGATTTTGTTGGATTTTCCTTACTAATAGATCCTGCTATGTTTCTCTATTTTATGAGAATACATCCTATTCACATTCACTCATGACTGTCAATTATTCATTTCTCTCCATTATGTGCTCATACTTGTTCTTTTCCTCTATGCCCCTTTTCTACAGAGAAGAAATCTGAAGAAAGGACTATAGAACTAGAAGGAAACTGATTATTTGTAGTAACCCATAACTGAAATGATTTGTTACTACTCTTCTACATTTACTTTTTCTATAAAACCTAGAGACCAATCTCTGTCACTTGCACTTTCCTTTTAATTTCTCCCCTCTGATCAATCCCTGATGTTAGAGGTTATTTTGCTTCTATGACTCTTCTCTTCTTAAAGTCAGTCTCTCTCCCTTTTCCTTGTACCCACTTGTTTTCCTTTGAGTTTAGTGTATTTCTATGACAAAGTCTTTCTGTGTGTATGTATATGATTAATACTCCTTTATACTGTTTAGACAAATGAGGTCATGACATGCTCCCTTCCCATATCTTTCCTTTATGTTTCTATATTCTTTTTCAAGTGCAACTCATTTATGAGAAATATTAAGCTACCCAACTTCTTAATTTCTTCCCTAGTATATTAATTTTATCCTCTATTCCCTTTCCTTTCTTAAAACCAGCAGAACAGGAAAACCTACACTTATGCCCCTTTGTTATTTTATTTTTTTTCCTTCTGTGGTCCTGAAAAATCCTCTTGTTACTTTTCTTATTAGCATATATACACTTTACTATCATTTAGCCCTTCCTGTTCTTTAAAGTAATTTACCTCTAGGTTCCTCTTGAATCTTTTGTTTTTATTTCAAACTTTCTACTTAATTCTTGTTTTTTTCATCAGGAATGCTTGAAAATCCCATAATCTATTAAAAACCCACTCACTCTAGACTGCTAGGTGGTGAATTAAATAGAGTACTGGCCCTAGAATCAGGAGGACCTGAGTTCAAATCTAGCCTCAGACACTTAACACTTGCTAGCCATGTGACTTTGGGCAAGTCACTTAACCCCAATTGCCCTGCCCTCCCCTCTCCAAAAAACAAAACAAAACAAAAAACACCCCACTCCCTTCATAGGATTACACTCAAATTTTCAGGATAAATTGTTGCTGATTGTAAGTCTTTATCTTTTGCCTTTTATTACTCAAGATTTTTTATCTTTAAAGTAATTGCTGCTAAATCTTCTGAAATATTGATTGATGCTTCTTGGTATTTCAATTCTTTCTGGCTGTTTGCAGTATATTTTTCCCACTGACTTGGAAGCCCTGGATATAGCTAATTGCATTTCTTGGTATTTTCAATTTGGTCTTTCCTTCAGGAGACTCGTAGCAAATTCTTTCTATTTCATTTTGCCTCCCTGCTTTTACTATATCTGGGTAGTTAAAATGCTATTATTTTTCTTTTTTGAAATATGATTTCCAGGTTTTTTGTCTGACCATACTCAGAGAGTATGATTATTCCTAAATGGTCATCCTTCAACTTACTTTCCAGGTCAATTGTTTTTGGTAGTAAACAGATATCTGATATTTTCTCTTATTGTTTTTCCAATTTTTTGACTTTGTTCTAATATTTCTTGTCTCGAGGAGCCATTGTTCTGTTTATTCCATTCTGCTTTTTGGGGAGACCTCTATTTGGGAAAGATTTTCCAACTTCTAATGTCAACTTTTTATTCTTTTATTCCCTCCCTTCTTAAACTTCCACTTAATCAAAAAATAGGTTTTTTTTATCTTTTGTTTTTGCAATGCCTATATTCTTCCTATATCATTTCCCCCTCTCCCGCTAAAAGAGTCATTCATTTCATTTTATTTCTCATTTCATTTTAATACTGTATTTCATTTCTTGTAGTTATTCTTGTAGACCTTGGGTCAAAGCCATTTCTCTTTCTTTGTTGTAGAGTTACTCTCTTCTTCTGAGTTAACCTTTTGGGTTTCTCTTACCTCATACTATTACTTTATTGTGTTTGGTGTTTTATTTAGTCTACTCATAGTTTTAGCTTTAATTTACTTTAATTTTTTTTATTTAATTGACTTTAATTCCTATGTTTAGTCTCAGTTTCCTGGTGGTCTGTTACTAGTTCCTCCTTTCCTGGTCTCATTCTCCTCTTTGCACAATCCTCAGTTGAGAGTTGATTCTATCCTTTCCTGTGGTCCTGGCAGGCTTCAGAGAGATGTTTGGGATCATTTTGCTCTCACCTTTCCTGTATATACCTCCAGAACTACAGCTGAGGTACTGAGTTTGCTGTCTTCCCTGCTGTCATCCCAAATACACTGAAGAATGCTTGACTAGGACTTATATCTCTACACAGTGACCTATTAAGGTTGGTTATTTCTTTTATTTCTGTTCTGAAAGGCAAACACTAGAATATGGGTAAAGAACCTGTGGTCTTCTAGGTCCTTGTGTGTGGCATTTTGACTGAGTTCAAATTTTACAGAGCAAATCCTCTTATTAAGGGGATTTGCTCTGTAAAGTTTGGATTCAGTCAAAGGGCCACACTTGAGGAAGGCCACATGGGGCCTTGAGGTTGTAGGTTCCCCACCCCTAGACTAGAATATAGCTCTAGGTACATAATTATTGGGATGGATACTGACTTGATTCAGGTATGTTTGTGGGAGTTCTTGCTGTCGTTCCTTCTCTCTTTATCTTATTTGCCTGGAGGGACTTCTCTCTCCCTCTCTGCCACTAGAGTTGGCTTCCATGTTTCAATCTCTGTATTAGCTTTCTAGCTTCTTCTCTTTTTATGCAATTCTGGACTCGATAGAGGAGCTTACTTTTTTTTTCCTTTGGGGGTTACTTTATCAAAAGTATTTCTTGGGGACATTTTCATATATTTTATGGGTTATATATAGGCAAGCTGGGCTTCTTTACACACTTTTGCATTGCTGTTTTAACCAGAAGGCCATCTATGCAACTTACAGAGATACTGATTTCTGCACTGCTGCAGGTAATATATTTGAATCTTTGCACACAACAACTACTTTATAAATATTTTTTGAGGTCAGTTGAGTGGGGACAAGAAAATTAGTTGGATTAATCTTCCCTAAATTTTACTTTACCAAGGATGATTTAATTTAATTTGGCTCATTAAGGATATTTTAGATTTCCTATAACACTTCAAAAGGAGGCAGACTCTCCAGAGCTGGAACTGGTGACAATAAGGCACAGAGTAGGTGACTTTCAAAGGTGACCTTTCTGTGCCTTTTAGAAGAGGTAGGCTGTAAAATATTGGAAATTGGGGGTAGGGATGAATTATGGTTTTTGATAGACGTCAGAACATCACTTTGATGACAGTAAAGTCATGGAAGCTAAGGTTTGGTGTAGTGCATTCTTAATGGAAACTGGAGGCAACTGCCTGTCCCTCCCTTTCCCTATTCTCCCCTTTTCTTGTCCTATTCTTCCCTCCCCTTCCATTCCTTTTCCCTTTACCTCCCCCATTCAGTCACTCTCTTGGACAATAGAGTTCTAATTGCCCACACATTCTTTTCCCTGTCCTCCCTGTTTTCTCTGTCCAAAGTCATGCTAGAATGGCATTAGCAAACTTAAGATCTAGGTGACTTTGTGACTTCTAGATCTCAGATCCTTAGGGTCATATTGTGGCATCATCCATCACCATCATCTTTGCATGAAGTTTCTCATTGCATTTTTACAGGTAGGTTAACTATCCATTACAGTGATTTTGTCATATTGCATATTTGTTTTAAGTTAGAATTTTCTTGAAGTAGTTAACTTGCTTTTCATGTTTTTGTGTGATTGGTTTCTAGCTTCCAAGGAGATACATGAGTGATGGGGATGTGTTGGGAGATGGAGTTCATAAGACATTCTAGGCACAATTGTCTGAATTCTGCCAGTTCACAGACTGTTTTCAAAGTGGAATTGGGTGTGGGGGTCAACCTTCACTCAATTATATGGGGATATCTTGATCTTGGCAACAATTCAGTTAAACAAATATTTCCTAAATATTTGGTGAATAGCCACATCTCTCCTACAATCATAGGGTCATAGATTTCAAGATGCAAAAGATCTGTAATCTTGTCCAACTTCCTCATTTTACAGATGAGGAAGCTGACACACAGAGAAACTAAGTAATTTACAATGCTACATAGATAGCAAGTGGCTGCTTGAATTTGGACTCTGGTCCTTTATCTTTAAGCACAGGATCCTATCCATTGTTCAACCTATCTCAAAACAGTTGACTGTAGGAAGAACAATTTTGGTTGAGTGGTAGAAATGAAAGCTTGAAAGGGGTTGAGAAGTAGGAGGTAAGTATGTAGAACTAATGAGTATAGAAGACTGAATTGGCACTTTCTGTGTCACACAGATTGAGGATGTGATTTGAATCCAAGTTCTATGACTCAACATCTAGTGCTGTTCTCACTGTACCATGATGGCATTTGTAAGTGAGAAAAGAGAAGATGAGAAGTTCCTACTAGCTGGAGTTATTTCAAATAACCTTTAGAGGTTATGTGATGACATGTCTTAAAGAACTGATGACTTTTGAGAAAGGTCAGCATGGAGTAATATATAGAAATGATGACCTAGAAGTCAGGAAGACCTGGGTTCAAGTCTTGCCCATGATAAATATTGGCTATGTCATCTTGGCTAATCAATTAACCTCTCAGTGTGCTTAGGCAACTCTAAGACTATAAGTTGCAGTGAAGATGCTGACCTGCTTTAGTAGAAGATGAAATCATAAACTTGCTCTAACATTAATATAGAGAAATTATAGGTCCAATCCATATACTCCAATATTCCATTATATTCATGGACCACAGTATGCTCAGCCATTCCCTAGTCACTGAGCAGTTCATTTGTATCTAATTCTTTGCTACTACAGAAGTGCTGTGATGCATATTTTAGTGTAATACAGGAACTTTTCTTTTTGTTATTGACTTCCTCAGGGGGTAAAAGGCACAGAGTTTTAAAGAGGACTGCATTCAACACCCTCTCAAATAGCTTTTTCAACTCTGCCTCACCTATGTGCAGGAACTTGTTGGCCAAGGCAAGACACTCCTGCCTCATTTCAATTATTCATTCATATGTCCTAACGATGAAGCCCATTTTGGATTCGAGAATCTGAAGTCCATTACATAATCCTATCCAGTTACAAGGAATTCAGTAACAAACAAATCATATTTATACAGCACTTTAAGGCTTACAAAATGCTTTCCTCAGCAAAATCTCTGAGAAATAGTCAATATATGGGTTATTATTCCATTTTTACAGATGAGAAAACTCCCACATAGGCCATTTGAATAATTATCCAAGTTCTGGGAACCCTAATCCCAGCCACCCACATCTACTCTATCGGGAAAAAATAGTTCTTCTAACTCTTTTCTCTTACTGGAGCCCCAGTGCTATTTATAAAAAAGGATAATAGAAAATTATGACAATCACAATTATAGATCTCTGAATGACATGATCAGCCAGGACCAGACCCCCATCCATTTGATGGAATAGGTATCCAGGGTAATGAAAAACCTCTAGGGTAACAGTATTATAGATTTAGAAGACCTTGCAAGTCATTTAGTACAGTCCATATCCATGCCTTTCTTTCCTCTCACATGTCCATCATCCAACTTCAGGCTTGTATCACTTTAGTCAGTCATTCAGTAAACATTTATTAAGCACTTATAATGTGGCAGGCATTTTCATAACAGGCAAAAAGAGGCAAAAGGCAGTCCCTGACCTCAAGGAGTTTACAAACTAATGAAATATGAGCAAACAAGCTATATGCAAAACAAATAGGAAATAATAAAAAGAAGGAAGGCATTAAAATTAAGAGGGGTTGTGAAAGGCTTCCTGAAGAAGATGGGATTTTAGTTGGAACTTAAAAGAAGCCTGGGAAGCCAAGGGACAGAGTTGGTTAGGGAGAGCAGTCCAGGCATGGTGTACAGCAAGAGAAAATGCCCAGAGCTGAGAGCTGGAATATCATTGAATAGCCAGGAGGCCAGTGCCACTGGATCAAAGATTATGAAGCAAGGAGTAAATTGTGAAAAGACTGGAAAGGTGGGAAGAAGCTAGGTTATAAAGGACTTTGAACATCAAACATGATTTTGTATTTAATCAAGGAGATGATAGGGAGCCTTTGGAGTTTTTTGAGTAGAGGGGGTAACATGGTCATACCTGTGCTTTAGGAAAATCACTTCAGTGGCTAAATGGAAGATGGATTGGAAGGTGGAAAGAGTTGTGGCAGGTAGGCCTACCAGCAGGTTATTGCAAGAATTCAGGTGTGAGGTGATGAAAGCCTGCATCAGTGTCAGAAGAGAGGAGGATTATTCAAGATATGTCCCAAAGGTGGGTTTACAGTCCTTTTCTTTTTTGGTTTCTTTTTTTTTTTTTTTTAGCAGATTGGAAATAGAGATGAGAAATAATGAGGAATGTAGCATGATACCTAGGTTTTGAGACTGAGGGACTGAGAGGATACTGTTGTCCTTGGAATTAATAAAGAATTTAGAAGAGAGGAGAGTTTAAGGAGAAAGATAATGAATTTTGTTTTGGAAATGTTGAGTTTAAGAAGGTGCATAAGAAGGGCAGCCAGAGATTAGGGCAGGATGGGTAGACTGGAGAATCATCAGTATAGAGATGGTAATTAAATCCATGGGAACTGATGAGATCATCAAGTGAAATGCTATAGAGGGAAAAGAGAAGAGGCCCAGTATAGAACCCTGTGGGACCCCTATGGTTAGAAGGTACAATATGGAAGAGGATCCGGCAAAGGAGAGAGAGAGAAAGAGAGAGAGAGAGAGAGAGAGAGAGAGAGAGAGAGAGAGAGAGAGAGAGAAAGAAAGAAAGAGAGGGGGAGGGAGGGAGAGAGAGAGAGAGAGAGAGAGAGAGAGAGAGAGAGAGAGAGAGAGAGAGAGAGAGATTGAGAGATTAGAGGGAAAGGAGAAGGACCAGAAGAGAGTAGTGTCCCAAAAATTTAGAGAGGAGAGTATGTAGGAGGAGAGGGTGACCAACAATGTCAAAGGCTGCAGAGATGTCAAGGAGAAAGAAGATTAAGAAAGGCTATTGGATTTGGCAGTTAAGGTATCATGGGTAACATTGAGGAGAGTATTTTCAGCAGAATAACAAGGTCACCACTTATACTACTATAAGTACTTTCTATTTGAGTTTTCTATTTCCAGATTCTCCCACACAGCTAGTAAAATAACCTTCCTAAATCATAGTTTTGACCAGTATTGCTCACCTTCTTGAGAATCTTCTGTAGTCCTACATATTAACTCTAGGAGAAAATACAAATTGCCTAAATTGGCATTTCAAGCTCTTCACAATCTGACTCTAGTGTCCATCCTCAGGTTTATTTCAATTTATTCCCTTTCTCTCTAAGTTCCAGCCAACTTGCTGTTACCTAAATTTGTCATTGCTTCTGCCACCTGCATATCTGCACAGGCCATACCATGCATCTGACACTTTCCTCATTTCCAACTCTTGGAAGACCTAACTTTATTACAGACTCAGCTCAGGTACCAATTACTAAGGAAATCCCTTCCTGACCATTCCCTGCCTGCCCCCTCTACCAATTATTTTTCTCTCCTCAAATTATCATACATATACTTAAGTATAATTTTACACATAGAATCTCTTTGGCAGTCTGTGAGCTTCTTGAAGGCAGGGGCAGTATTTTTAAGCCCTAGTGTCTGGCACAGAACTTTGAACATAATAGGCACTTAAATGCTTATTGGATTGGACATGTCTTCCTATACCTCAGTTGTTGTGTTGAAATATTTATCAAATTGGAGACATTCCAATTTGAAAAGGAGCTAGTGGATTTTCTTAGACACATATTGCTTCATAACAGAAATTGGATTAAGTGCTGGGGAGACAGAGACAACAAAGAAATAGTTCCTGCCCTCAAGGAGCTTTCAGGCTATAGGGAAATCTGTGTTATTTGGAGATTGATCTGCAGGGAGGTCTATAACATTTTCTTGCCTTGGTGGTGGTGGTGGGTAACTACTTTGTCACTGGGCTCTTCCTTACTGAGTCATTTCACCTGTTGGCTAACGCACCCCAGGGCTTTCCACCTCACTCAACACCAGACCTTTTGGGGCTTCAGTCAGTCAGTCATCAGACATTATTAAGAACATTGTGTTAAGTTCTGGGGATATGACAAAAGGCAAAAACAAAGTTCATGTCCTCAAGGAGCTCACATTTAGATGGTGGAGACAACTTGCAAATGACTATGTACCTACAGGATATATACAGAGAAGATGGTGGGTAATCTTTGAGAGAAGGTACCATCAGTGGGAAGAATTAGGAAAGGCATCCTGCAGAAGGTGAGATCTTAAGTGCATCTTGAAGGAAGCCAGCAAAGGCAGAGGTGAGGTCTAACTTCACTGTCATTTATGGCTTGGACACTAAAAGAGGGTGAATGTTTACAAAAGCTCCATTTTTGGAATCAAATGGGTGACTTTGTGACTTTTTAATGAATCTTTTACTTTCTGACCACTAAATTTTAACTAGATCTATCAGAGCTAAATTACCAGCAGCAGATATTGGACACCTGTGCTCAATCCTAGTTGTCCACTTCCAACTGGGTGGGAGATTGCTGGGAGATTCCCCCATCACACCTGATGGGGGAATCTCTTTTGGATAGGCCCCTGTTTCTTTGCTTATACCTTTCCATTCCTCCTGAGGAGGCTTAATAGGTATTGATTCTTTTTTTGCCGAGGCATCCTGGAAGTGGGTCATGAGTGAATCATGTTTAGGACCTTACACGTGGTCACCTATTACTTCATAACTATGGCAGTGAAATGTTGACCAACATGTTCAGTTGTGTGTAGTACATGCTGAAGCCAAGGGACCCGTAAGGTGTCCAGTGGAATTGCTACTACCTCTCTCCACCTTCTTCCATCCCTGGGTAATAGAAATATTAGATTTCAATTCAACAAGAATTTTTAAGTGCCTAAATCAAGGTATTGTACTAAGTGCTGGAGATACAAAGGCAAAAAAGAAAAAAAAATCCTTGCCCTCAAGGAGCTTATATTCTCTTGGGGGTAGGGTGTGGTGGGTCGGGTCCAGTATGAATGTTGATAAAAGAATATGAAAAAGAGACAAAATAAATACAAAGTATCTTATTTATATGAATAACTAGCAACTGGGATCAGAAGAAATCCATTGGACTTACCATTTATGGGACTTACCACAGCTGCTGGAAGAAGGCCGCACATATTCCTAGGCAGCCATCTTTCCTGATTTCCACAGGAAGGAATGCTTGAGCTTTGAAGTCAGCTAAGGATTCCAAGAGGTAAAGGTGAGGAGGGAGAGAGTTCTGGTCACAGAGGAGAGCTTATGCAAAGTCATGGAGGTGAGAGATGGAATATACTATCTAACTAAGCCGGTTTGTCTGGAACATAACTTTCATCACTAACAGACTCCTCTTCCAAGAGAATGAGATGACCTTGGTGATGAAAGGATCCTTCTACAAACTGATTCAGGCTGCTTACACAATAACTAGGGTACTGGACTTGGAATCAGGAATAACTTGAGTCAGATCCTACCTAGCTGTATGATCCTAGGCAAGTAACTTAACCTTGCTCAGTTTCAGTTTTCACAACTGTAATAGGGATAATAATAGAAGCCTTCCATCGTTGTAATCCTACATGTCCATAGCCTCAAGGTCTAGAGAGAGACATGTTGGGCGTCATGGCAAGAGGGGCTATTTGGCAATACTTGTGTCCCATTACTGGTACTGGTATTGTCTCCTAAATGCTTCCTCTTGCAACTGATTTCTTATACACTGTACATCACAGACATATAATAGATGCTTAATAACTGCTTGTTAATTGATTGATTGAGTCTGTCTCTGGACCTTGCACTTTGGCTCTCCAAAGAAATTTAGTCTGGGAACTTTGGTTTACATAAATTTGTCTCCTTGTTTAGGTCTTGATCTTCCAAGGGAAGTATTGCCATTCTGCGACCAAATATTAGGTGTTTGCATGATTATTGATTGATATGTGAAGGTGATTCTTTGGACACTCTCTTCTGGATCCAAACCCAGTTCTACCTAACAGTCCTCCCACTTCTGAGTTTGCTGTTTTCAAGGCTAAACATTACTAGCTCTAGCTATTGATTTTTGCATGATATGGTATCAATTTCCCTTTTCTACTTGGTCAACATCCTTTGGATCAGTCCATGTTGTCAATATCTTTGAAAAGGCAGAGTCAATGAGTAGACATCTGACCAGGATAGAGTAGAATAGGACATGACCTCCCTTGTTCAGGATTGTAGCAGCAGCACCCCAGCATCCCCAGGGTGGCTGCCAACACAGGCTCTTAGATCTGCTTTTCTAAAGGAAAGCAACTCAAAATGGGTTAACAAGCTTGCTTTAATCAAATGTGTCATTTACCTAGTCCAGGGGAAACATGTCAGCACCCTGAACTTCAGAGAATACAAACAAGTTACAAGCAGACAGAGAAACAGATCGGCAGACAGGCTTCCAGCTGTCTGACCATTACATCCATCCTTAGTCACCAGAGAGGGAAGCACCAACATCTGCGTTTTCAAAGCTGAGGGGCTCAACGCCTTGCCAGAGTCTCCTCTGGTCAAATCACACAGCTCTTCTCAAAGTGAGCCCCAAACTAAAATCTCACATCAGGTTATATACAACCTTCTGGCTCAGAGAATGTCACAGCCCTCATGACCCACTGCCCAATCACAAAGTAACTAGGTGTGGGCCTTCCTGAAAAACAAGCCTCCCTCCACAGGCTCTATGTGACCACATTCAGGCTATTAGGAGGCAGAGTATATTTTCAAATCAAGGAAGGTTCTCAGCCTACCAAAGGGCCTAGGGGCAGCGAAGATCTTCAGATTCCCATTCCCATAACAAGGATATGATATTTCCATGAATGCACACTTCAATCACATTAACCCTTTGTTGATTTATTTACTTACATGTCACAATGTTGACTTTTCTTGCACTTTTGGTCCATCAAACCCCCTAGATAATTTTCAAACGAAATAAGTCAGGTCTCTTTCATCTTGTATATCTCTTCTCAACAGGGGTGGAAAAGGGCATTTAGAATTCTTCTTAAAGCTGTTCATCAGGTGTCTCATTTACCTCTTTGACTCCTACTGGGATTGTATTGTAATTAGTGGAAAATTTATATCCATTTTCTCTCCATGTGTCAGATGGATCACTTACACTTTCAGAACTTAATTATCTTTATAATTTGGAGGAACCAAGTTCTTGAAAATATTTAAACAACTCTTTCTAGTGTAAAAAACAACAACAACCCACTATACTCTTAGATGAAGCTTGATTCTAAGAAAACATTGGGTTATGGGGTTTTCTTATTACATTTTGATATTACATGGTTATGGCATATAAATTAGGTTTCTGGGATCTGTAGTCAATTTGAATTTTTCTGTTTGTGTGCCCCGTTGTGTCAATAATAGGGTATCACCAACACATGGAATGCCACTTTGTACTATCCTGGTTTCTATATCCTTTGTCCTCTCTGTCAGAGAATTATCAATTAATCAATACTATATGAAAGAGGGATGTATCTGATACCAATATTTAAGGAAAAAAAGATGCACCTGGCAAAAGAAAATGCAATCATATAAGACACTGAAACCTAGTTAGAGAGCCAGTTGATTTGTTGATCCTGGCCCAGGCCTCCAACTTCTCCAAGTTACAGTTTTCTTATCTGTCAAATGGGGGTATAGATCATAGATTGAGAGTTAGAAAGGATTTATGAGGTTATCTAGTCTAACATCCTTTCGTCTCATTTTGTGGATGAGAAAGCTAAAGTTTAGAGACTCTTTTTACAAAAAAGGAAACTAAAATGACTTGCCCAAGGTCACACAGCTGGTAAATGTCTGAGACAAATCTAAACCAAGCTCCTCTAATTCTGAAATTAGTATTCTTTCCACTGTGCCATCTGCCTTCTCAAAGGAACTCTATTACCCAAGGTTGTTGTATCAAAGGAGATGATCCATTTGTGTAGACTCTCACACAATGACTATATGATGATATGATAACTATTATTATGATCAATATTTTAATGTTTATATTAAAAATGTGCATATATGCTTAAGTGTATAACACAGATCAATTTGTTATGTTATAATATTATTGAATAATTATGACAAAATTATTGTCATAATTATTCAATAATATTATAACATAACAAATTGATCTGTGTTATGAATAGTGGGAGATACTTGGCATATCAATAGATTTCTTTCTGAGCTGGATTATTGCAATAAACTTGGCCAGTTGAGCTCACAAAGAAATTTGTCCTTGGTGAGGGTTAAAAAGTTATTGCACCACTAATAGCTAAAAACTAAGACTATTTTAGAAAATGGTTACCACAAGAGATACTGGCTTAGAGATCCAACAGACCAATAAATTCTTGCTCACAGACCAATAATCTGATATTTTATAAAACTTATAAGCATGAATGTTTGTATTTCCAGTTCTTAGAGCATAGTGCATGTCTAATCAATGCTTTTTGATTATCAGTTATAACTGCCTCACCACACAATCTAGTGCAGGAAATAAATAGTGTGTGGCTCCAGCAGAGGAATTTAAGCATGTACAGAAGGTGAGAAGGACTGTTGTCTCAGGGATAGGGGGGTTTCATGGTACTCATTGACTCATATTTTCCAGGACTGGGCATCTATCATGGAGAAGTGATGACTTACAGGGGAAAGCTTGTCACTAGGTTGGTATGGGAATGTTTCAGAATTATGGAGGAATATTCTTTCCTTCCCTGTGCCTGCCTCTACCCTTGTAAAAGGCAGGTTCAGATGGTTTCCTCCCTCCCGCCCCCCCCCTCCCCCACACACAGGTCACACAAAGTTGCATAGGCTCTTGCCTTGGTCAAGGAGCCATTAAGGTCCATGTAAAAAATTTGGTCTATGGGTTCATATTTGTGGTAAATTTCCCAAAATTGAACCAGTTCTGATGGGCCTTCCAACTTTTGTGTTTGAAGGTCTGTCAACTTTTTTGTGCTGTTGTTCCTATCTCCAAGCTGACCTTAGGTATTCTTCCCTAAACATCTCATCTTTAAGGCCTTTACCTCTAGTCTGAGAACTCAAGACTCCCATCTGAACCCACTCACCTCAAAAGTCAGTCTTTCTCTTCCTGATCAATCCTTACATAGTGTTGGATCTCACCTCCTCAAGTTTAAGCCTTTAGTTAAATTTAAAATTTATTGAGATGGAAATGGGAGAAGATTAAAGGAGAACTATCCCTGAAACTTTCCCTACTCCTGAAACCCTCAGGCCTTCCTCATGTCTCTCACCATATGTATTATTGGATTACAGGATTTAAAGTTGGTTCATGGGAAAGGATCTTAGAGATGACCAGACTTAATCCTTGAATTTTTCAGAACACTAAAACCAGGGGGTGGGGGAACTGACTTACCCAAAGTCATTAGCTCATTTCCCTTACAGATGGTACATCCAAGCTTAGTCTGGTGGGACAGATGGCATTTTGGGGGGTCTTCACATTTTTACAGTAAAAAACAATAGTAAAGGAACAATAACCGGAAGGAGGAATGGAAGCATTGGCTTGGTCAAAGATTGACTTAGCTACCGTGTGTGCGTGTGTGTGTGTGTGTGTGTGTGTGTGTGTGTGTGTGTGTGTGTGTGATTATTGGTTTGACACTTCAGTTCCATTCAATCCATGTTGCCTGGGTACCCTGAGTTATGGATGTCGGCCAGGATTTTCTGCAATAGAATGGTGATAAGATCATATCATTCTGAGTGGCTTAACTACTGTGGCAGAATGTAAACTGCTTGCAAGGAAGGATTATTTCATTCTTTATTCTGGCATCCCCAGTGCCAAGCACAGTACTGGGCACAAAGGGGCACTTAATAAATACTTGATAGACTGATTGGGAAGAATACCGGTTGTGGGATAAGAGCACTTGGTTCTATTTGCTGTCTCTATAATTTCTACCGAGTAATTTTCAGCATCTGGGCTTTAGTTTGGTCTCTGTGGGATGTAAGCTCCTTTGGAGCAGGGCTTGCTTTTTAATTTGTCTCTGTAATTCTAGTGCCTTATGCATAGTATACACTAAATAAAAGCTTGTTGAAATTATTAGAATGAGGGGGATTAGAAGAGATGACACTAAGGAACCTTACAACTATAAACCCTATTCTACGGTGCAGTGAATAAACCCTCAGTATTTGGAGTCTGTGGTTGGAATGTTGGCTCTGCCACTTCCCACCTGTATAGACTTGGGCAGGTGACTTCACTTCCCTAGGCCCCTAAGCTCATTAGCTCACCCCCCCAGACCTACCCCTTGTTCAGACTTCGGTGGTTTTGTAGAAGGCATCACCATCTTTCCATTCTCCTAGATTTGTAACAGCAGCATTTTCCTCACCTCCTAACTCTCCCTTTACCCCATAGAGCCAGTCATGCTCTCCCTGGATGCCACCAACTCTTTCCTTCTCATCTTTCTTCCTTTCTTTTTTTTTTATTTTTTTATTTTTTAAAGCAATTGGGGTTAAGTAACTTGCTCAAGGTTACACGGCTAGTCATTATTTATGCGTGGGTGCTCATTTTCTGAGGCCGGATCTGATCTCGGGTCATCCCAACTCCGAGGCCGGCGCTCTTACTCACTGCGCCACCTAGCCGCCCCTTTAGGGCAATTGGGGTTAAGTAACTTGCCCAAGGTTACACGGCTAGGTTTTTTTTTTTTTTGTTTGTGTGGATTAAGTGTCAGAGGCCGGCTCGGAACTCAGGTCCTTCTGATTCCAGGGCCGGCACTCTATTCACTGCGCCACCTAGCCGCCCCCTTTCTTCCTTTCTTTCTCTATTTTCTTCATCCATCTTTGTTTTTGTTTCTAGGCTCACTGCTAAAATTTCCCATTATGCATCTGCTGAATAGATGTTGTTCCTAATGAGGCAAGAGACTAAGAGACAAGGAGAATCAGAGGGAAAGAAAGAAAAAAAAGAGAAAGGATAGAGACAGAGGACTGATAAATATTTGAAATGATGATATTTTTCTACTTTTTTTTTTACCAATATCCTCTTTTCTCTTCTTCTTCCTTGTCTCATCTTTCCCTCTTGTCTCCCTCTCCTGCCTCTTCTTTTTCATCTTCCCTTCCTCTCCTCAGCCTTGTCTTTCTCCCCACCCATCTCTTCTCCTCCCTCTCTCCCTCTGCCTCCCTATCACTCCTCTCTCTTTACCTTTATCTTCTTGATCTCCCATCTCTTTTTCTCCCCCTCCTCTTCCTCTCCTACTTTCCCTTTTGGCAGAGCCAACATCCCAACCACAGTCCTCCTTCCTCTCCTCCCTTCTCTTCCTTCCTCTGCAGGTGGTATGTCTGTGGCTGAGCAGAGGCCTTAAGTGAACCTGTGATTAAGCAAACACTGGAGAGGATGGATGGTGCAGGCCCTGATCATTTCATTGCAGCTCATGAAGGATTATGAGGTTCTACTCTGCTTTATTGCCATACCCTATAAAGGGAAGGAGAGTAATAAACACTCTGAATAAGCATATGAATGCTGTGTGCTGTTGGCACTGTTCTGGCTGAGCTATCCCTATTCCCACCCTGAATTCTTTCTCATTTAAGGCCCATTTCACCACAGGTGACTTCTTTCCCTGTGCTTTACTTTCATTCCATGACCTATGATGTCATGTGCCTCCTAACCAAGCACCTGTACAGATTTAGAAAAACACAATTATAGAAGATGGATGCAAGGGCAAATAATTGAAGATAAACCCAACAAGTTGGCTATTTTTAGGGATAACATTAAGAGAGATTAAACTTGGAATGAGCTGAGGTTGTCCATGAATTCTAATAAAAAGAAAAAGGACATTTTGAGTTAGAGGTTAGGGGCAAGGGGAATATAAGAGTTAGGGACGAGGGGAAGATAAGAGAAGGGGTGGGACCACTGCTCGGAGAGAAGGGATAATAGTGAGAGATGTCAAGGAGAAGGCAGAACTACTCAGATGCACATTTTGCTTCATTTTTCTCCAACAAGGTAAATGATTCTTGGATTGGAAAATCTAGAACAGAAATAGCTTCTGGGCAGTTAAAGCTCAAGAAAAGGAGTAAAGAGATAATAGTAGAGATGTTTTTAATGAGGTCGGACTAGTGAGGTCAAAGGAATTATGTCCACTATACATACTGAAAGAATTGGCAGATGAGATTGCTGAGCTGTTATTAGTGATCTTTGAAAAATTATGGTGAATGTGAGAGGAGCCAAAGGGTGGGACACACATAATAGTCACCCGAATTTTCAAAAAAAAGAAAAGGAAAATCTAACTCTAAATCTAAAAACTATAGGTCAGTGACCTTGACTTTAAGCTTCGTCAGAATTCTAGAATCTATTATTAAATGAATGGAACATTTGGAAAGGGAAGTGAAGACTACTAAGCCAAATTGCTTAATGAAAAAGAGGACATTCTGAACTAATTTGATTTTCCTTTTTGAAAATGATACTCTTGCAGTAATTCGGATAAATCCTATCAATGTATTATCCTAATATGGTTTAACAAAACATTAGGTAAAGTCTTTTAAGCTATTGTTGTAGGTGAAAACACAGAGATATTAACTAGATGACAGTACAGTTATATAGATTTCGAATTGTAGATAGCAATGGTTTGATGACTACTTAGAGGGATAGCTTTAGTGATGTGCCCCAGGGATAAGTTTAACGCTGTTATCAGATAAAGGCTTAGATGACAAGCATATTAAATTAACACATGATGTAAAACTGCTAGGGATGGCTGACACTGGATGATAGTCATGTTCCTCCTGCCATCACAAAAAAGGACCCAGCAGGCTAGGTCAATGGAGTTTATCTAATAAAATCCAAGGGCAATATCAAGTCTCTTTAAAACAAAATCCTACTCTGTTGCTACATCATGGCATGGAGGTGTCTTTGAGATCAGAAAAGTCATGTCTATGGAGCACAAGCTCTGATAGCCTCTGACAAGTTGAGTTGGTTTCATGCTTGTTTGTGGTAACAGACTATATCTGCTATACTCGAATGGAGTATTTCAATATGGAGAGACTTGTTACCATTGGACAGGGGCTAGAAACCTGAAGTTAGGTTGAAGATCACTGCTCATTCCTATGCAAATTACCACATGGCCATACAAGAGAAGTAGTAGAATGGCCCTACACATAATTGACTTTCAGTTAAGGTTTATTAAAGGATGCAATTTAGTCAAATGAAACCGCAGGTCAAAATTAAAGCAGATGAAGATCATGGCTATTGGAAGGCTCCTGGGATGTTTCCACACAAGGAGCACATCCTTCTATATCGAGCTCAATAGATCCAAAACTGAACTCATTATCCGTCTCCCCAAACCCTCCCTTCCCTCCTCCAAATGTCCCTTTTTCTGTAAGAGATACCTGGGTCACTCTTCCAGTCACCCAGGTTCATAATCTCTGCTTCATCCTTGACTCTTCATTTTCTCTAACCCTTCACATCCAATCAGTTGACAAATACCACCATTTCTGCCTTTATGACATCTTCCCTCTGATCACATAGCTATCATCTGCCCCCATCACTTCTTGCCTAGATTATTGCAATCACCTCTTAATTGATCTCCCTATCTTAAGTTTCTCATCATTCCAGTCAAACCTACACATTACTGCCAAAGTAATTTTCCTTAAACGCAGATTATGACCTTGTGATTCTCCTACTCAATCAACACCAATGGCTTTCTATTATATCTAGAAAAAATATAAACAATCTGTTTAATGTTCAAAGCCCTGCAAACCTGGCTCTGACCTATCTTTCCAGTTAGTGGGCATCACTCCCTCTCATGCAACTTGCCGTCCAGTGAAATGGGCATTCTCTCTTTCTCATTCATGATGTTCTGTCTCCCATCTTCATGCTTTTGCACTGACAATCCCATATGCCTGGAATTCACTCTCTCCTTATCTTTGATTCATAGAGTCCACTACCTCCTTTGAGAGGTAGCTCAAGCACCATCTTCTCCATGAAGGCTTTCTTTATCCTCTCAATTTCTAGTGCCTTCCTTTCCAAATGACCTTGCATATAACAGGTTTGGATATATTTGCACAAATTAACTTTATGGCTGTCATGAATATTTTCATATATATTAGTTGTTTCCCTCCATCAGAATGTAAGCACCTTGTGATTAGGATTGTTTCATTGTTTGTACTTGTGTCTCCAACATCTGGAACAAAATCAATGCTTAATAAATATTGACTGATGGATTAATTGATTCAGGACTGTTAACCTTCCATGTCAAACACTGGCATGTCAGAGTAAACACCATAATCTACATGAGGTTTTAGGACAATGGCAGCAGCAGTAAAGATTTAAATGTTCGTTTCTGAACAATTATATTACATTCTCTTCTTGGGTGATAATAATGAACCTCATTTCCCTATTTTCACTTCAGAATCTCCTGTGTTTTGATGGGTGATGGTAAAGAGCCTCTCTCCTTGCCTCATTTTTGACCTACGCCCACAGGTTTATGAGCATTACAATTGATTGAGTGAGACCATTTTCCCTTCCAAGCCTGTGGCCAAATTTTAGGCTCATTATGTATTAGGGACACAGAAAGCCCATTCTGTCTACATGGCCTTGGAGTCACCACTTATCTACACTTACATAAATCTTTAGCATGGGGGAATCTCTCCCAGAATTCATAAATGTAATAGGCAAACAAAATGAAAAGAATGACTAAAAATACATATATAAATTACATCTATATGGCTTGTATTTTTAAAGAGGTGCATGGAGGCCCTGAGGGATATTAAGTTACTTTGCCTATTGTCACACGATCACTTGTCAGAGGCAGGACCAGAACCCTTGTCCTCTTGACTCCTAGGTGAATTCTGCATCCATTATACCATGCTACCTTTTGCAGTGTGTCTCTGTGTAAATATACTTATATATGGCAATACATATATATTTATTTGTGCATAGTAATAATACTTTAATAGCATACATATTTATACATAATAATACTTGTACATGTTTATGTATAGTAATACTTTTATGTTATATACACTTATGTATGATAATACTTCTACATATATTTCTGTATAGTGATACTTTATATGAGTATTTGTGTGTGTGTGTGAGAGAAAGACAAGAGAGAGAATGAGAGACAGAGGCAGGTAGAAAGGCAGAGTTAGGGAGGAGAGACAGAGACAGAGAGACACACACAGAAAGAGAACATGTAAAAAGAAAGAACCAGAATTAGAATCAGGAAGATCAGGGTTCAGCCCCTGACCCCTGCTCACTCTGTTGTGAGGATCAAATAAGACAAGACGTATAATGCTTTGCCAACCTTGAAGTGCTATATACATACTAGCTGTTACTGTGCCTCTCACCATGTCTAATTACTTCTATCAAGCGATTCTTGGGCAAGTCGCTTAAACCTCCTAGTGTCCTAGGCATCTCTCTTGATAGAGGAATAGCTGAGATGCATCAGTGGAGGGAATTTCCAAATTGGGAGAAACTTATACAATGAAATTGCAGGTCTGAGCCTCCTCTTTTTACTATTCCCCTCCCTCGTTCCACCTCCCACTATATATAAATAACCAGAACTTGTAGCAAACAGTTGGGCAGTAATTTGCCCCACAATCTAATTGGTGGTGTACAATTTGCCAGTGGCAACATTTGAAAAAAAAGAATAAACCAAAATAGCTCTTTGTCCTGAATATCTCTTTTCCATTTCTGCAGCGATGGCAGCAGACTAATAAAAAAGGGGGCAGATTATACTAAGAATCATAGAAGTTTTAGAGAGTCAATCAATTGCTAAACTTTTTTATTAAGTATCTATTAGGAGCCAGGGGAACCAGGTGCTGTGTTAAGCCCTGGGTGTACAAAAAGAAATAAACCCTGCCCTCCAGGAACTCATCTAAGGGATGGAGCTCACAGTCTTTCAATGTTGATTTAATGATTGATACTCTAAAATATAAGATCTTGATTCAACAACCAAGAAACCAGCATATTACCAGAGCAATTGAGTGATATCAATGT